>JAOQGH010000023.1:87912038-87975660 GCA_025769975.1 Gallinago jamesoni
GTGGTGGAGTCTCCTTCTCTGGAGACATTCCAAACCCACCTGGACAAGTTCCTGTGCAACCTGCTCTAGGTAGACCCGCTTTGGCTGGGGGGTTGGACTAGATGATCTCCAGAGGTCCCTTCCAACCCCATGTGATTCTATGATTCTATTCCATGATTATTACAGATAAAATAAATTCTTTTTAAAGTCAGATAAAAGGAAATTCAGGCTTTAGGAGAAATAAATACTCAGAACTGTGCTTCTGATTTAATTTATCAAGTTCATATTGAAAATTTAAGGCATATCCTCTTTTCAAACAACTTGTCTCCTATGAGTTTCACTTTTGTATGTGTATATATACAAATACACATACATCAGGTTATAGAAAATTCTGATATAGTGATAAACATATGTAAGTATTTTAAGATCTTTCTGTCAAGCACAAAGAAATCACAGAAGAAAATATTAATAATTCTATTTTATCTGTGTCTTTCAATAGTTTTTTCATTCAAAACAATTTTTTCTTTTATATAAGACAAATTCAGGGAGTATGCAAAAAGATAGTGATGTGCTGCCAATATTTTTGCAAGGATTTCCCTGAAAAATCCCCTTTTATCCTGGATACATCTATACATATACAGATTTGTGTATACATCTACCTCACTGGTGTATTCATTTTCAGATAACATGAATAAAAAATTAGAAAATGTTTTCTTATTGAAATAACAAAATTCTTTCCAATATCTCTAAGCACAGAAATGCCTCATAAAAGAAGTATTTAACAATAGCACTTACTTTGAATGCGTATTTTTTCCCCAGAAATACCAGCTTATGGTAACAAATTTCTTCCTCTTTGTGCTTTTCTGTTTTGAAAAGCAACCTGGAGTTTTTCATGCCTTCAAAGGGTAAGTCTTATACAATTTATGTTGAAGGGGGAAAAATGGACTTGTGAAAAAGAGAAACAATTTTAAATCTCTTGTTCTTGTGAGCACCAGAGACTTTCCTCAGTAGACCAAAACATAGGAAAGAGGCAAATGAGTGGTAATGGTTTTAAATGGCAAGAGGGTAGATTTAGATTAGATCTTACAAAAAAACTCTACTATGAGGATGGTGAAACACTGGCACAGGTTGCCAAGAGAAGCTGTGGATGCCCCATCCCTGGAAACATTCAAGGACAGGTTGGCTGGGGTACCTGGTCTAGTGGGAGCTGGCCCCTGGCCATGGCAGGTGGGTTGGAACCAGTTGATCTTTAAGGTCTCTTCCAACCCAAACCATTCTATGATTCTGTGAAATGTCTAGAAGGCAATTTAATTTTTCTACTCTTTTTTTTTTTCCCCCCATTGCCTTAATTTCCAAGCCCTTCCTTTTTATGTTCTCCTTCTAGCTATATCAAAACTATTTCTTCTGAAAAACATACAACATCACTTTTCTTCCACAGAAGCTGTAAGCCACTGCTTCATATTACTGATAGTCATCAAACCGTACTTTCAAAATACCTGTAAGCACAACTTAGCGTGGCTGAAGGTAATAATCTTTGACATTTTCCCCACTGGTAAACATGCTCAGTAAAATACCATGCAAGACTAGTATGTCAGAAACAAATACAAACATCTGACACATAAGTCTCTTGATAACCTTGCTATTATATCCAATGAGAAAGGTAAAGCTGCCAGACAAAGTCAAATCCAGATGATCCATCAAGCTCTAAAGCTTTGGGACATTTTTACATAGAACTGCTAAACTCTTTTCCTTGTTTTCTTTGCTTTGATTGGCTTCTTCCCCTTCCATATCTTTTCATAAGCTCTCAACAGAAGAGCTAAGAGGATCAGGCAGAAGAAAAGAAAAAAACAATTCAGCAGAGCTGTATCCTGCCCTGTCATGGGCTCCTTTCCCAGACCAGCAGGTTTTCCATCCACTATGCCAACATGGCCAGAAGAGACAATTAAACCTATTATGTTTGATAGGCCAGCAGACTGGCTGGTCCTTTATCAATTTCTATGGGAAACAACTCAGACTTGGAAAGAAAACAAGACTCCCATCATAAAAATCTCATTCATTATTGTTCTTCTTCAACCAAATATTAATCAAATGAGAGCATTCTTACAGCATGAAGTATACAGAATAGCATTAACTTGAAAATATTTCATTGCTGGTTTAAGCAGTTTGTGGATAATTGATTGTCTATTAACACTTCATGAGTTGTCAATGGTGTCTACTTGGTGGCTTAAGAAGAAGTGCTTAACCCAAGAAATCATCATGAAACCAATACAAATCAACTTGCATTGTAATTTTTAAACTGCAATTCATTGTGGAAATAATTTGTAGTCCACACTGTAACCTAAGCATTTGAAGCTGATAGTTTCTAAACCTTTTTATAGTAAAATAAAGAATTAAATATCTATCACATAGTATTTTGAAGGAATCATCATTTTACTAAATGTAAGTATAGATGTGAGTTATCCATACAACACTTACTGTAACAATTTTCAGATCATAACAGACACAGCTGAATCTTAATAAGATTGTGTAATCATCCTCAGTCCTAGCTGTATACTAAGAAAATACTGTGTTTATATTTCTTCATACACTAATGCTGCTGTTTCATTCAAGTCTCCACTTCACTTGAAAGCTTTTGAGTTCATTATTTCACCCATTAGGAAGGAATAGAAATGGTCCAAAACATCAATTATAAGAAATTACTTTTTAAAAAAACATACTTCATCCTTCATAAAATAATTGATGTATAGTATGCATCCATTTTTATTGTTTTAAATTGGAGCAAGTTATTATTTATAGGGTAGACAGTATGAGAGCACTCATTAAAAAAGAACAAATGCAGTGTGTTAAGGTTATTTTGCCTCGAATCAATTACGGTATAGTCAGTGATAAGGAAACTGCCAGCCCGAGGGGTAGACTCTGTGATGACACTCAGAGATCCACACGGCAGGACTTTGCAGTTAGAAGACTGCTAAACACGTGTGATTTATAGTCATAAAACTTTTTTCCCCATGTGACACTTCAGGAAGAAACCATCAGTGACAGGAAAATGCCGTAAAAAGACTATCGGGGACGTGGGGGGGGGAATATTTATAAATAAAATGTGAATAAACTGGATTGCTGTTAATTCTGTACATAGAGAAATAAACATGAGGTATACATATAAAATATATTTAAAACATCAAAGAAATGAGTGTGGATGGCCTTGCCTTAGGGTGTGACATAGATGTATGGCACAGATAGTCTATACAACTGAAAACATTACTTGCACCTTTTCTAAAATAGAAGTTTCTGTAACATCTAGCTTGGAGAAATCAGTGTGTTAGCTATTTTAGGAGATATACAGGGTATTTAAATTTGAAAGAACTACTGGCAAGTACCTTAATTTCAGCTATTTGAACTAAAAGGAAAACACTCCCATGACAAGCAGATATAATTTTATTATTTACTTGAATTAAAGAAAAGGAATAATTACGGAAAACAATAGAATTATTGTGGTGAATGTGCTTTTATAGTATTTAACATGAAATGAAGTGCCAAGCAAAGCCTAAACCAGCTGCATTATAAATTTCCTGACACAAAAATTAGACTAATTGCATTGAAAATAAGCAGGGGTACAGAGTGTCAGAGGTATTAGTATGCAGCCAAAATAGGAAGTTTTGATAGTGAGTCTTCTCACCCCTGCAGCATCACAAACTAATAGAGGTACCTTGCTCTTTTTCCATGAATTCCTAATTTAGCTGACATGATCCTGTGTATGGAATACTCCATGCAATATACCAGATATTCAACTAGGCTCAGCAGCTGCAAGCTACATTAGGTTTTAAAACAATCTATTTTTCAATAGCATTTCATGAAAAATAGCCACATTTTCAGGGAAACTCATCATGCTGGATGTAATAAATTCCGCTTTTCTGTATAAAACCTGTTCTAAGCAACTTATAAAATTTAACAGCAAATTATAACCTTTCAATGAAGTCCCACAGAACACCTAAAGATTTCCTATACGATGGTACTGTCTGGGAAAGCGAACTCTGATGTTCAAAGTGGGAGATTAGCCCTTTTCTGTTTATCTAGTAACAGTTACCATCACTTCTTTCACCACCTTTCCTTAGAAATCAATAGAGCTGTAAACCCGTTCTGCATTTTTAACAGGAACCATTTGTTTTCTGTGTAATTTTTTTCATGTTGTGCATCAGGAAAGTCCTGCCTGAAAAGGATGCACATGTTGCCTGGGAAGGATGAGCTAGAGAAAGAGGCCATGGCCTGTGTTAGTTCTTTTATAGAAGTGGATTTAAATCTGTTTCCTGATGAGATGTGGTTTTAATTTTCTTATTTAAATCTGAATTTAGAAGTGTTGCCAATAGATAAGTAGGTCACAATTATTCACTATTCTGTAAATACACATCATGTTTCTTTTATCTTTTCTATTTCTAGTGCTTAATGTACTTCCTTCTCAGATAAGGTCCATGTTTTGCCAAGTGAAACTACGTGTGGAAGGGTCTGCTAAGACCTAGCACAAACAGAAATAACCCAAGTGACCTCAGATGGCCCTTACAATAGCAGAAGAGATAACCAAAATGGCAAGCAGATTAAAAAGAGGAGAAATCAGTTCACTGTCAGCTTGTCTATCTTGTACTGTTCTGTCTGCTTGCAGCTTTCCTTCACTTCCAAGGTCACTCGAGCATGTAATAAGTAGATTTTCAATGAGCTGGAACTTCCTGCATTCATTGGTGTTTTGACATGTTTTTCTGCAGCAGCGCAATCAGGAATTTTCTACCTTTTTTTCCTACGTGGGCTACGGTAATAAGTAAAAGCAGACAAGTCAAGCAACGACAAAAATATCTTCTGGGTTTGCCCATCTACTGTTTTTCATATGTTTTCACATATCCTCTAGTATTTCCAAACATGGAAATATGCTTCCAAACTGCCAGAACAAATGCCATCACTGATATTATAACACAAAACCATGTTTTATCAAGTTTCAGTCACTCGTTGCTTTCATCAGTATGAAAGACAGTTCAAAAGCAGTAAAAGATTATCCCTGATCCTAATAAGATTTTGCTCTACCTTTGTTTCTCGAGAAGTATCATAACTCTAAGGCTCAGACATAACTTAAGAAGTCTCCTAACTGTGGTATCTCAAGCCTAGATTCACACCAGGCCTAAGAAACAGCAGTACTGCTCCAGTTGTAATCTAAAGCACAAGTGATTAAAGGATGTGTCCAACATGTGAAGATCAAGTACTGAAACCTTCCGATCTTTTGGATTTCAGACCTTCATCTTAAGTCTCTTAGGAGAGTAACAGAATTGAATTATAGGCTGTTCTGAGCTTGGGAACAATATTTCCAATTCTCTGTCTAACTCCTTTTCCCTGGGAAAAATAAGAATAAAAAAAAAAATCTAAGGTCAGTAAGATGAAAGAAGAGGATATAAAGCAACTAAGGCGTTCACTCCGAAGAGAGGAGACCTTGGTTCCACTAAGTACTTAAGGGATTATTTTATATTAACAGTTAGTGAAAAAACACACATGAATGACTCCTGTGAACAAGGCTCAGAACTTAGTTTTGCCTTGTTCCAGGAAATCAACCAGCTCTTTTATTTGAGCTAAAAACAGGGAGTGATCACTCACGTAGACAGCCTGCATCTGAAGGCAGATCAAACTTGCAGTCCTAATGTCTATGGATCTTTCTACTTCCCAGGGATGAGAGCATTATTAGAGACACTTCTAGTAAATGACAAAGTGGACACTATTGTAAAAAAGGAGATTATCAAAAGCAGAAAAGACCTGTAACTTCAGTAAAAGGAGTGCTTTAACACTTTTTTTTTTTTTTTTTTTGCTAGTAATGGGTCAAGCAGGTAATGAGACAATAGCATCTAAGACAAATTTGCTTAAAGCTCAGGAAATTTCTCACAAATCAGCTAAACTATGAGAGGGAGAAACAGATCTAGTCCCTCACCGGCACAAGTTGCTTTTGTTTTTGATGTGGACTCAATATAAATCTAAACTGAAGGGAGAATCAGGGCTCTTAATGGATATATGAAAAAAAATAAATCAATTCTTTTTAACTTCAGAAAAAAATCACAATCACAAATCACCAAACACAGCTCTCCAAGACAAACTGTTATTTCCTGCAGATGCTATTTCATCAAAGACACACCTAAGTCCTTCTGCACAATAATATAAGTAGGGAAATATATATAAAATACAGATATAAATATCTTTTGCCTGCATAAGGCAAATAATGTCAGGAAGAGGGATTTGCTGAAACAGCTGTAAAAGCAAAAGCTTTCCAGCATGCCTGTATGCCAGTATTATATTTACTAATTATTCTAATACACAGAAACAACACCCTCTCCAAACAAAACCAGAACCAAAAAGCTATTATTATAGCCAGTAAAAATAAGTGAATTAGACTATCGTATATTTTTCTGTGTTTATAATGAATGTTGTCGTTCTTTTGAATATATTTAATGTAGTGTTTTAATTGACATGTTAAAGGTTACAATATAAATCAAATTACCTTTAACAAATGTACCTTCCATCATAATTTTAATCATTAAAACTATCATCATTTAAGACAATATTTATAATATTTCATCTTGACCTCAGTGAGATAAAGCTGCATTTATGCATTAAATTGGGGATGAGTTTTAATAGCTGTTTAATGCTTAGAACCCCAACGCGGTAGAGATGTTCAACTCTGATCATGAAGTTATTCATTAAATCAATTCTCAGACTAAAATTCAGCAGACTGATTTATCAAACTTAAAAATGCAAAATACATGAGACAATTTTTGAAAAATAGTTGTAATATTGTGCTGTGTCTTTTAGTGTTGATCTGCGACAAAGCAAAGAGAACTTCAAGGGAGATGCATAGGTACCCTTTTTTGGTTTTACAATGAAAAAATACAACGTTTCTGCTGTAGGATGGTCTATGTCTTCTTTTTTGGAAACACTTCTGTGGATTATTTATGTTATAGGAAACTTGGGTTAACGTGATATGTATTTACCTATAAATACAGTTATAGATAATATAACACTCATATGTAATGTAGCATGCAATGTGCAATATTATGTGCAATAAAAAAATCACTGTAATTGGTTTATAACTTGTGTATAGGAGCATCATTTAGTTATAATAGTGTCAGCACAAACAGGCATAGACAAAGTCGGCTACTATTAAGGCATAATAAGCCTTGGGATGTCTCTACGAGCATCCTCAGAAGGGAGGATGTAGTTGTGGGGGGGTAGCTAGTGCTCAAGACCAGCTTTCCCTTCAGAGTATCTCAACTTTGTCCCTTCCTAGAGGCAAATAGGAACAATGAGCCTAAATCTGCAGGAGTTGGTTCTCCCTCAGGTCCTTTTGCAAGCTCTTTCCTCCTCCCTCTCCCCTGCCCGTGGTAGAAGCAGTTTACCACACAGAACTTCTACTTCTAGAACCTCTTTCTCAGTGACAATATGCAATTTTACCTGCACTGCTGCCAGGCCATAAACAAGATCTGAGTGATCAGATCCTTCTCCAGTCCCCATCTTCGCCTTCTGCGACTTGGTCCATATCTCATTCCCATTCTGCCTATGCTACCTTTGAGAAAATAACATTTTACTGTCCCTTTATCCTTTACTGACTCCATGCATAGCAGCTATGCTATGCTACTTTTCCCACTGTATTTATATTACTAAAAATATTAATTTTTTTTTCCACTGCTTGTTTTATTTTCCTCTTCAAAAAAATAACTCAGTTTGATTTTGGGGGAATTTTCACTATCTAGTCATAATTTGTATTTGACCAGTTTCCCATTTATTTCTTACAGGTTTCTGACTACTCTTAGTACTTTTCTATAGAATATTACATATTAAGGTAGCTTTAAAGTTCAAGTTTTATTTTTTAAAAATACTATCAGTTCAAATTTCAGTTTAAATGAGAAATTCAAAATCTTTATATTTATTTGAGGCGTATTTTCAGTACAGTTGACCTTATTTGTGAGTTCATTTGACTTATCAATTTTCTCTTCTTAAATACAGTTGCAAACCTCTCTTCTGCAGAAAGTTATGAAATAAGTTTCTTCACGCTTGTGAGGTACTCTGTTGCTATAGTGATGGCTATAATAGAAAAAGCTACCAGAAAAGCAGTAACTCTGTCTTGAGGACATGGTTTCAATAAAGTCTAATAAATGAAATATACAGTTGTAGAGTGAAAATGAAAAGATAAGACAAAATATTGAATTTTTTTTTTTTTTTTCCATGAGGATCATCCATTTTATGCACTTCACCAAATAGTTCTGGGGGAAGAGTAGGTGGCAGGGAAGAAAGCATGCAATTGCACAATTTATATATAATTGCAAATTCACAAGGAGATGAGGAGTCAAAAAGCAACCTGAATTCTGGAATTTCCTAGATTATTAAGATTGGGGATATTTTTCTTTAACAAAGTGTCACTGCTGTTCTGGCCCTTCCCTGGATACGCAAGAGACTTCACCTCAGTTCTCTGATAATTGAACTGCTGTTTCCCACCATTTTCTATGTGGAAAGTTACTGCCTTTTCTACTGCATCTTTTTTTTTCTTTTGCCTCCAGTCATAAAAAAACCTACTTCTACTGTAAACAATCCAGGAAGGCCTGGATGATTTATAATACACTCTTCACCAGCCTCAACCATTTTTGGGTTAATCTGTCTCCAGTAGTACACGTACAACACTGCTTACATCACTGTCAGATATAGCCTACAGATACTATCTTGTATTCTTTATGATGATTTAAAACTAATAGAGTCTGATACAAGTTTAAAAAAAAAAAAAAAACACCAAACAAAACCCACACACAGTTGGAACAAAACGTGAGGAGAAATAAGGAAAAATATCTCTGATGTAAAACATCACTGTTTACTGAAGATATTAATAAGCATGATCCCTACTTACATCCTTAGTTTAGGCAATATATTTATCTGAATACATATAAGAATGTGTTTAAAAACACTTACCAAAATTTTGATGACTGTTTTCTGCACACAACAGAGCATATTTAATACCATTTTGACATATTTACTGGTCTTCCCGCGGGGTAGCTCTCCCTTCCAAAGCGTCCACTTCCCCACTCAGTTAAGTGCCATCAGCAAACTTCATCAGGGTATGCTTGATCCTGTCATCCAGATCCAGGAAATCCACATGAGCTTTTTCAGGAGCAGAAGAATAACAATACACATTTCTTTGGGAAAACAGATTCTTTTTTTCTTCAACTCCATCCCATGTCTTCACTTTCCTCAGCCATGTAAATATGGTGCTGAGAGACATGGTTTAGTGGTGGTTTTGGCAGCATTAGGTTGATGGTTGGACTCGATGATCTTAAAGGTCTTTTCCAACCTAAATGATTCTGTGATCCCTCATGAGGATATTAAATAGCATTGGGCCCATCATTAATCCCCAGGTGACCCCACTTGTGACTCATTGCCAGTTTGAAAATGAGGTATTTAGCACCCTCTGGGTGCAGCCTGTCAGCCAGTTCCCCACCCACCACACAGACCACTTGTCTAGACCATAATGCATCAGTTTCTCTAGGATAAGGCTGTGGGGAAACGTGTCTACCTGGAATTCTTCAAGGCCCTTGATAATGTCCACCTTTTGCCTCACATCAACCAAGCAGGTTACCTCGTTGTAGAAGACGATCAGTTTTGTCAAGCGTGATTTTCCCTTGGTGGATCCATGCTGGTTTTTCCCACAACAGGTGCTTCGTTTGACTTGTGACAGCACCCAGGAGGATTTGTTCCATAACTTTTCAAGGGACTAAAGTAAGACTGGTGGGACTACAATTTCCTGAATCCTCCCTTAAGCCCTTCTTGTAGTTGGGGGTGACATCAGCCTTTTTCCAGTCTTCTGGGATATCCCCCAGTCTCCACAACATCTCAAAGACTAGGGAGAGCAGCCTCGCAAAGACATCAGCCAGCTCTCTTAACACCCTCAGGTGGATAACATCAAGGCTCCTTGATTTGTAGGGGTCAGGTGCCTGTAATAGTTCATATACCAACTCTTCCCTCACTGACTGTGGTTCTGTGTTTGCATCAACGTAGGCTGTTGTTCCCAAGGCCTGGGGCCCAACAGTGCTAATAAAGACAGAGCTGAAGAAAGTCTTGAGAAACTGC
This sequence comes from Gallinago jamesoni, assembly GCA_025769975.1. Classification (NCBI taxonomy): domain Eukaryota; kingdom Metazoa; phylum Chordata; class Aves; order Charadriiformes; family Scolopacidae; genus Gallinago; species Gallinago jamesoni. Next base: position 87,922,149 of record JAOQGH010000023.1, read on the forward strand.
ATTTTCAGTGGTGTTGGTGGCCTCTCCTGTTTAAGAGCTGGCCAATATTTTCCTGCTGTTTCTCTTTGCTTAGGTACCTGAAGAACCCCATCTTTTAGTTTGTGACATCTCTGGCCAATTTCAATTTGAGCTGAGCTTTTGCTTTTCTAATTGCTTCACTACATACCCTGGCACCCATAAGAACCAGGTTCCATTGACCCAAAGCTTGCTCAAGTGACCCAAATATCACCTCATTCACCTTTGGAGATTGGTTTCAGATGCCTACTATACAATCACCCTTAGAGGTGACCCATCATGCTTCAGTTACTCTTATCATAAGTTTCTGACTGGGCATGGATCTCCAGTTCCTCCTATTTGTTCCCCAGTCTGTGTGCACTGGTATATGTAAACTTGAGATGGTTTGTCTATGGTTCTCATCTTGGGAGACAGCTAAGGAACATTTGTAGCTACGCTGGTTGGCCTGGCTTATTATTCAGGTGATTGCAATGGCATGAGTGTTGCTACTTTGAAGTCCACCTCCCAAGTCCTTCAGTTCAAAGCCTGCCTCACCACATTGCTCCGTCTGCTGCCAAAGATCCCCTTGTCTCTTCTAGACAGATGGATCCCACACCCTCCTTAACAGGCTAAAGTCATTGAAGAATGCCCCTTTGTCATAAAAGCCAAAAACCCTCATGACAGCACCAGTCACAAAGCCAGAAGGGGATTTAAAGGATGCGCCTTTTTCTGGCTGCACCCTTTTTTCTAACTGGTAAAATGGAAGAAACAGTAACTTCAGCACTAATTCTTTCCACGTGCACCCCCAGGGCTTCATGGTCTTCCTTGATCCCACCCAGGTTCTGGATTGCAGTGTCATTTGTGCCCACGTGGAACAGTAGCAATGGGGAGTAGTCTGTGCTCTTGGAAAATGGTGGCACCCTCTGGGCAACACCTTGGACCTTAGTCCCTAGAAAGCAGCACATCCCTTTAAACTCCACATCATCCAGTGGATTGGTTCCTCGGTGCCCCTTAACAGACAGCCACCCACCACAGACGCTCATCATTTCTTTTTGAGGTACCTGCTGTGGGCTGCTGGCACATTTTCTCCTTGCAGACCTTGCTCGTGGGTGTCTACAGCCGTTAAAGCTTCCTGTCTGATTTTGGTTGCAAAGCTGGAAGGTAGGGACTGAAGCAAAGTCTGGTTTTGCGGGTCACCAGGGTCCGAGGTGCCTCAAGGTTCACCACAGGAGCGTAGATCTGAAGCCACTTATCTCCATTTTACTGCCTCTAACAGCCTTTTAACTGTTTCCTGCATCTCATCCACCTGACACAGCAGATCATCAATCTGTGCACATCTTTTACAGGTGCTTGCCCTTTCTCCAGGTGAAGGGCTTGGGCACTCATTACAACCCACTGTCTGAACTGAAGTCTCCTTCCTTACTCGTTGCATCTGGGCTGAGACAATCAGACATCTCAGGGGCTTTCTTTGTAGAAGACCGAGTTTAACCCTGAGGCAAGCGCCCGCCATTATGGCAGAGACCTGGAGCACTTCCCAGGTGCAGCATCCTTCTCAGACTCCCTCCTGTGTGAACCACCTGGCCCTTCTCACATGCCCTTCCTCACAAACTGCTGTGTCCTCTCTCTTCTTCGTGTGCGGCAGTCATGGTCAGTCGTGCTCCCCACGGCTGTTTGAATCTCCCAAGGTTCCTCCTGCCAACGTAGAAGCCACCTCAGCCTCTCTCTCAAGAGCTGCTGGCTCCTGGCAGGGTCCTCTGATCTTCCCTGGGTTTCCCTGGCCCCAGGAGCCCCTCTGTAGACCTCAACCCAGCGCTCGGCCATTTCCCACTGCCACAGCTACGTGCCTCGCCAACTCATACCGATAAAGATCGTAAAAAACAGAGGGAAATAGAGGGGAAAATAATAGTAAAATCATAAAATAGAGGGGAACAACAAACACACGCCGCCCGATAAGGTGGAGGAGATAACTTAGGGAGAACATCAGATATTTATCGCCACCTCCTCACGGTGCCTGACTCACTCTGCCTTGCAGAGCTGTGGGGTTGGGATTTTTGTTTCTGATTTCTGTGTGGCAAGGCTGTCTTAATAAGATATTAGCCATGACACGCAAAAAAAAAAAAAAAAATCCGCAGGAAGTTGGCAAGGAGCAGTAAGAATGTGAGAGGATAAAGGATGTTGTCTATTATCCTTCTGCTGAAGTGAAAAGCTCTTTGAGCACTGAACACACAGCTGGGAGGGAAAAGGGATGCGAGCTGCAGCCAGGAGCAGCACAGTGTATAAAATATATATGGATGCTCAAATATGTATAGGGAGGGCAAGGCTCAGCTGTGGCACTAGTACAGAGCCGAACGAAAGAAGGGCAAACACGCAACCTAAAGTATAATACGGGTCTCCAGACCAGGATGAAGGACTTGAAGACCCTGCCCACGTCTCTATCGGTGCCTCAGAGTGAGGGCGATGGGAGGACTGCTGTGTTGCAGCAACAGGAGTTGCAAGGGTGTTATTTTCTGCTAATTCCTCTGCAGCGCAAATAACGAGGGTGTCATAGCAACAGTCTGTTATACCACCAAAATGATGTTCCAAACCTACAAAATGGAGAAAAAAAAAAAAAAAGGCAAAGTAAGAGGTGGCAGGGCTCAATCTGCAGCAGCATGATCTTCCACTGTGTACTCTCTGACTTGGTGTAAATGGGTTCACGGGCTGAATTGGGTTAAAGATTTTCTGCTAAACATTTAGCAAATAGAAAAGAAGAGTGGATTCATCCACTCCCAAGATTTCAAAGAGCTTGTGGAAGATTTATAGCTTTCCAAACGCTGTCTGGTTGATTCCTCATGCTAGAGGTGGAAAAAGTGTGAGGAAATTCACAAATACATTTTTAGTTTTGAAGGTAGAATTTGAATGAACTTGTTTTTGATGGAACCTTGAGGCATCCTTCTGAATCATGCTGGATACTTGGCTGCTGCTCTGACAAGTGTTTACAATCCTCCTGCTCGTTTAAGGATGACTCCACATGCACATCACAGTTTTCCAAGCTCAGCTGGAACTGCTGATACATAAACCACACTCTGACTTTCACATTTCTTTAACAATAATCAAAAGGAAAAGCTACTATAACATTTAGAGAAGATGGTTTGCCATCACTTTTGCAGTCACTATCTTCTCTTACTGAATTATGGTTCAGTAGTGGTCAGCAGCTCAGAAATTCATGTCTCCTTCCTAGCATGTCTAACTGCTAGAGAATTAATGACATTTACAAGTTGCACTAAATAGTGAGTTACTGTAATTACCATCCAGCTCAGAAACTGTGTGTAGTTCAAGAGAACAAAAAAAGGGTCAGGAAGTAGCAAAACCTCATGATAGAAGGCTGATATGTCATTTTTATTATCATAATTTTTCACTGTGTTCTTATTCCAGGTCTAAATGGCGTTGGTGTGAATCAGGCCATGGAGCTTCCTATGAAGAATTGTCTCCCGTGGCCCTTTGAGGGCCACCCAATGAGGAAATTGCTCTCAATGAGGACTTTGCACCAGGCAACCCGTGTTGCCTCACAAGGGCTCACCCTCCAACCCCCATAAAAGGGTGCAGAAACTGAAAACTGGTCCTAGTGGAAAGATCAGGCTGAGTAGGCGAGCTCTTCAGTTGCAGTGAACCACAATTCACTGACTTAGTGGTTTAGGAAAATCAGGGCACGTTGTTTAAAGGTTCATCTCTGCGGGAGCTGGGAGAAAGCCTGTAGGCTACAAACAGAAAGGTTTGTAGTGGGTAATAGCAAGTCAGTAAGTTTCTATGTAGCCCAAAATAGTCAGCAGAACCTGTTTAATTTTTGGACCCAGAAAACTCCTATAGAAGCACTATCTGGAAAAGGTGAGTTTTACAAAACTGATGAATGGGAGAAAAAGAAAAAAGGCAAATCTTTATTACTCTTCACTCCAACTAAAAAAGAACAAAAGTGAATAAGATGTTGTTTCCAGGGAAGGTGGACAACTTCTTAAAGTTTGAAATGTGGAACAGCTTCATATAGGTTCCACAATGGGATAGTCTTCTACGTATAAAGAACTATTTCTCAGCCTCAACTCCTGCATCCCATGTTAAGAGCATATGTACAGGTGAAGAAACGTAACATAATATAGTTTAACGTAGGCTGTTATATTTGAGACTGAAATGGAGAACCTGCTACATTACACAGGGTACTTCTTGACAAAAAGTCCCGCTTCAGACATTGAAACAGTTGATAAAAATATTTTGATAAATTCTATTACTCATGGCAGAAAGACACTACAAACATAAATATTTTTTGGTTTTTTGTGTGTTTTCAAAAGTGGCATCAAAGCCAGCAGAAGAGAAGATTAGAAGTGAGAACAAGTACTTACATTGCAGTTCTCGCAACCATATGCAAGATTTTAAATACTGAAGATATTCTAATGTGCAAACTTGAGATGCCTGTAATTTATTCCTCTAACACCGGAAAAAAAAAACATTCCCCAAAGCAATGAACTATCCTGAAAAAGTACAAAACCAGCAAGTACTACACAATGCATATGCAAACTCAAGCTAAAGCAGAAGAGGCAGCAACACAAAGCTGGTTCAGCTGTGCTCAGTGCATCATAAAGCAGCACATTGGGAAACAGCACCTATATCAGATACAAAAATAATCAGTAAATGAGCACCAGTGTCAGGGTTCTGAAAAAAAAAAAAAAATATTCAAGGCTCGAGGATGGAAATGTTTCAAATAGTGAGCATGATTGTCACTGTGCCCCTAGATGATCCCGTAGTTAAACTAATATGCTTTGCAGAAGGCAGCTGCCAGCCAATTAGCACCTATATCTGCAACCAAGTGACAGTTTGCAACCAGTAGATCAGTGACCTGCTTTGTTTCAGTTCTTCTTCAAAGCCATCCAGGAGCCATCCTAACAACAGTGATTTTTAAAAGTATTAGATAACGCGGGACGAAACTAGACTAAAGAATGCAAAAAAGAATTCCATTCTACTAAGAAAATCACAGAAGCCTGTATGCTTGGAGTTTACAACAGCTGGCAGAGCGACACCCCATGCTCTGCTGGAGGCCAGATGTTTGCAGTCTGCAGACATGACCCAATCAGGAGATTCACCCATGAGAGTAGGTGACAATTACCGTGACTTCTTATCGACAGTTGGAAAACACGTGATGGATTTCAAGGAGATGGACACTACATGGCACGTTGAAGTTAATAATAAACTGTACTGACACTGACTTTAGGATGCGCACGGGGCCGTACAGATGGAGAATTCAGTTTCCACATTCTGTGGCTACTATTCAGAGACTACTATTCAGATTCATGTAAATTGAATTTTTTACACAGCAAATACATTTTATGGAAAAGGTCAATGATCCAAGAATTAGTACACAACAGAGCAGATGCCTGTTTCACCTTCAGCTGAAAATGCCTTAAACCACGTGGCTTAGAAGAAACTGAGTTCTCTCTGACCCTGATCCCGACCTGTGGGCTGACATCCTTGCGTGGCCTTGGCCTGTCCTGTTCCCCACAGCTCTGCCCAGCCATTACAGGGTTGTGTCTAACCCCGGTTCCCCTCATGGGACCTGATCTGGAACCCCACCTCTGGGTCATGTCCCGGCCCAGCCTTGGCCCTTCCCTGTCCCCAGGGACATTCCTGATGCTCGTGGCCAGGGCTGACCTGTTGTCCTACTCCTGGCTGGGGTGGTGGGACAGGGCCTGACCTGAGGGACCCCTGAGGAGCCCCTGCTGGACTCCCAGCCCTCAATCTCAGGGAGCCACTGGCCTCAGCTGCATCCTGACCATGTCTTCTGCAGATAGGTCCACCCTAGAGGGTGACATAGGTATATTTTGTCCTGGAGGATTTGCCTCAACGTGCATTGTGTGCCACGACAATTAATTTGCACTCAATGCAAAGGGGAGGTGAATGTGACCACCTAATTTCCAAGCCCAAAATACCATGTATTCTTAGCAAAGAGGCCTATGGGTTGCACTGGCATAAAGTCAGCTGTCTGTACCATTTACTGTCAGAAATTTTCTGTACACAGGGGACTGACAGAGAGAGAGAGAGGACAAAAGGCATTTTAGTTGTGCTCTTACTGTGTAACTAGGCTTTCTGGTCATATCTAAAAGTATAGCTAGATCATGAGCCAACAGAAACTATGGAGAGACACCAAAAAGTGCCCCTATGTACAGTAGGTACCACTGAGACATTAGTACGGTTGTTTGAAGATACAATATTGATTGAGAAAGCAGTTTCTAGTTAAGTAAATTTTGAACAGAATGTATCTTGCATGTTATGACCTAGATGGAATAGCGGAGAGTATTTCATAACACAGTAATGCTTTAACACCTTCATTGGAGAGCTTCTGGCCACCCTGCAGGCTTCAAGGTATCAGACATCAGACTCCCAAACTGGTCTGGTCACAAGAAACAATTTTGACAAGATATTGCCCCTCACCAAAGGAGGAGTGAGACTAAGGCTCACTCTCTGTGATCCATTCAACTACTGCCAACCCACATTGTGCCTGCTCTGGTGGTGTCCACTTCCGTCAAGCAAGTGTAGAGGTGGAAGACCTTCCAGAGGACCTTCTGTCCACACAGCAGGTGCCACTGTAGGTAATATCCAGGTGTTCAGCTTCAGCTCTACTTCCCCTGGGGACAAAACTACTTTGCTGGTATCAGGAGTGCTTTGAGTGTGTGCTTCAGGACACTGATTACAGATTTGAGTACAGATTTGGACTGAAAAAGAACTCCTGTACATTGAATTATCAATGCAGACACATGCAAACATAAGTCATACCTAGGAGACTGAGGAGGGCAAATCTGTGAAAGGTATCTGTGAATTATATCTTGGTTTTAGGTGTGCATATAAAAAAGTTTATTGTAATAAATTTCAAATAAACTGTTTTACCAGTCAAAGCTGATTAAACAAAATGGTAGATTTTTTTTTTCCCTGTAGAATTATGCAAATGTTAAATACAGTTACCATGAAACATAATGGAAACTCCTGAGTTTTAAAAACTTGCAGTTTCATTCTGGAAATTCCAGATGCCATTTCAATTGTTATTTTATTAATCTGATTTATAATTTTTACTGGTATTCATTGATAATACGACATAGAACATCTGAATATAAACTGTAGGACAGAGCAGTGCAGGTGAGCCTCTTCTGCTCACCTCTCCTCTCATTTCTTCCTATACATGAGAGGACATAAGATTCTTCTTGCCTGCTTCTTAAAGTACCTGACAGAGGTACTGAATAAAGTTTAATTTTAATCTCAAGAATATGACAGAATACATTAGTTTCCTAAATGTTTCTTTCAGGACAAACCACACACTTTCACTAAAATAAATTCTAAATTAACATTTTTCTTTCTGTAGCTGTACTTTTAATTTTTCCAGCGGCATGGGTCAGAAAGAAATTAACTATGTCCTTTAATTTTAATGTCAAGTGGTAATTCAATTAACTGAACAACACACAGGATATGAACTGATCCTATTTGAACTTTGATAATTTGTACAATCGGTTCCTATTTGCTGCGTAGTTCAATTGATTTCATTGTTATCCTGAAAACTTCCTCCTTGGTTGAATAATTAAATTTGCCCCAGGGCTCTCGGTTATCCTGTAGTGTGGATACGGTGCTGCATTTCTGATGGGCAACCATCCATTGTAGTGTGGGAGGGGGGAGCTGCTGCCATCCCCAGGCTGAAGAGCCTCTGATTCCCCCACCAGACTTGGTCCTGGGCAGCTCACAGATCTAGGCACGCAGCTTCTGATCACCTTCTGACAGTTCTGGTTTCTGCCTAAATCTCTAAGTACTCAAATTCTTGATTGCATCTAACCCAATGAAAAAATTGTGATTCTTATTCCTCTTGCCTGATATTCCAGATTCTCTAAAGAAAACCACCCATCAGCAGCCAAACAAACCAGGATCTCCCCAGCATCCTAGCTATGTAGAGTGGTCTGAGCTTCCTAGCTTCTGACTACCAGGTGGTTGGACCTCAGACCAGGGAAACCGAATCTGCACATAATAAAAGGCACTATTAGTCTGTATCAGCCAGAAAGGGATAGGAAATTCCAAATCTAGTTAAGTGGGTGAATTTAGTTTCTATAGCTGAAGAAGAATAAGTTGGTCAGCTGCAGTGGATTTCAAGACCTAAGAACTATGCCGTGTTTCTAGGTTTTTTTACAAGGAAATCCCCTCATGTATGTCTCATGAAAGTCAGCATGTGAACTGAGACATACATCGTTGAACAAACGTGGGCAGACCTACTGGACAGTCACAATCAATCAGAATCTACTCTGAACTCTAGGTCTGAGTATTTATGGGATTCAGGGGATTCTGCATTATTAAATGGGACTTCTATTTGTCTTTATTTCTTAAATATTCTTTTGGAGTTGGTTGTTGCTAAATAGGATTTTTATTATACCTTGATTCTTGATGTTCTTGGACTCTGAACCTCCCTGTTCCCGTACTTCCATCTATCTAGTAGGTTTAACTCAGTTTTCTGCCTGTCTTCGTCCCTTTACTTCCAGTATTTGGGCATTCCTGGTTACAGATGGGCTTAATTTGAACAGCCAGAATGGAAGTACTCAAATCCTGCATATCACTTAGCTAGGCAAACACCCCTGGAATGAGTACTGCAACTGAGAAAAAGCTCAGATTTGAAGCCTATTATTTCTTGTGCAAGCAATTGAATAATGATGTTCTTATGCATAAACCTTTACTCATTTTTATTGTCATTTTAAGTCACCCTAGTGAAATTAATCAAAATAGGTCTTTAATTGATTCTTGTAGGTTTCACTAGAGAAGAAGAAGGTATATCTTCATATACACCAGAATTGTGTTAAGCATATGATGTAAGTCTTGGATTTAATTATATTAATGTGCTCAAAATGAAGATAACTAATATTCTATTTTTAAATATTTTTTGTGTATATTTTAACTCTAAAATAGCTGTGGTGAAGACTACATTAACATCCTCCCTTTCCATGTGCAACTCCAACAACAGTAAGTGCTAAGCCAATTCATGATAAACATCCATTTTACTGCTAAGCACTAGTATAGTGATTTAGAAGGAACTGTTGGAGGGGTGAGATGTAGGATGAAGACTATAAACCTGAAAATATATGTGCCTAATTTTAGGAAAAGTTGAATATAACAGTGAAGTTAAAATCAATAAAAAAGAAGAGTGCTATAGTGGAAACAGCAAGTCAGCTTTAAGTACAGCATAGAAACTCTGCTGGGTGCTGCCATACAGGATGATTGTAATAAATTGCAAAGAATGAATGGAGGAAAGATCCTGACTAGAGCCATTTCTATCCAGAGGATAACTTTATTTTAATTTGTGAATTTATGCATTCTCCTCTCTCTTTTTTTTTTTTTTATTGCAGATATTTTACAGTGCATTGACTGCAGCATACTTTGAGTTTCAAACAGAAAAATTATGAATTAAAAAATATGAATTAAAAAATTCTCCTAATCAAGTTATAAAAGTAAACAAAAATACTTGTTTTAATTACAGGATTTTCTTTAGAGATAATACATAGTACCCCATAGCTAATATTCGTCCTTCTGTTACCAGTAGGCTGAAATCCTTAGGCATCCAAGATAATTTCTGTTGGACACCACTTCTTAAAGTGTAAAACACTGGGATCGGGACTGAGTTAAACATTCAACACATAGAAGCATGTAAAGTTGTGTGAGATGAGTTAGCATACACCACTGCCTGGCTTCCAGCCCCAGAACAGCCTGGATTTCCACAGAAATTGTGTCCTACCTGTCAGCCTGATGTTAGTGCATCAGACACCCTAGAGCAGATAAAATGTCACCGAATACTTATCTCCATCAATACGATTGATAGATCCTAGACAGCCATTCAGCTGACTAACCAGCTTGTGTCACCCAGGCAGTGTGGTGGGTCACTGCCCCACTGACTGAACAGACTAGGAGTGGAATTTAACTGCCTATATATATATATGTGTGTGTGTGTATATATATATATGTATATATACATATATATGTATGTATGGGAACACGAAACGCCCTACATTCAAAATGTTCCTGCAGGCTGGCAAGTATGTCAAAGAACTTATAGGAGATCTATATTTTTTCCTAGAGTAAAATCTAGGAGCTAGAAAGGATGTACTGCCTCAACCAAAAGGTTGACAGCTGTCTACATTTAAGCAAAGAAACCCAGTGGTAGACCCTCACTGATTGTAATGGGAACTGAAACACCTACCTCACATGTAAACATTTATTCATAAGTGTATTAATCTAGGGTGAAATCCCATGTTGAATATGCAAAACTTAATTCAGCCTCCCATATGGAGACGGATGAGTGCCACTTGAATTGACCTAGTGTAGGCTGGTTGAGCTCCAGCTCTCATTCAGACGTACCTTGCAAGGGCTTCTTACAGGTCTTGTGTCATGTCTCCCAACCTTGTCCAGAAATTTTGGACGCCCCCAGCAATATCAGAGATGCTGTTAGATGCCCGTATGTAGCAACTAATTTAGACCCCAATAAGGAGTGTATCTCATACACATATATACATCATCCTTGATGTCAGGTGCTACGGGAGGATGTAAAAAGAAGATGGGCATGACTAAAGCAAGCTGGGAAGAGTTATTACAGATCTTACTCAGGTTTTGACTGATGGAAAGCTATAGCCTGGGATAGCTGAAACAAAGGCAAGTCAATGTTCTTGGATGGCTCACACGTCCGAGGAGGAATAACTCCTCATGCAAGGAGCAATAACTTCTGTGAGCTGCCCACAGCTGTTCTGAGCTATGTCCCACGCATCATCTCAACCACTCAGAAAATATATGACTGTCCTAACTTGAGTTTTCAGCTGTCTGACCCATCTGGCAATTTTTGTTCCTACTACAGGATTATACCAACCGAAAGGAGCAGTTGTGCCATTCTCTTGCAGTTTGCAAGTGAATGTATTAAAGCTGGCAATAATTTGGGGATACCTTACAGGATGAATTAAAATTGTTGTGATTCAGAAGTTCTTAGATTAAATCCTGAGCTAATTTTACATTGTGCAAGGGGAAACTATGAAATAAATGAAAAAAAAAAAAGAGTGGGAAAAGAGCAACCATAAACACCCTGCAGAAAGCCATGCTCACTAATATGTGAGAGCCCAAAGCTTCTTACCATATAGGAATTCAGGGCCTTTCAGGATGTAATTCTAAAGAAAAGGGATTCTTCCCTGTCATGGAAAAAAAAAAATAGTTTAACATGGTCATGTTTCAGTTTACTTTGCCAAGTCAGGACGTTTGTTACACAGTAGTGTTTGCAAATTGAGACGCCAGCCCATGGCGTCCCATGATGGTTCCCCTTAAAGGAACAAAGAACATTGTTCTTACCTAAAAAGACAGATTCTCTCCAATGCAGAGATGAGATTTATGAGTCTCCCTCGGGACCTGCTGCGTGTTCCTCCAGGTCTACAGAGGAACTCAGGTTTTTTTGTCCTAGCATTTTACATGCATAGCAATGACTTTTCAAAAAGAAGAAATGATCTGTGAAAATAGTTGTAATAATCTAAAGCATTGTTGAGGGTTGTTGGTTTTGTGTTTTGTTTTGCTTGGTTTTGCTTTTCTCTTTTAAATATTTTCATCATGGATTTACGACTGTAATTGTGTGACATTTGCAGGCCATATGCTAGTGCAATATCACCCCTGCCTTTCCTTTGTTCCCATACTTCGGTATTTATGACTTGTAAATTGTGTAATTAAACTTGGCATTACTGAAAAAGTAGTTAGCAAGAAGTAATTCATATTCATTTAGTGAGTAATCACATCATTATTTAATTATTATTAAGCAGTCTTTGCTTTGAAAAACTGCAATACTCCATTTGCTCCATGAATATTTCACATATTTTAAAAGGATCAGTAAGTAAACTTCCTTTGACAACTTCGCAGAAAAAGAATATAATATATTTTTCATCTGGAAAAATTCAGTTATTTTCATACGGAAACAAAGCTCTGCTCATGTTTGCGGGAAGAAATGATATGTAAGTGCATGCCCTGCTTTATGGGATTACATTAGCAATGAAAATCATATTTATACTGTGAGGGTGTGACAAATAAACGCAGAGCAAGAGATTTGGGATTTATGTAAGTGCATGTGCTTCAGTACACTCTTCAATGCACTGCTGCAGAGAATTCTCTCTAAATACTCTGAATATTTTACATGATAAGGTGAGATAGAAGAGACCCACAATCAGCGTCTGATGAAAGTGTTATGGGAGAGCGGCTGATGTGCCGGGGATGAGATGGGGGCCATTAGAATATGCAAACACATCCGTCAGGGGAATTACAAGGTCACTGATAAAATAGAGTTGGAGCCCTGGTGCATTCCCTTGATCTTTTTAGATCTCTTGTTAATAGACTGAAAACTTGAAAACATTATTCTTAATTAAGATCTGAAGGAAAACTCATGACAGCAAGATAAAGAGTACCTTTTTGAATATTTTTTTTCTGAAATGACTGTACTGATTTGCAAGAGCAGATGCTGTATATTAAGCACATACCACATTAAGTCAACAATTCTCTTTGTTTTGGCACCTTTTTTTTCCCGACTCCTTTTGGTACTGCTCATCAAAAGCCTCCTGACATGAATATATTTCAAATAAATATATCTTCTGTCAAGCTGCTTAGGATATTTTTTTCATATAGGGAATGTCTTTAGACTTTGGACCAATTCTCTGTTATCTGTCTCCTCTTGATATGGCACCAATGTCTTCATTATTTATTCCTTTTATTAGAAAAGCTTTTACCTTCCCTAGGAGTGAGGGAGGACTGCAAACAATAGCAATTAAGATTCTGAGCACACATTTTCTTTGGTTTGTTTGATTTAGTATCTTGAATTCCTTCTTTATTTACCAAGAAGGAATATCTCCTATATTTCATCTCACTAATTGCCAGGTCTTGCTAGGCTTGCGGAGGTTCTTTTTGACTGAAGGATAATATTCAGTGAAAGGAAACAAACCAGATGAGAAAAAAATGGACCTTGCTGCAGCAGGCATTGTTTAATTTGGCTCTTTGGGGCTGGCTACAAATCCTCCTCGTTCTTTGTTGTTGTAGAAATTACTAGTCTGGAAACAAGCTGCTGAAGAAAAAAAAAAAATAAAATTGCTTGCTTTTTACACAAAGTACGACAATCACTTTTCTAAGTATCTGCCTTTGGTCGATTATGTTACTCTTATGTCAGTGGCTTTATCGAAGCCTCTTTGCCTGGACGGCTTCATAATTCTGACAATATTAAGAACATACCTATAAATGACTAGCAACAGAGAACAAACCAAAAGATGAGGGTAATGATTTAAACCTTAAGATGAAATAAAATTAGCAAATGATCATTTATTCTAGGCAAATTGCAATTCTTACTCTTATACCAAGGAAAGAAAAAAATCTTTTTCAAGCCCTGAGAGCTCAGGAAAATAGTCAAGTATTTACCCTGGCCTTTTTGGCTGAATTCAATGTCAGTTAGCCCTGAGTCCAAATGATTTTAACTCATCCTAATGTGAAACGTACCGTACGACACATTACACTTATTGTTCAAAATTCTGTTACTTCGTCTGACTGTAAGTGTGCCAGTAGAGTTCCTGATGGTAGAGATCTGGAATAAGGACTTGGCCCTAAAACTCAGATTCTTGTTCAATTTAACAATATACAAGAAATAAAATCGCAGTGAGAGAGGTCTTAATTTTATTAATCCCTGCCAGGACAGAACATTACAAAAGAACGTTACAAACCATTATAGCCTACTAACTATGCCAGAAACGTTACCCAAATCTGGGAGTGCCAGAATATATTTATAGCCTGAATCTAAAATTGCTGAAACAAAGTTCTGTTACTATTAGAGGAGATTTATTATTTTCCTCAGCGATTACTGCTTTTCTTCCTAATTTTATCCAAAAATAATTCCACAGTTTAATAAAGTAGTTTGGAACAAAAGTCCAGATGGATGAATAAAATTAAATTAAATTATCCCATCCTTTGCTTAGTCTATATTTATATTTTTTCCCAGCAGTTTGTGTAAATTTATTTCATATGCTTTGCTTTGGAAAAAGTGAAGTGTAAAGAAAGAAAACATTTTTATAGTACCAGCAACTTAGCCTAATCCTGGAAAGTACTTTTAATGAAATGCTTAGTGCAGGTCCTAATGATAAAATCTAAAATAATAAGATTTCTTGATGCTAAAACTGAAAAAAACCCACAGGAACAACAGAGAGAGAAGGATGGAAGAGTGAGAAACAGCAGAGTAAACACCACGGTCAGAGCATGAGGAGGAGGAGGAAGAGGTTTCCACACCAGAGCAGATATCCACACTGCAGGCCATGGAAGATCCTGAGGCAGAGCAGGTGAGTATTTCTTCAAAGAACCATAGTCCATGGAGATACCATGCTGGAACTGATTTTTTTCCTTGAAGGGACCACAGCTAGTGGAGAGGGGCAGCACCGGAGCAGGGGAAAGGTGTGGGAGAGAAACAGCAACAAACAGCTGTGAACCAACCATGGCCATAGTAACTCTGCTGCTCAACTGGGGCTGGATGAGTTGGGAGTTAAGGACTACTCTGGAGAGCTAGGAAGAAAGGTGGTGTTTTATTTTTTGCTTTCGTTTCTCAATACCTGAATCACTGTACCTTATAGATCTCTTTATCTCATGCTACTCTTTCTCTAGACCTTTGTCCACTGTCATATGCATCTACCTTCAGCAGTTCCTTTATTCTAAATCCTTTCCCTCTGCAGCACTAGATTACATCACTCACAGACTTCCAATCATAAAATTTTCCCCTCTTTTGAGATAGAGGGAATTTAGGCAAATATTATAGCAAGCATGTAGTGATAGCCCCCCCAAATTTCATCATTTTGACTCATGAACTTTTTGAGCCATGATAGCTTTTGTAATTTAAAACAGCAGAATTATTCTAAAAAGAAGCATAAAAATATGCCATGACTCTTTCCAACTTTTACAGAAGTTGGAAGTCAACTAAGATCAACAGCAGATTTCCTACTGCATTTTGTTGTGGTCGAATCAATGCTAGGTCCTTGGGTAGGAGTAAGCAGAAATGAAAGGCAAAAAGGTCAAGAAGTTCAGAAAAGCAAGCTAATGACATCCCTATTGACCAATTTATTTTATAACACTTTAAATTTGGAACAATTCTGAATTATGCATCAAGCCATCGTTTAACTGCAATCTATGCACATCAGAGATAAAAATGGCCCATCTGAAATTTTTGACATTTTTGTAATTATCATATTATCATATATTTAATTTTCCCCTCATTGCTCTTATAGTCATTCATTATACAGTTTAGTTGCACTAGGTTCTGGAGAAGAAGAAGATTTAACACTAAGATTTAGCTTTATTTTAGCTGTAGCTATCATCTAACTTCAGGTGATGTTCCAAGACTTTTGTTCTTGAGACTTCAAAATTCTTTTAAATGCTTATATTTCTGTTAATAAAGTCCTTTTTTTCAACACCTTTTTATGTCAAAAGAGCTGCAGTTATTTTCTAGATACTGTTAATATAAAATAATTTTTAAAATAATTATTTATTGAAAAGTATTTAATTTACCTTGCATATTATGAGGCAATTTTGTCACATAAAAATACAAATAACTGATGTTTTACGGAGTTAAATTTTGTCAAATGTTGTTGACACAGGTTTCAGTAGGAGCACATAGAACATTCTGGTTCAGCTGGGTGTTATCAACCCAGCTATTCTTAGATCACTCAAAGGTCTTGAAGACTATATAGAAGTTTGCAAAATTCAGTTTGGTTCAGATTTCTGTCAGTGATACTCATATAGCATTAGCCACACACCAGTTTTCATAGCAAAAATTTGAAGGTTGATAGAGAAAACTTAATTCCATTCTCTTATCTCTGAAATACTGAAGCCTTGACCTATGCTTCATGTTACTTTACCTCTACTGTAGCAGTATCTTGTGATATCATGGGTGGGATTTGAATCCTACTCTCAGCAGTTTAATTCCTTGTTAGAGTGGCAAAGCCACCAATTAACAACTGCAGCGCAGGGAGGATTCTGAGTTTCTGAAATAATTCTTATCATTGAACTGAGGTCTATTCAGATAAAAGCTTTTTCCAAAATCATAGAAGGCAGGGAGGCCTGTTAAAATATATGTAAGTCCTTGGAAATTTCATCGTGTTAATTCAGCTTTACCTCATATTAGATTTGACAGTTCAAGGGTTGATCATTTCTGTTTATATGCACATACATTTGAATAATTTCTTTTTGTTCACACAAGTGGAACATCTACACCATTTACTGCTTTTCAGAACTGGGGCATCTTTTCCAGAGTCGTTTATAGGTATTGTCTCACTTTGAAATAAATAAATGCAAGAATGCTCATGGAAAACCTACAGTTTTTCAAAAACACATAAGTTAGGTAGGACTTAAAGAAATGATTCTCATTTTATTTCTTTAATTTCTTTGCTATTGTCGTCTTCTACTCAGGGAAACTACTTCTGAAATTCAGCAAATGTAACTCAGCAAATAAAATTCAAAACAGGTTCTTTGTGGCTTTTTTTTTTTATATACATATTAGTTTATCTATAAATCAAACAAGTTATTTTAGTTTTCCCCATTATCATTCAGATAAAATTTAACATTAGAAAATCTAGTGGTAAAAAAGGTACTTGACTTTGATAACTTTACCTGACATGGTGATTCGGGACCTGGAGTATCTCTCTTAGGAGGGAAGTTTGAAGGACCTGGGTCTTTTTAGCCTGGAGGAGAGAAGACTGAGGGGGGATCTATTCACTGCTTACAAATACTTAAAGGGACGGTACCAGGAGGACAGGGCTGGTCTTTATTCAGTGGCGCCCAGTGACAGGACAAGAGGAAACGGGCAAAAATTTAAATGTAAGAATTTCCACCTAGCATGAGGAGGAACTTCTTTCTTGTGAGGGTGGCAGAGCCCTGGATGAAGCTGCCCAGGGACGTGGTAGAGTCTCCTTCTGGACATGTTCCTGTGCAACCTGCTCTAGATGGACCTGCTCTGGCAGGGGGTTGGACTAGATGACCTCCAGAGGTCACTTCCAACCCTGTATGACACTGTGATTCTGTGATGTTTTAATAGCTCAAAAGTTTATTAGGAACTCAGTGTTACTGAAGTTTCCTTGCCCTCCATCTTCTCCCAGTTGGTGGTAGTATTTGCACCAATTAACCCTGGTCTACAGAGGCACATTCTATTTTGTGCTTGTATCAGTTCTGCCTCTTCCTAACCTAGGAGCTCTATTCTCTCCTAAGTTTATTCCTGCCTCTTTTTTTTGGTGAAATTACTCAGTCACATTTCAGATGAAGAAAGGCACCGACCTCGTTTCTGTTGTACAACTGTTAATCTAGATGCTATGATGGTCTTGATGGAAATCCTCTATTATAGAGAAGAAGAGGTACAGAGAAATAGAATATATTGATCTCCCCAGTCCAATAAACCTTTTAAATTTGCTTACACAACATATATACGGTACTTTGTATTGTTTAAAAATGAGAAAAGCTTACTTTTATGGAATATCTCAAGATAACAGTATGTATTGTTTTAATCTCCAAAAAGTTTAGGGAAGATGAAAGAGTAGCACCAAGAGAAAAATATTATTTAAGGTTCCAATCTTAGTATCGATTTTAGGAAAATGACTCCCCAGAAGCAAAGATAAACCCAGATATAAGTCACTGTGGGAATAGAAATTGATGGGTTATAGTCTTTTCTACAGAATTGAAGCTGCGGACCCTGACAAGAAGAAATATATCTATAATAAATTCAGACTCTAGCCTTCATTCCCTGTCATACAATGTCTCCAAATATTAAGCAAACTCCTTATGTGTGCAATATTTGTACAATTAGCCTTATTTTATGGATGTAGCCGAGAAAGATAATATAAGGCATCCACACAAGACAGACAGCAGAACTGACAAAGGGTTTGAACTCTCGACTTCAGTTCGGATCACTGGATCACATTCTCTTTATTCTTGTGGCCTGGGTTTTGTTTTAGTTTGATTTTTTTGCCTTTTCCATCTGGTTGCTTGAATTTCTGTTCTACTAGAGGTAAACAAACAGAAGCTGACTGGATATTCATTCAAGTCAGAACTACCTCTGCCATGCACTACAGGATATTTTAAGACAAGTAACACTCAGAGTGAATTTTCTAACATATCTTTAAAAGACCAAGATTTAAAAGAACTTTTATCAACAGCTAAGTCTGGAAAAAAAAAACAAACAAACAAAATGAAAAGAAAAGAAAATTTTTACAAGTTAGGATATTAAAGTAAAAATGCAACAAGGGTACTATATACAGCAAAATATTAATATCCGTAGCCAATTTCCAATTAAATTTCAACATTTCAATGGTATTAGGATTAATAGTCAATAAAATTTAACACTGATAGTACAGGAAAACCAATTTCTCTGTGCTTTTCAGCTGAAAACACTGAATTTCTGTCAAAAAGAATGATTGTGATATATACCTTTGCTATGGTTGCAGGAATGCTAAATTATTGGGCTGAGCTGTGCCATGTCAAGAATGTAAAGGGAGGCATATATTTTATAAACATTTGATACTCCACTCTTCCTTGTGCAGAATGTCAAAACAAAGAGAATGCAAGTGTGTGCCACAATCTGAAAAGCATAGAGAATGCTGAATGTTTAATTTTGAGTTTACATTAGAATATGCCACGTTAAATTTGGTATGTATGCTTATTGATACTGGGGTGATGTTGCATTGGCCAATATTCTAGAGAGCTATGATCTTCCATGGTTTGACAAAGGCTGGACAGAACACCAAAGCCAGTAGATGCTATCTCCAGTGCTGCAGCTCGTGTTTTCATGTAACGCTGCTGGTGAGCCCAAAAGAAATAAAACTACTGGGTTATGCAGAATGGTGGAGTGTGGAAGTTCTAAAAAAAAAATGACAAACCTTAGCCTTTTAGTAACAAGAAGTACTGAAAATTATATATAATAAAGTATACAACCTGTAAATGTTCAAAAATATTTTGGCAATGAATACTGCTAAAGAAAAACAAATCTGCTAGGTATTTAGTATATTATGTATTCCAATACACATGAAAATATCAAACATTGCAACAGAAAAGATACACAGCACGTATAGTAGGTAATCAGTGTAAAATAAGAACAATCTGGAATGTAACAGTACATGTGAGTTATGTATTTAAGGAGAAAAAACTTCAACAATGGATAGTGTTTCAGATTATTAAAAGGAATTTGTTCCCCTATTGTCCCCCCAGGGCTCAGTATTGGGGCCATTTCTTTTTTAACATCTTTATCAGTGTTCTGGATGATGGAATCGAGTACCGCCCAGTAAGTTTGGAGACAACAGCAAGTTGGGTGGAAGCGTCGACCTGCTGGAGGGTAGAAAGGCTCTGCAGAGGGATCTGGACAGGTTGGATGGATGGACAGAGGCCAAGTGCCAGGTCCTGCACTTGGGTCACACCAACCCAACTGCAGCGCTACAGGCTGGGGCAGAGTGGCTGGAGCTGCCTGGCAGAAAGAGACCTGGGGGTGTTGGTGGGCTGTGGGCTGAAAATGAGCCAGCAGTGTGCCCAGGTGGCCAAGAACGCCAACAGCATCCTGGCCTGGGTCAGGAACAGTGTGGTGAGTAGGACCCGAGAGGTGATGGTCCCCCTGTACTGGGCACTGGTGAGGCCCCACCTCGAGTGCTGTGTCCAGTTTTGGGCCCCTCACCACAAAAAAAGACATTGAGGTGCTGGAGCGGGTCCAGAGAAGGGCAACGGAGCTGGTGAGGGGTCTGGAGAACAAGCCTTGTGAGGAGAGGCTGAGGGAGCTGGGGGTGTTCAGTCTGGGGAAGTCATATGTGGTTATGACTTTACTTTCCTCACCTCTAATCCCTGTCAGGGTAAGCCTGGTCATTTCAAAGAAATTAATTTAAGGGAGATAACTGAGACTAGAGAAAGAAAAGAGCATACATTAGTATCTCAGTTGTAAGGGCGTTCAGCAGAGAAAATGAGTCCTGTATTCTCATCCTTATTCTGTGGGAACGTTTAATGCCACACAACCCTTTCCTCTCATCCTTTGAACCACAGATGAAAAAAAGACATTGGGAACTGTGCAAGGGTACTGTTTAACTAAGCGCTTATTTGGCACCTTACAGAAAAATATGCCTGTCCAAGTGTGTGATTCATTGTATGCTTCATTTTCAGTTTTAATCAAGTTTCCTTTTGTGTAAAGCCAGCTATCAAGAAAGCTTGTCTCTTGTTCTTGTCTCTGTATCCAAGCCCTATTAGTTTTAATAAAATTGATCCAAAGTCAATGAGCCAAGGCTTCTTTTCACATTGGACTGGACTCAAGTTGTCAAACCAGAAGCAGATCAGTCAAAGCGGACTCTTGCATTGCAGAAGGTATTTTGAATTGATTGATAAATCCTATTAACATTTTGAAAGTTATATTCTGAACTGTGAAGTGGATCCAGAAGCAAATAAGATGTTCATGCAGGGTATGAAATAATGACTTACTATGCACTTAATATCATCTTTTAACTGATTTGTTTATTGCAAATTGGCTGCAGCACCTTTTTTCCCCCACTATAAAGGTCTTAAAAGATACATTAGATTACATAAAGCCGATTTTTATCAGCAACTCACACCAAGTGATAGGAGCAAATACGACTTTTTTTTCCTCAGCTAGTCAGTGAAGCTCAGATCTCACTTCTAGAATCAAATAAAATTCTTTTTTCACTGGAGAGGTGCTAGTGGCAAATTGATGAATAGCTTTTAAAGAACAGTATTTTGAAGAGTGTAAGATTTGGCCTAGGTGGACATTCCATAGGCCGTCTGAGCAACATATTCCAGTGCTTAACCAATTCCACTGTAAAACGTTCTCTGCTCATGCTGAGTTGGTATTTTCCTTGCTACAACCTGTGCTCATCCTCTCCCAAACCTTCCTGTAAAACCCTGGGAAAAGTTTGACTCTGCCTCTTCTGTATCCTCCCACAACAGAGTTGAAGACAGTTCTTTACCTGTTCTTCCGTTCTTTACCTGAACAATCACAACTCTTTCAGCTTCTTCATGGGCGTCAGATGTCTCACCATTCTGGTGGTTTTCCAGAGGACTTGCTCCAACAGCTTATTTTTTACTGGGGACTCAGCACTGGACCCAGCACTCCACATGTGTCTCACCAGTGCTGAGCAGAGGGAAAGGATGACCTCTCTTGACATGCTGGCAATGATCTTTCTAAGGCAGGAGCATATTTTTGGCTCATGCTCAAGTTGTTGACCTCCGGGACCTTCTCTGCAAGCCCAGCCTGTGCTGTTACGTGGAGTTATTCTGTCCTCAGTGCAAGGCATTGGTTTTGCCTTTGCTGAATTTCATGAAATTCCTATTAGATCACCAGCAGTACAGATGAGACTGAAATGTATTACCAGTTCTCTTTCCTCATAGCCAGTAAAACGATGCCATTGGAAATCAAAACAGAGATTAAGTCAAAACATCAAAGCAGCATAGAATACTGCATTTTAAGAACTATTGCACTTACAGGTTTGAAAATTTGCCTGAATTTCTGAAGTCCGTGTTCAAAAACTCCATGACAATAGAAGGAATTGCAATCCAGCAAGATTTTTGGCACATATGCTTAATTTTGAATTTATATACTCTTATCAACTATGGTGAGTCTAATGTGTGCTTGAAATTAGGCGTGAATTAAGTATCTTGAAGAATTAGGAACATTAATAAGGATCAAAGATCAAACAACATTACTATGGAAACTTAATTCCAAAAACTTCAGAGATTCAGACCTTAAACTTTGATTGCTTCATTTTTTCTCACGTTTATAATACAATTTTAGCACGATACACTGCTGAGTTATTTACCATCTGTATGAGTAAAAATATATATGTAGGAAATCAGAGTCTCTATATTAAATCATCTTCAAATAGGTAATTACTCCAAAAGTACATTTCAAACAAAAGAGATATGCGTAAGTCATTGAAGTTTTCAGATTGTAAACTTACATGAAATAAAATAGAGTAAAATATGAGGTTTAGCACATTTGCTATTTTGTGCCTGATAAATTTTAAATCTTTTCTTCGTGACTAGATATCACTATTACAGTATATCTCAGCTGGACATGTCATACAGTAAGGATCAAAAATTATAGTTCTCTAGAGAGGAAATGATTAGTATAATTAGGAGTAACCAAGAGATAACAACAATTTACAAATACTTGCTTTTTTAGTAAAGAGAGTGCCTTTTCCCTATGGAGCAGATCTTGTACTTAATATTTTCCTTGATTTACTTTGCACATAATCTAAAATTGTGTAATGAGGTTGGAGAATGGCAGAAAACTAGGGAGCCTCAGGAAACTGAGCCCTGCTGAATGGGACTGAATAGTACAACATGGGACTTCAAGCACTGCGGGTCAAATGAACTGGGGATTCACACCCTGAATTACACGCACAGAGAAAAAAAAGGGAAAAAAAAGCTAAAAGGTTCTCTTCATGTGATCAGTTATTAGTGCCATGACATCATCATGGCCAGGAAAAATGAAAATAATATTGCAATGCTACTAAACCTGAGAAAAGCAGAAGCATCATGCCATTTTATAAGGCTGTGATAACATTGAAGTGTTGTAGAAAAAAACCCCAAAAATAATATTCGAAGTAAAAGAGGTAATCACATAAACTACTATACAGGCCTGAAGATTGGTCATTAAGAAAACAATCTAAAAAACAAAAAAACAAAACTGGAAGGGAGGAAAAGAATCAGAGGAATCTGGTGACTGTCCCAAAGTCATTAAGGAGGCAAATACTGAAGAAGAAGAAAAGCTATTTAAACTGATGGACAAATGATTTCACGAGGGAAATGGTTGTAACATAAGCATGAAATAATACAGTTTGGAAACTTATTAGGATAAGAACTTTTATTAGGATAAGAATGATCTGGGAACAATCTGCTACAAGGGTAGTGATTCTATCCTACAGATTTGCCACAGCCAGGGTCCAGTGTACATGACCTCAAAGGCCACTTTAAGTTTTATGTTCCTGTGAAAGATATAACAATTTCTTTGATGTATTCCTACTGCATCTCTTCTTCTCCAGCTTTGCTGCCAGCGCAGTTCATTTTCAGTACATCCCACTGTGATGCTGAAAAGTCAATTGTTATGATTTTCTTCTCTTTCTCGGAAAGTATTCCCTACAGTAATATAATTTTGCTGCATATTATTGTACCAGTAATATTTTCCATGTTTAATATTGTTTAAAAATAACCAAATTAATATTTGTGCCTAATTGATTTTTTTTTAAATGGCTAATTTCCCATGGAGCTTTTTTAAATAAAATGTTTACAAAGTTATTTTTAGGTGAAAATAGAAAACTGAGAAGATCCTAATGAACCTAACAGTGTACTGACAAGATTATGCAGAAAAA
Source organism: Gallinago jamesoni (assembly GCA_025769975.1). Taxonomy (NCBI): domain Eukaryota; kingdom Metazoa; phylum Chordata; class Aves; order Charadriiformes; family Scolopacidae; genus Gallinago; species Gallinago jamesoni. The sequence continues at coordinate 87,945,560 of JAOQGH010000023.1, forward strand.
AAACCCCAAACATAAAATATACCATGCAAAAAGTACAAGCATTCAACAAAAAAGTACAGACATTCTTTCTCCCAAAATAATTAAAAATGTGTTTTTAGAATACAGGTGATATTATTTACTGATTTTTTTAAGAGCAAAATCTTTTTGAAAAATAAGTTTTACTTAACTTTTTTAGTATTGTTCCTTTTAAATAAATGTGAACTAAACTTGATAATCCTTAAGTATATTCTTACTTGAAAACATGAATAAGTCTATTGTCCTAAGTAGTTCAAACTATGTTTATAAACTGTTGATTTTTCACAAGAACTGTAGTTCATTTTAATTTTTCAGTCTTTTTCAAGGTAACTAAGGTACTGTGTTTATTGTAGTTATATGTAAACTCAATAATCTTTATTTTAATTTGGTAACATAGTGAATGGGATTGATTTCTACTTTCTGTAGAGTTTTCTTCTGAAGTTTTGACTCTCACCAACCATCTCAAGTGTGAAATGAAAGACTTGACAGCTGATTGAACAATTTACTGGTCTGATCCAGGATGTCTTTTTATACACAATCCCATCTGGCTTCATAACCATGTTACACACAAATCTTTTTGACTTACTAAGTGGTTTTTTTCCTTAATATATATATATCTCCGTTTCTAACACTTATTTGGACTTAAAACTGAAGCTGTCATCTGGCTCACAGAGGTGCAACAGTGAGTTCAGAACAGCAGAATAATTTTATTCATAAAAATAAGCTTGCTTAATAGCCTCGCCTAACTGCATTTATATTTATGTTCTTAGTGAATTGCAAATTTAAACACAACTGGAAAAAAAAACCAACAAAAAAACAACCAAAACCTAGAGAAAAATTGACTGTTTCCTGGACTGCTGTAATGATGATAAGATACTGATACCTCCCTGTTAGTATAAAGCAGGTTTTGACTGTTTCTAGTGCTCCTGCATGCCACCCTCTGCAATAATGAGTTAGAACTGTCAAAGAATCACTTGTTTTTCAGTGCCCAGAGAAAGTGATTGCAAGACAATGCCTTCAGAAAGGTTTGGGTTTATGTCCTGATGCATTTCTTGTTTTTCATACAACCACTAAATATATTACCAGCCTTGGAGCCCGAATTACAACAGCAGTTGTGGCATTGATACCATTTTGGTGCAACTGGCTCTGTCTTACCATACACCAAATTCAAATTCTATTGAGTCTATTTACTTTTTCATTGCTAATTAAAGAAATTATTCAAGAAATATTGTCTTTTGAAAAGGTAGGGACTGTAAGGACTTGTCCACAGCTGTGAAACTTATTACCATAACAGATCATTAGTAATTATTTTTAAATAGTATTTCGTTCTCAAAATATAATTACTTTGAAATAGATTCCACAGGCAGTTCTGGAAAATATCCAAATCTAGGCAGGTTCTAGTTTAATTTGATTGATCGCCTTTATCAGTGATACAGGATTCCATCATAAAAGAGCAATTGAATGAGTTTGCAGTATTCTGAGGACAACTCCTGGGATAAGAGTTGTTTTCAGAGCTGTGGTCTTAAAATGCTTTTAGCTGGACTCACAAAATTCGGAACTAGATTGTGATGGGCTGTCCTTGGCTGGCGACCAGACCTCTGCCCAGCTGTTCTCTTGCTCCCTCTTCGCAACAGAATAGAGGGATGAGAAACCTCCTGGGTTGAGATAAAGACAGGAAGACCACTTACCGATTATCATGGGAAAAACAGACTTGACTTGGGGAACATAAATTTAATTTATTGCCAGTTAAAATAGAGTAAGATGGGGAGAACTGAAGACAAAATTAAAAACACCTTTCCCCTGCTCCCTCTTCTTCCCAACTTCAGTCCTTCAATCCAGACTCCACTACCTCTTCCTCACCCAAAGCAGCCCAGGAGAACTGAAATGGGGGCTTGTGGCCAGTCTTAGCCTCTCCCTCCCTCTCACATTTTTCCCTGCCCCAGCATGGGTCCTCTCCACAGGCTGTGGTCCTTTCATCCTGTTCCTGCGTGGGTTCTCCATGGGCAAGAGTTCCTTCAGGAAATGCCCACCTGCTCCAGCACAAGGACCTCCACGGGCTGCAGGGGAATCTCTGCTCTGATGCCTGGAGTGCCTCCTTCTCTGACCTTGGTGCTCACAGGATTGTTTCTCATTCTGTCTCTCCCTCTTACTCCTCACTCCACTGGTACAGTGTTTTACTCTTTTTTAAATACATATGCCTCAAGGTGAGCTGTAATGGGTCAACCAGAGGTCACCCTGCAGACCCCACTGCCAGCACCTGGGCACTGGTATCCTGCACAGACGCCTAGAAGTGTTTTCCTTGGGTTTGTTTTAGTCTACACTCCAGTGATGCCAATTTTCTAAATGGGTTTAAAGACTGAGTGAACTCCATTGGCTGCCTCAATACATGAACTGAAAAATAACAAGTGTGAAATATGTTTTAAAAAAAAAAGAAAAAAAATTAATGTGAATATTTAACCAGAGGTGTTTGACGTGTCTGAGTTGTCATAATCCATCTGAGTACAGCTCAAGTATCTCAGTGTGCCTTGGCTTTGTAGCTCATTTTCAATCAGAAAGACATGCCCTAGCTGGGTGATTTTCTTTGCATGTAACATCAGCTTTGACCTTTCTACGTAAAGAATTTCAATAGTAGGAAACGCTTAAAGGTGTTTTTGTGATTTGTACAAACGTTTCCCGGGAACTAAGCAGAGATTATCAAACTCATTTCTCTTTTGACCCCGAGCAGATCTATTAACCTAGTTCTTCAGAGTCCACTAATCCACTAATCCTCCTAGTCTCACAAATTATTGAAAATCCATTATCTACAATCTCAGACTGAAGATCTATTGGAAAGACTGTGACCTCAGGGAAGCCCAAATAGTGAAATATATTGCCCTACATTTTTTTCCTCACCTTTTTAACTTTTTACTGATTTGTTTTCCTTTGAGAAACAGAATTGTATCCTCATTTGAGATTTTTTTCTGTATTTATAACATTTTGAGGTTCTTTTTTTAAAATGAGAAACCCTGCAACATCATGTTGGAGGAATAGCTGCTGCATTATAGCAACTTTTCACTTCCTCCAAATTCCCGCTGCTGCAAAAGATCATGGGAAGAGCTACAAAGGTTTTGAAACCACAGGGTCCAAAAAGATTTTTATTTAATTAAAACCTGCTTGTTGCAATTCTCTTTTTTACTTATCTGCCTTCACAGTGCAAAACTCCAAAATTCTTCCCAATATTGTTTAAGAAGATGGGTGTAAGCCCTAAGTCTTAGGAAATTATATAAAGATATTGATTCTTCAACAAATCAAATCTGAGTATTCTAATTTACCAATTTATAAAACCAGATTTATATAAAATGTTCAGAGAGATTATAGTGAAGAAATACTGTCTTTTGAAAGCATTTGAAAAATTAAATTGGTTAATAAAGATGTTATTCAATTAAAAATCGTAAGAGGAAAGTGAAAGTTGGGGGACATTCAAACTGGTAAATGGGACTTTCAGTTCTTTCAGCTTCTTTTTCTTTTGCCATTTTAAATAGATAAATGTCTGTGGCCTGCTCAGTTCACTACTAGAAAGGGTATAAGAACAAAGCCATATGCTCTTTTATTCCTTTGCCCTTTGCTAAGAAACATATCGCGTGTCTTCATCTACGAGCACGCACATTTAACATCAACACTAGCTTGAAGCATTCTTCAGAACTGCTTGTTTATAGCAGTAGCTAATGTGAGTTGTGGAGGCACAGTGAGACCTGTCAAAAACCTCATTATATCTCCAACATTCCATACATTGTGCTCACGTGCAGTTGCACTTCGTATAGGGAATACGGATACATAAGAATAACATGTAGAAAACATGTTGATAGAAAAAGCTCTACGAACAATCACTTGTGATAAGAATTGGAATTAAGTTTGTGATTGAATATACAAATATCCTCTCTGGTGTCCAACTTAGCAGATGTATTTACTGACATCATGCACTTTTGCACACCAAGATCGTTTCGATGAATTATTGGCCATCTAGGGGGAAAAAAAGTCTTCACTTTTGAATGCAGTAACATGCATTGAAGCTATGTATTGAATTCATGCCTCATTCACACCTAAACAAACAAACAAAAAAGTGTGTTGACAATTACAATGTCAAAATCTGTATTTCATTATCACTTCAAAGAAGAAACAACCGCAGCAATGCAAGGCCAGATTCACAAAGAAACATAAGGGACTCCGTCTGTGACACCATCACTGGACAGACTGACCTCAACTCCCTCTGCCCACACTAATTCTGACAGTGAAATGCTGAAAAAGGACAACGCCTATTTGTGTACTGCATTTGAGTCGGGGTAGCCATATTTATTCAGGAGCACAAGGAAGGCTTGTCAGTTCTTGTTTCATGCCTCTGACAGTGCACCATTCAGATGCAATTCTTTCACTGTGAAAATTAATTGAACCCTAACGTGGGCACCTCATTGGTGTCAGGTCTCTCATTCCTTTTTCTATTGCATAGCACAACAATGTCCAGACATCTGCCCATCACTGCCCCAGGAGATCCTCGCTGCTATCCTCATCTTGATTTTGTAATGAATTTTGGGAATGAAGTCTTAGTCCGTGCTGTTTCTATACTATAGCTAACATGGTATCACCTAGAGAGTTTTACCTTCTTTCATAATAACCAACAATAAATTTCAGTGCCATGGGAAGCCTGGGAAGGAGAGGGGGCTGGGGGAGAAGTGCTTTTGGCTTTGTCTTAATTTCTCACCATCTTATTCTATTTTATTGATAACATAATTTAAATTAATGTTCCCCAAGTGAAGCTTGTTTTACCCATGATGCTGACAGGTAAGTGATCTCCCTCTCTTTAAACTGATCCTTAAGCTTTTTCATCCTCTCCCTGTGCTGTGGAGGTAGAGGAGTGAGAGAGCAGTGAGGTGGGGGTGTGAGAGCCTGACAGCCAGCCAAGGTCAACTCAAACCCTATCACATATTTATTTTTTTTTGTAGGAAGTCAAAATTTAAGGAATTTGACTGCTTTGGACTCAGGTACAGGATGATAGTTATTTAGAGTGGTACTAAAATAACAGGGTGCAACTTTACATATACCTCGTGTTACAGGAAAAAGTATTACATGTGTGAAATGCCTACTTGTAGTCCAAAGCTGTGGGACCAAATAGGTTAGAAACTTTTTGTTACACTCAGAGATGTCTGCTATTTATTCCTAAAATACAAAAATTCCCTACCCCTCAGCTAAAGACTATCAGGCTTTCAGCTCCAAAGCTAAAAAAATATCCATGTCTAATCAAATCATATCATCTCATCCTTGGTTTAAGATGATTTGATACACAGGACGATTAAGCAAATCATTTGGGTTGCTTAAACTGTTACAGTGAATTAACTAGCTTTGTTAACCAGATTTTTCTTTGGTTTCAATTCAGTGTTCTATTCACTTATTTCTGCCATATGAGAATCCTCGCTGGGAAGTTCTTAAAACTTCCCTTGGGCTATCAGGGGCCATTCCACAGAATGAAAAATAGCAGAGGAATTTTTCAACCTTCTTTTTGGCACTTTCCTTTATGCACTTTTGATTTCCCGGCAAGAAAATTAGCCTCTACCTTTATTTCTAGGAGACCGTTTATCTTCATGATAAGACCTTGTGTCTTCTTGACCTCCTTGCCTACAAGGATTGCCAAAGAAAAGACATTCCTACTCGTTGTCTGCCCTCTGCCTCCTGAGGCATGAGTAGCCAGGATCAGTTCTTTGGCCCCTTGTGGGAAGCTGTTGCCATAGACGAGAGTGCTGGAGGCTGAGAATTTTGACAACTCCAAAAGGATGTGATAAAACTCCTCTACAGCTTAAGCACCACCCATACGATACCGTCAGCTTTATTTGAAGAGTGGAGGAATCCAGGTACCAGAGGACACCTGAGGCCAAAGTCTAATTTACCAGAAGATACAGGAGGTACACCTTTCTTGTGCCATTCCTTCCATGGCTTCACCCCTTAGCACTGCTTGTGTGTATTCTGTGATGAGCTGTAAACCCTCTAAGGTGCCAGAAGTGTAATATCAAGGCATTTTTGGCACCATAGTGCATTACCGGACTCGGTCTACACCTGTTCATATGCAGGCGAGATTATCTTCAAAATTTCAGCCCAATAATTCATAAAGTCAAGAAAAGGACAGATGCTCTGCTCTTCCTGATGGAAGCAAATCATTCCTGTTTTGCTATAATTTCGTAGCAAGTTTATAGGTAACTGTAACTCTTTTTACGTGTCTGCTTGTGTAAGAGGTTAGAGCACTCATTCAGTAATGCCTTCATTAGGTTAATAATTTCTGAGTAAGATACAACACATTTTTCGGAAAGAACTAATAGGTTTTATTGTTTGAAATGTCAGCTTAGAATTCAAGCCATACTGCTTTATGTTGGAAGAAGATCACAGCATTCTAGTCAACAAATGATGTAAGGTGGTGTTATCTTTAGTATTTGTGGGGCTTTTTTTCTGTGTTGGAGTACTTTCCAAAGCCACTTCTGCAAACTTCAGCTGGCCATCTTCACCAGTATTTTCAGCATATTGAAAGCTACATTTGCACCAGGCAATAAAATCTTTACACTACTATTCAGTTCTTCCTCTTCAGAAATTAAATTAAATCCATTCCAGCTTCTGAAGATCAACCATCAATCAAGATTTAAATAGCGTAATATCATTTTGAGAAGTATGAGTTTATTGTATTGATGTGGAGCTTTAGTATACTCTGGAGTTACCTCAGACTCACAAAGCAATTAGCCAATAATGTTAAGAAGTTATGGCTAATTTAACTAATGCTTAATGAAGCCTACTAAAGCTGTCAGGATTGACGAGCCCATTGAGATTTTGTGCAAGAACACACATTAAAGTTAGGGTCCTCATCTCATTTTGGCAGATTAATCATTATCCTAAATGATAATGTTTCTTTCTAATGATATTAAAAAGATGTTTTCTTCTTTTTAAAATTTCATAAAGGTTTACCTATGTGTAGTAGCACATGGATATTATGTCTAAGAAAATACTCTCTGGTGGGCATCCATTGTTACAAAACAGGTAAAGTAGATATATATTTGAAAGTCACAATTATTGGGTCAAGCAAGACCTATGTGCAAGTGGTCTTGGTTTTCTTAAATTTCAGTAACTTCTATCTCTACTGCTATGTTTCATTGTTACATTTCATCTCCTCCTTGAATGGATCATTGGGATTAAATGAAAAGATTAGATATTACACTAAAACTAAGCAAAAAGATACAGTAGAGGGGAAATTTGCATCACAAAATACTAAAAGTTAAGAAAAATGATGACATACACAGCAGCTTCAAAGTTGTAGTCTAAAGGACAAACACCTTTCTGAATTGGCTTTATCTTTTATTCATGAGATGTCGTGTGCTTTTACAAGCTGTTATGCTTTTCCACACAGCTCATGTGACAGCATAGATTCCATTCCTTCAGAAAGCTCAGCACCCCACTGTGTGCAGTTCACTTGCTTCCAAGCTTACAAATTCAGGCAATGCATCAGATACTAGAATAAGAGGTAAAAAAGCTTTCATAAAAAATATATATATATTCCACACTGCGTATATATGTGCACACTCAGACACAGAGGAGATCTTCTGTAAAAGAAAGACTTCAATCTAATAGGTACCTTTGATGAAATTATGAATCATTTAGTTTGAAAATCTGATGAAAATATTAAACATTACGTCTATAAAGGATAAAAAAAAAAAACAAATGACACAACCAAACCCCAAACAAACCAGCATTTCTTTTCACTTAGCTAGTAATATCAGTGTTTTGCTGTTGGGATTCAGGATTATGGTTCTATGGACAATTTATTTTCTTTGGGGGAAAAAAAAAGGTTTTTTTTTTTGTTCTTCACTGTATTATATCAGATCTAATAACAGGACACTGTGTTATGAAACCCAGTCTTCAAAACATATATGCATATCCGATTATGTTTTTTCTTTCTATTTTTTTTTTTTCTTCTTTTAAATTTATTGGGTAAAAGCTGAATATGACTTGTGGGAAACTTCTCAGTCCTGTCATACACAAACAAATGACCTACCTTCCTTTCTTCAGAAGAGTTAAAAACTGGGCAGGTAGCTAATTGCACTGAATGAAAAAGTGACAGCAGGAAATGCGAACGAATAGATTTGTACTTAAAGAGGAATTCAGAACTGAAGCGTTGGGTTTAAATGGCAAACTTTCAGATATTTTATCTCAGGATCATGGACAAAAGGAAATTCTAAATCAATTTAGGCTGATATTTTTATAATATTAGTTCTGGTCATCATACTTTCGTAAATAGATTCTGACAGGAAATGTTTGGATACCAGAAGACAGTTGGAAATCTTCTTATTCTAATTCTAAGTGTAGTCTGTTTTTTGTATTTCCCCTTGTCCACCTCTCCCTTTCTTCTCATACATAAATAAATCCAGCTTTTGCTTTATAATGTTGTCATTGCAAAAAAAAACCATGTTGGTTGTATATCACCATGAAAAATGAATTATCAAGGTGAACAAGACCTGCAGAATTCGGACTATTGCAGATATGGAAAAATTATATTTTAATACATTATTAGTATTTCTTCCGGATCACATTAGAAGGTAACAGATTCTGAATTTATTATCAAATCAAACTTCCCTGTTTGAAAGTTGAGTACTGGGAGATTTTAAAGATTATGTTTCTCAGAAAAAGAAATAAACCACAGTCACAAGCCCCTCCAAGATAATAGAGGTTTTATGGGAATGGTTTCACAGAATCACAGAATTGTAGGGTTTGGAAGAGTCCAGAGGAGGTCTCGAAGATAATCAGAGGGCTGGAGCACCTCTCCTATGAGGACAGGTTGAGAAAGTTGGGGTTATTCAGCCTGGAAAGCAGAAGGCTCTGGGGAGACCTCATTGAGGCCTTTCAGTACTAAGTACTGGAAGTAGAGGGAGGCCTACAGAGAAGGTGGGGAGGGGCTCTTTATCAGGTAGAATGGTGACAGGACAGCGGGTAATGGCTTTAAACTGCAAGGGGGTAGGTTTAGATTAGATATTGGGACAAAATTCTCTGCCTTGAGGGTGGTGAGACACGGGAAGAGGTTGCCCAGATAAGTTGTTGAGGCCCCAGTCCCTGGAGGTGTCCAAGGCCTGGTTCGTTGGGACTTTGAGCACTTTGGTTGGTGGAAGTTTTCCCTGCTCGTGGCAGGGGTGTTGTACAGTCCCATCCGACCCAAACATTCTGTGATTCTATGAAATAGGATTTTATAAATCCAGACGGTTTTGCACACATAAGCAAGGAGAGAGTTTCCAGCCATGAAACCATTACTCTCCAGTGAGAATCATAATGCGTAGTAAGACCTTAACCCGCAGCAGTGGGTTCCTAACACACACAGCCTTTTACAGTGATGACTGGTGACTTAAAAATGTAGATCAAGAGTATCCACTGTATACTTTTCCTTTCTTTAGATAAGAAATGATCAAATACAAACAAGTCAAACTCCTTTGTTTACAGAAGTCGGTAGGTCATGTTTGCTTTTCCTGTAATGGTAACCAAATTAATACACATCATATCTTTTATGATTATTATTGCATATTGTTCAGAATGTTACCCTTGAATAACTTCCATATTGAAAATACCAATTGCCATCTGACAGCTTGTTTAACTAAACACAATTGGAGTTCAGCTGGAAATCTCATTTGTAAGTGGCACTGTAATGAGAGATTTACAGAGCAGCTTTTAGGTTATTTTGCTCTAGGTTTAATTTTGAAATGACTGATTGAAGATGAGGATTTGCATAGTCCTTAATCACAACTAATGTGCTGAATAAAGACTTTAATTTCTCTTTTCCTGCTTTACAATTGACATGGCAGTATTTTTTTGGAAGGTCCATTGGGAGTAAAATCTGCATAAGTAACTAGTTAAGGAATACAAGATTCATATTTTGGCTTATCTGATAGATTGTTTTGCAGTAGGGAAACAGAGCATTTGCTTACATGAGAGCAGAAAGGAGTTAATTTTTTTAATATAACTTTTTAAAGCCAAATTCAGAACAGTTAAATTAATTGAAAGATACTGCTTTGTTGCTCTGTGGTGCAAAAAAACCCCCGCACTCTATGACCACTTCTTTCTGTGTAGGAAACATTCAGTGGCTCAGCTTTTCCATTTTACACTAAGCTGAGTTCTCTTTCACAAGCTATTCTACCAGAGTCAATGAATTTTGAAAGACAATATTGCAATCTGTTCCCTATATGACTCAGTCATGTTAAACTGTTCCAGGAAAGTGCAGAGAGAAAAGACAGTACAAAAAGTCTTTGTGATCTCTGCTTCCCACTACACTGTTCAAATACACCAGAATAATAATACAGAGTTAACTTAAGAAGTAGCAGAATTCCTGCAATTGGGCTACATCTGCACTCCACATACATACAGGACCAAGAATTTACTAATCTTCATAGCACTGAACATTAATTTTGAGAGGTCAGTTACTTTAATGATACAGTTGTCTTCTGGCTGTGGCAATTTAATAGATGGTTTGCTTGTGTCTTTTTTTTTTTTTTCTCTCCCAGTATCTGTCAGGCCTTCACATTCTGCAGATCTTCTTTACTGTTGCCTCTCCAGATGAATGAGAAACTATTTTTCTACAACACTTAAAATATGAACTAACATATGAAGCAAAAGGTCGCTAATTTTCTTTGCAGTCAGCTATGGCTTCAGAAAGGTAGATCTATTTATCACAAAATATGCGTGTATTTACAAAATTTACAAATATTATTTCCTACTTACTTACGTCTTTATAAAGTTACCATGACCTGTTAGCTCCTGATTAAAAAAAAAGTGAAAGTGTAAACTTCCATCATGTCGGACTAACAAATGCAGAAAGAAGCCTGAAGAATGCCTGAAGCAAGCACTAATTTTCTGCATGTCTCTCACGAAGAAAATAAACATTTTAATTAAACTGTGAATAGTTTACTTCCAGATGAAGCAGGTGAAATAAAATTTTAACATAAACATCATTTGACCTCCTTCTGAATTTTCATATTCTATGAGCCAATGTAGCCAACGAGATTTTGGGGAGACCTTGAACAAAATTCAGACATACCAATGCAGTCAATATCACTGCTATTAATGAATCAAATTTCCCTTCCACGAGCAGGGTGGTACAAGGACTTTAACTACTTTTTCTTTGTGTATTGATTGTCACTTACAGGCTGCTGAATCTCTGAGAGCAGCATGAGAGGCCTCCTTGGGTCATAGGATGCTTATTCAATGGAAATAGAGCTCCACTGTGAGAGCAGCCAGCTGGCACTACTAACCATGGGAGTGCCTGAGACTGCAGCAAATGCTGCTGTGCACTGCTTCAGAGCCCCTGAAATTAATGCAGGAAAATAGTTTCAGCCCCTTAGATTACGCGCTAAAAACTCCATTTCTGGAAATTGGCTAATAATTGGTTAAGACTAATTAATACTAAGTAATAAAATATTTCACAGGTGATCCTGGTTCATATTAAAGGTATATTGAGATCTAGTTTATAAATGACAAATAGCTAATATGTCTTTCACTCTCAGATCAGTATCAGGAGGGTGTCACAGAACCAAAAACATCCATAGACAGCTTTGGTCATTACCCGTAGGTATCCCACATAAATTTTTCTAGAGAGTCTGCTAGCCATTTGTGCCCCATGATACCGCCACATTTGCTATTATTAATTTATTACATTATTGTAAGCTACATATAATAGGAATACAGTAGAAGTTATAACTGAAATTTATAAGGAAGAAAATCAAGAAGCTCTTTCGCCATTTTAAAACATTTTTAAAAGTGGAGCTCTAGAGACATTGCAACTTTAAATTTAAATCTATTTTATTTCATTCTAAATAGGAAAATACACAATTATGTACAGTTGACCAAATATTCAATAACCTAATTCTTATTTGAAAAGCATTATTGAAAAGCAAAATAAAAATATTTCCATATTAACATACTGTACTCTTCTATTCAGGTAAAGGTTTAAGTGCATAAAATTGATTTCAACTCACTTCTAGTGAATAACTCCATCAATGTAATACATTTACATACATCCTAAATATAATGTTATCAGTTAGGAAATATTTAGTAAATATAGCTTATTTTGTTGCATACCTATGTAAAATATGACCTAAATTCATTAAACAATTTCCATGAGCATCAATGTTTCAAAAAAGAGTTAAAATTTTAATGTAACCTTTCTATTCGAAATTCTGCTAGGTGGGATCTTAAATAATAACTAAAGTCTCAAGATAAAGGTTTAGTTTAAAAAGTTATATTTAACAGCATAAAGTACAGAGGAAAGGGCTAAGTATACAGTAGAACTGGAAAAGATTTTATCTTATTTTGGCTTCTGATCTGGAACAAGTAACCTATAAGATCAGCTTCTCCCCTCAGGGAAAGTGAAGATTCACATTATGGTTCTTTATGTGGTCCTCATCACCAAATTATTCAGGTACTTCATCTGAAAAAAGGTCAAAGCTTTCCTTTGCCCAGATAAGTAAAAGTTTTCAGTGTATTTCTCAAGCACAGAAATAATGTCACAATCTCAGAGGCCAAATGTGGCATTTTTCCACCCACAAGAAAAATGTCTTGAAAAGGGACACCTTTTTGAAACAGAATTTAACATTAACCCTTTGTTGCTTATATTAAATGGCAAGATGTTCCATTTCCTTTATTTAATGGAATAGATACTAGTATAGTTCACTGCTGAATACTTTCTTAAGAAAGAAAATGCCACCATTTTAAAAAGAAAATAGTCCATTTTCCTTACAACCTATTCAGGACTGAATTTCACACAGAATAACTAGAGATTATGAAGATAAAATTTTCTTATTTCATCATCTACTTAAAATATTGTTTTCCTTTACTGAGAAATTATTTTCTGCTTGGAATTTGTATTTTTATTTCCCGGCTCTCAGTTGTGCAATTTTACATTTCTTTTTAGTCTCCATGTTCTTTAAGAAAACCAGTCATTTAAATCATCCATTTTGATTCTTGACAATTTAACTCAAAAACAAAGCTAACAGCTTCAAATTCTTATAAAACATTTTTATCAATCACATTCATTCTCAGTCTGTGTAGCTTGGTGCATCTTGTTAGTTAGCACTGTAATAGATAAGAACCATCCATATTTAGCATTTTTGCAATATAGATTATCAAAACCAAAAGGCTCACAATATATGACAAGTGGCTTTTAAGAGGTATCAAATCTCCTTGAATGATTTTTGATAGATCAACATATTCTTAAAAAAATTCTAGTAAGGTAGAGTCCATAATGTGGGTAGGGAATCTATTACAGCTTTTAAAAATATGATTTTCCTAATCTGTAACAAAAGTCTCATTTGATGCAATTTATATCCATCAACTCCAGCTCACTCCACTGTGGGCATGCAAAACAATTTATCTTTGGTGTTTACAATCATATCTTTGCATAAGTAGACAATCCAAATGTTTCCTGACTGTTTTTATAAGTCATATTTTTGTACCCCTGGCTCTTCCACACATTAAAGACAGAGTATACACTATAATTTAACATGTTCAGGTAGAGAAGAGGCATTACCTTTACAGATATCACTAATTTTACATCCCAACATGATATTTCTATTTTTCAGAACAGCAGGCTGGTCCGACAGTAGTTCACTATAGCTTACTTTATATCATAATCCAAAAATCCCACTCTGGAGAATTGCAGTCTACCCACACACTGTTCTTCCAATTTGTGGAATCATTTGTTTCCATCTAAGTGCAGACTTATGTCTTTGACTTCATTAAATGCTGTCCCTTTTTTTCATACCAGTTTTCCAGTTTCTCAAAATTATTGGAATTCTAATCCAGTCCTTCCCCAATGTGATGCTGTATAAGGATGTAATAAATATTCAATTTCTGTTCCAACATCCAACTTACTCTCAAGAGTACTGAATAGCACTGAATAGTACTGGATAGAACCCAAGGCAAGGGAAGCTCAGGATGTACTTCCAGTTTGAAAAAGTATGGTTTCCTCTACTTTGGAGGACTGCTAGAATACTAAAAATGTGACTGAAGAGGAAAGTGAGATTCAGCCATCTTACTCTTGGTACTATCTCCCCAACATACACATGTCAGAACCACAATTTTGCCCCTAAAGTTGTTTTATCCCAGAAGGACCGTAACCACTATCTGAGAAATTCATTCACTTACTGTGTTCAGTGAAAAATGTGTTTTCAGTAATATACTTTTCTAACAATACAATATACCTCAAGTTCTTGTACTTCAACCACCGAAACGCTACTCTCCTTTTGAATTATTCCTTGATCTCTCTTGTGTTCTTAAAATGAACATGATAATTTCCACAGGAATCACAAGCCTGTGTGTGCCAAAGTTAGATTTCTGGAGGTTACCCTTCACAGAGTGAAAGAAAGTTTAAGTGAAACTAAATTATTTTGCAATTACTTTACTTATCAAGCCCTCTCTCCTGGCAAGCACAGGGGTGCTTCACAGTCAGCTTGCTGGATTTCACACTGGTTCTGGAGCTATAGAAAGGAGAGAAGCAACTGTTAACAGCTTTTAATTAAACATAGTAATCAGATTAGAGAATTATAATATTTATTTATTGATAAATTATGTCATTTTTTAATCCTTAAAGAATCAAGGTTTACTCACCCTGAAAACCTCTGTAATATATCAGTGTGATATGAAATACCTTCCTGTCTCTATATAATTCAACTGTATAACTTTTTTTTTCTTCTTCCCCTCCCAGTTTTGCGGATGGCATGGTAACCTTTGTTCTATACATGCTCTTCAAGCAGATGTGATTGAGAAGTTAATGTAAAATTTTCACTCAAAAAATATGAAAAAAATATATATCAGGGAATCAGTTAATCTCAAGCTGTGTTATCTCTGTCTCACAGCGAGGAGAATCTGCTGAGGACTGGAGTTGGTCACGTGCAATTCATTTCCCTGTGCAGTGTGACATGTTATCCCTGCCTTCCGAATCAGAAACAAAGTTTTTGTGATGATGGGAGACAGCTGAAAATCAAATCTCTGTACATCCTTAGTAAATTGTAAATTTAAATTGTAAATTGAAATTGTAAGTCTCAAAATGAGCTTCATCTACTCATTTGTCAAACCTGAACATTTTCCTAATTTGAAGTTTAGTTTCCTATTTAACCATTAATTGTACTGTTGTCATTTTTATTCCTACTAAGCTTTTTTTTGGTGTTATCTCCCTTTTAGCTGAAGTGTTATTACCCCTGTATCAATAGCAACATCACTTTTATTATTTACCATAGTCTTTGCTGGATGGTTTGCACTTCAGATATGTCCTTTTTATTACAGTTTCTACAATTTTGGAATGAGTGTCTGACCCTCTTCCATGGCAGTAGAAAATGTCACGATCTTTAGCTGTTTGCTGTTTCCAATTTACTGTTTGGCTTTTGATCTAGTACATATTTTATGGACATTTCACTCTTGCTTGTCCCTGAACAAAATTCTTCATATCCTAAGATGCAGTTTCCATAGACACTGCAATTTCAACATCATTCTTAGATGACAAGTTTTCTTTAGTCAGAAGTTTCTTTTGTACACCCTGAGTAGGGTTTTTGCACACTAATCTGTCTTTCAGGACCCTGCTCTATCCATCTCCAAACTGACAATATCCTTACTTTTTTTTTTTTTTCCCTTTTTCTTTTTTTCTTCTTTTTTTTTTTCTTTCTGTATGTCATGGAATAGATTTGTGTTCACAGTGATCCTCTTAAAAAATCAGAACCTTTTGATACAAGAAGTTTTTCTGATCATAAGCACTGTTACAAATTTCACCCTTTTTTGTGGTAGTGCTGTGACTCTTGTTTTCTGTGAGGTTCCTGATGTTCTTGGTGTCCTATTTTACACATTATTGCTA
This sequence comes from Gallinago jamesoni, assembly GCA_025769975.1. Taxonomy (NCBI): domain Eukaryota; kingdom Metazoa; phylum Chordata; class Aves; order Charadriiformes; family Scolopacidae; genus Gallinago; species Gallinago jamesoni. Next base: position 87,961,458 of record JAOQGH010000023.1, read on the forward strand.
TCAGTCCATTGCTATCAGTAGAAGTGGAATTTATCTACATTTGGCTCTATCATTAACTTAGAAGCATTGCTCCAGAGTCTTCAGAGCAAAGAACTCAGGCTAATCCCCAGCTGCATTGTCGAAAACATCAGCATATCCTGAACTGAATAAAGGGTCTTGTTATTCAGTTGGAGAACAAACTGATCAGAAACAATCTAAGTCTGGCCTAGAAACATTACTGTAGTCCCAGAATACTAATATTAGTGTCTATTTTACATTACCATTCAAAATCAACAGCCTTGTGGAGCTACCTCTTGAAAGAAAAGTGAAATTCTAAAGCTACACAACAAAAATCCTAGTCTACTTTTACAGTACGCAGTAGACTGTAAAGCTGGAGTAGGAGGCTTGCTGGTTGGATTAATGCCCAGAAACATGCACTGTTTAATGGGTGGATTATTACAGAAAAAAATAAAATCAGCATTATAGAACAACAGATTTTTATTCTTTAGATCATCTTCTTGAAAAAAATATGTTTACAAGTATTTGTAAATGTAGCAGATATTTATATATATATTTTATATTCACCATTATGGCAAATACAAATCATTTGAAGCAAATTATATATTTCACCTTTACTTTTTCTATTTATCAAGCTATTGTTGGTTTTTTTTTTTTCCTTAGAAACATTACAGTACAAATTAAACATGTAATCTCTAACTTGGCTTGTAGTATTGTACAACTACCTGTAAAATACCAAACATTTCAAAACACACTAGCTTATCTACATGTATATGCAGCTAGACTAGATAAAATTTTATAAGGAGAAAGATTAAAAATGAACAGAAAATGGATGGGGAAGTTACATGCTCTAATTTAGTCTTTGTTTGAAAGTATAACCTTTTAGGCTGGACTGAAGGGGCAATAAAGCCATGTACCCTTTCTTTGGTCATATTTTCTGTAACTGCGTGGAAAGCATTAGCAGTCATCCTAGTCTAAAGTGGTCCTTGAGTAAATAATAATAACATGTTGATCTAGAACTACAAGCTAGGTATGTTACTTCAGACAGTGATAGCTTTTTCTGGGAAGAGAAGTTCTACTTTTTTTTTCAGAAATGTCTTGCAACTAAATATTGAACTCATAGAATAATTTTACCTTGGGGGGGGATGATTATGCAGGGTACCCTGCCTGCATCTTTTGCATCCCCAAGGTGCTGTAGCACTGGCTGCTGTGGGAAAGACACTAAGTTCTCAGCTAGCTAACTATATGTTCCAATTAATGAAATCCCTGAGTTTTCTGAACATTCTTATACCTCTCATCTGCACAAATCATTATGATCACTAAGAATGTCTTACTAATATTAGCCAAAAATATTAATTTTGGGGTGGGGTTACATTTTCATTCTTTCAGATAATGTCCTTATTATCCCTAACCATGACTTTTTAAAATTTATGCTACCTAAACAACCAAAATAAAACATTGTTACTCTTGCACGGTTTTTCAACACACCTTATATGATTTCCTTAAGAAAAATTTCCTAAACTCTCTTTATTCTTTCATGATATTTCTTCAAAGATATATTTTAACTAAATGTGTTTTCCACTCAGTGAAAAGCAATTATTATTCTTTATATTCACTTGGTTTTCTAATAACCTGTTTTGCTGTAGAATATGGATAAAAATCTTAAGCAATTAAAGATCAATTATGATGTCCTTGCAGGAAAACTTCACATGTGGATTTCTAATTTAAGCACATGTAATCAATTTTCTGTGATCCTTTGACTTTTCCTTCTAAAATGCTTCCACTTGTCAGTGGAAAAGCTTCTAATGGATGATAGGAAAGTGGAGTGGAATTTAGAAAAGATGCAGTCAGCAGCAGCACCATATCTACATAGTGATGACCTATATCTAAATTTTAGCATTTGTACTAACAAAATACAGCTAGAGCTGTAGAAATCTGGCATGGGTAATGAATTACCTTTTACAAATAACAAAAGTGTGATTTTAATTTGGAAAATAAAATAAATATAGCAGAGTCTCTTTATGAGCCACTACTTTGTAATGGTTACCTCTTCATGGAAGTCACAGATCAGAAAGAAACCCCTCTCCCCATTACCCTCAACGACACCCTGATGCACCAAACAGTGTGCTTCCAGAGTACAAAAGCTGAATTCCTTTTGGATAAAACTAACGTGGATTATTGATTCCAGGGATTATCTAATGCATATCAGCTGCTGACAATGAATCATTTCATAGGATCAAAATAGAGAGTGTTAAAAGTGAGCTTCCAACATGGATAATGTAGATACCAGCTCCTCAGTACCTATTATTTTGCTGTATGAATTGGCTTCTGTGTTGCTTGCTGATGTAGACAGAGTTATACAAAAGCATATTCTACATATTTCAGTAGCAGTTCTTGTGTCTCAAATTAATTTTTAACTCTAGTTATTTACGGTTTCTCCTTTTTAATTATCTAGTTAAGTAATTCTGCTCCATCAGGAGTTTATTGTGAGTCACGACATCATTAAACACTTAAAGATGATTGCCTTAAAATGTCTTTTATGTGTGTGTGTAAAGTATTGTGTATAACAATGGTGCCATATGAATAACAGGTATACCTGATAACTTGTTCACTATTTAATCTCAGATTACAAGGATCCATTTTCCCTGCTCCTACTACACGATAGTCGTTACTTTTCTATAGGCAATGACGCTACTTTTGGGGTGGGTGTTATGTGTGTGAAGGATGAAGTTTTCAGAGCCCCAGGTACAGCACAATAGAAAAAAAACAACTTTAATAAACACTGGAGGGAGACAAGGAAACAATGAGACTGATCAGCCTGATACGAAGTAACATCAATATGCCACCAGCATAGAAAATGTTTTTGCAGATAAAAGGGACTTTCAAAAAGGGGGTATTTGCCCCAGATTGGCCGTGTTGAAGAAGAACCATCAGTCTAATTTAACATTAACCAGTGAATTACTAAGAAACTTTAGAAGCAAAGAAGACGTCAGATTGGGAAGCAGTGTCAAAAAAAGCATGAAAGCCTTTAAAAGGGCTGGGGAAGACCCCTTGGAACAAGAGGAGAAGGAATGACCCTGGTTTGACATCTCCAGCCCTGCCATTGCCAGGCCCAGCAGCTCCCCATGGGAGGAGTCAGGAGCCACTGTGCTGGGGTGGCAGATCTCCTTCTGGTCCATGTGGGGCCATGTGGGGCACCTCCTCATGCTGGTGCCTTAACGGGGTGTCAACAGTGTCAGGGAGCAGGAGCACTCATGTCCCTCCAGGAAGCACATGGGGGACGTGAAGGCATATACTGGAAGGTAGGAGTCTGGTGACCCACAATGCTATGGGGTGAAGGGGTGCACAATGCCTGAGAGGGGCATATAGCTACAGAAAGCTGTTTGGAAATTTGTAGGTGTATATTAACATTTTGCTATTGGTTGTGTTGCTGATGTTGATCCTGAATGTATAATTCACTGATTGCCAGTTAATTATGTGTCATTTATAAATCTGTAAACTTCTTTGATCGTGATTTGATTTAAATTGCGTGAGTTGAACGGTTTTTTCCATGACAACAATAAGGTTAACTTTGTGGGTGGTTACAGGAGCTTAAAGTGGGAGAAAGTGCAAAGGAGTTTGTTTATAAATTAAACCAGTGGGTGATAAATGTTGATATCATGAGCCATAAAAATGTAGGAGTTGACCCTTCATCACTTTGTGACAGATTATTAGTAAGAAGAGAGCCCATGAAAGTAAACAACTTATACTCTATATGATAAGGGAATGAAAGCCAGTTGAGAAATATAGAGAAGTTAAATATTTCAAGATTATGAAAGCTGCTGCTTCTAATATTATAGGAGTTGAATGGAAAATTGAAACCACTAAAATGAACATTTTTCACTTTCACTTCATTTTTTCATTCACTGAATGCTGTGTTTTCTGACAAGACAGGGTTTAGTTCAAAAATATCTAACAGGCTCTAATAGTGCCAGAAGAATTGGTTTGTTCCTTGTTTACCAGTTTTCGTGTGTATAGTGGATTATTTTTTTTCTTTTCGGATTTGCCAGCAAAACACACAGACCTATCAATCGTTCCCCTAAGTTTTAACAATCTACTGCTGAATATTTGAAGATATATTAATTAGTCCTAGAATCTGGATAGCTAGTGATCCCTGAAATTTATGCTGAGATCATTCCCAAGGGTTCCTAAATTCTAATACTATAACAGTTTTGATTTGCTAGCTTAGGTTTCAGTTTGACATATTATTTCCTTTTCCACCACAGTTGTTCTTCTCATAGCCCACACTGAGAAATATTAAAATTTAGGTTCCAGTAAAGCCATTTTGCTTTAAATTACAGAAATATATTCCTAAATCGAGACGTACTTGAAGCTCCCTGAAGATTACTTTCAATTAAGCAATTACCCTACAGTTATCTCTAATTTTGTCTGACTATCAATCAAGATGATAATAAGCAGTTGGGGAAAGTTATCTCGTATGATGCTACTGTTGGATTCGGTCACACCCAAGTGTTTAGGGCTCCATTTTATAAGGGAGAAATTTTCTTTTGGATCCACTCATTTATCCATTCATCAAGTTGTGGTCTGTTAAAAATGTTCTGAAAGTCTTTTCAAGATGAGACTATAAGAAAGACTGGGTTTTATAACAGTCACTATTCAGATGTCAGATTTCTACATAATACCATTTTCTCGTAGGTTAGAACCTGTGAAAGTTTTCTTGTCTGTTATTTTTTGAATTATTTTTGCCTTTGACCCTGGTCCGTGTGTTCCTCAATCCAGATCTGGAACCCAGTTCCTGCCTGTTGCTGAATCCAGTCTGGGACTTTCCCAGTTCTGGACAGTGATGTGGTCATCATCCTGGGAGCTCGATACAGTTTTGTGTATACTGTATAAATGTCATTTTTTTAAAATTAATATTATTATAGTTTCTTTTTATTATTTTATTAATAGTATTTCCTTAAAGTAGTTTAGTTTCTTTTCAGCTCATAAGTTGCTCTCTGTCGTGTTCTCTGCTCTCTGAAAGAGAGGTAAAATAGAGCATCTGTCATTTGTTTCAGTGGCCAGCCTGTCTCAAACTACGGCAATACTAAAAACCAACCAACCAACCAAAAAACCATCTGTAATATCACAGATGTAGTCAAAGTTTCTTATTAATACAATATTTCCTATTAACACAGGCCTACATTCCCAGGGAATCTTTATGTCCAAGTATGCCATGGTCTATTTTACTGTCATGTACCAGAGAGCTCTCTCTTAATTCCTGGTACGTGTCCCTCTCCTGATTCCCTTAATGACAAAAGTAGGATCAGGAGGAGCAGCCTCTGTAAGGGTGCATCCTGTCATCTCTCCATTATCCTGGGTCAATAAATTTGGAACGGTTTTCTCTCACAACTGAGCAATGTGGTGCTACAGGGTGTCTCCAGGGAGAAAGTCGGACTTTTCTCTCCTGCTTCTGTTATGACTCTTTGATTAATTACCTTAACAAATACTTGCTGAAAACACAAGATAAATATTTATATATCACATTTTGAGAAAGAGTGAAAACCATAACTTTCTCACAAATGGGTAAACCTTCTTCCAAGGAACTTTCCCTAAAATAGTTGTGATCCCAGTACCTTTATTTGTGAAATTGAGGATAGGGATTTTTAACTGAGTTGTACCCCATTTTACCTTCTTTTCTTAATTCCTTTGTCTTTGGGACACACTTTCTCAAACCCTTTAATATAATATAGTACTTTCTATCTAGCGAATGATCATAAATGCGTATATATATACATATTGGTTTTCATATGAAAACATATTATTTCCTTCATATCTATGCTATGGTGGTAAAGTGATCTCTTTATAGGTTGAAATAGTAAACTGTTCCAATAGAAGCACTGAATTCAGTATCTTTCTTTGTAACAGTAGCAAAGAAACAAGATAATTTTTATTTAGGGACACCATGAGAAAAAAAGTTATTTCTGAAGTTACTTTTTCATTGTCTCATTTTCTGGGTAGTTTGACAAGATTGTATGTTCATTTGCTCATCTGAATATATATCAGAATTTCACTGACTTAAAGAAAGTACAGACTACTGAACACTAGATTTTCCTCAGGTTTTTGATGTACAATTTAATTACGTATTTTCTAGTGCTTCCTTGAAAAGTTTTAGCTGTCAGGAATGCTATCTCTTTTTATTTGAATATTTTAGCTTCCAAAGCCAACTAATAGATGAATAGATATGGATTTTGATCTATAATTTATTCTCTGTTGCATTGTAGTGAAAGAGAATATAAAAATTACTTGAAAAATATTCTATGGAAGACAGTCTATGAATCCATATCTTTCTATGGGAGGTGATAATTTTGTTGGTATATTTTATGTTGCAAAACATGTTTCTTGGTAACATGTAAAAAATGGTAATTTTGAAGTTTATTTTATTTTATATATTCTTAAATTAAAATGATTGTTCTAGAAGGAATATTTGGATCAAGCAAAAATTAATTCAGTGCCAAAGCTTCTATGACAATTTGGAATCTCAGATATTTCCACAAATCTGACTCCAATTCCAATGTCTAGACAATTTAACAGTTTTATTTAAAATTTACATTTTATTATGTGAGGTATTTGACCACATCTCTTCTACATCTTGATAAACAGTGTATGAATAATTGATAAATTGGTCTCTGAAAGTCACAAAAATGATATGAATTTTAGCACATTTCCTTAGTAGAAACTGATGTGACCTTTAAATTTAACACAGTGATTTGATTACTCAGTTGAGAAATCAGTTGAAAAAAGAATTTATAATTTTATGCTAAAAACATCCAGCTGCTTCAGTCTATCACATATTTAAATGTTTTTGACCTCCAGTCTCATTTACATCATGTAATTCTCACAGAATTTCTGTAATGTTACTATGGTTGAATCAGCTAAAATTGGCCACCTGACATTAATGACATTAATGTTAAAAAATAAGTCTTGTAGAAAAAAACACTTTTATTTTACATATCATAAATTGCACATGACTTAACACACATTTTATTTTTCTTTGGTTATTATTAGTGCAAAACTTTGCCCTGTAGCATTATCAGTGTAATGGATTGCGTTTTGCCCCTGACCTTCCCAGGTTTTCAAAAAGCTGAAGTACTATTTCCCTTACAAAACACTTATAAAGATTTTTAAACTTTGGTTTTGGGGGTTGTTTGGGGTGGTTTTTTGTTTGGTTGGTTTGTTGGTCTTCTTTCCATTCCTGGTCTTCCTCATCTCTTCCGCAAAGAAACATAATGTCACCCCCTCAAGACAGCTGCAAAGTCTGCTGCCACATTTCCAGACTGTGGAGATCAAAAGTTCTTATTTATTGGTCTCATCAAACTTTTCAATGGTGTAAATATAATCTGCTCCACCACCTTGGGTTTGCACACGCCGTGTCTGAGAAGCTGCTGGCTAATGAAGGTCCACGTTTGCAGCACTGTCAGTACTTCCAGGTTCTCTGAGGTCATTGCTGTTCATGGCAGGTACCTCCCAAACTGGCCATTTCCCTCTCTCTTTCCTTCTTACGTAATTTGCATCCCTCTCTTCTATAGTTCTACTGCACCAGCTGGAGTTAAGGTCAAGCAGAGGGTGGTGTTCCTTCAGTATCAATATTTTATATTTCATGGTGGTTTATATGTAACGAATTCATTATAAATTGTGGTGAGGTTATATTATCGAGACCAACCCTAACAACAGACTCACTTCTTGCAAGCTTCAGGTTAAATCTTAGACATTCTGCATCTGTTCACTGCCTATGCCTGCCTAGATTTTTGCCCTCCCTCCCTGCTCCACGAACAGAACAACTGAAATACGCCTTTGTCCTCTTCAAACCCATATATATAATTATCCTATTTTTTGCTGTTAGAGAAACTGAGATATGAAACATGTGAGTAATTTTCCTAAGGTCATGTAGGGAATTGGAGAAGAAATAATTTCCCCAAGAGTTTTGTGAAGGTTAAAACCTCAAGGGTCTATGCTCAATCTGTACTATATATGTATGATGGGCAGAGTAGCCACTGCTGGCAGAGTTGTGCCTACTTCATTTTAAGTATTAAATTTATAATTTGTCCCTTAGTAGGGACAAATAGAAGGATTGCATAGTAGGATTACAGAGGAAATTTGATAAAATGGCTGTAATTACATGTGTCTACTGCATTTGTCTACAAAGGCAGCTGAAAAAAATAGGGACAGTGCTAAGATACTTTTATCGTCTTTGGAAACATTAGGAATGTCTTATTACATGGTTTTAAAAGCAGTTTTATTCAATCAATTTCTTAAATTACAGAATTATTCAGCTATGCAGATAACATAGTTTTAAATACCGGAACATTTATGTTTCCTTACTTCAGGAAAATAAGGATTGCATAAAGTTCCAAAACCACACAGCTACATGAAAATGAATACAGGTATATAATGTATTTTTGCAAAATATATGTGTATATATATATGTTAGTTTATCTTACAAGTATTAACCTATTTTAAAGCATAAACTCAAATCAGTTTTCTGAAAGAAATAAAAAATTAAGTAAAACACCAAGATATTGTGCAGTTTTTAATGAATAATAAGACTTAGTTCTTAAAGGAGCAATGTGTGAGTGGGAAAAAGAAATAACTGTAAGCCGGGTTGACTGATTGGTGGAGTTTGTTTTTTCCATTCCTGAATTCAGACTTCAGCAGTATCCTAAATTACCTGCGCCACTGGGTGACTCTGAGGGAGTGGAGTCTTTTGGTACTTGCCAAGGAGAATCAATAACCAGTGTCAGGTATGAAGGGAAAAACATACTGTGCTTGGGTCTTTTGTTTGTCTCGCAAAAAATCTTCCTTTTTTTGAACAAAGAAAATGTTGCAAATCCTATCCTAGTTCTCCTGGTTCATGAACATTAGAGCTATAAAGACTCAATTTAAAAAAAAAAAAAAAAAAAGAGAGAGAATTTCAGGTCAATGATGATCCCCTGAACTTTTGTGTGAGGATAAATGGTGAGTCTCTCCAGGTGTGAAATCAATTTTTTGGAACAAAAGCAATTTTGTTTTGCTTCATAGGAAAAAGGGGAAGAGAGGGAAAGAGTAGAATTTCTTTCTTCAATTTTAGAGAGTATGAAAGGACCAGATATCCAAGAAATTTCACCTCTGAAGGAAAAGTTGATACCAGCCTTATTTAATCTACAGAAAAATAGAAGAACAACATGGAAATAATTTCCAGTTATGTAAAAGAGGAAGAGAAGGAAAGCAATTTTATTTTTGTGGATGCTTTATCCATTAAGCTGTCCTTATCATTCTTTTACCCTTCCAATTCTTTCCCCCATCCCATTGTGGAAGAGCAAGCAAGAGGCTGTTTGGGGTTTAGCTGGATAATTGAGCTGTAAAGTACATTATTAAGGGGGCTGTATACTTTTTGACATATTTTTCAAAGATGAGACATAAAATTGCAAGAGGACTCACTAGTGTATAGTAGTCCAAATCCATTTTGAGCTATATTGTGTCTCAACGTTTTCTGTTTTCTCTTCCATCACTCTACGATCACAGCTGATAAGCACACTCATCCAAACACCAGTTTACAATGCAGCATGAATTCTAACAAATTCAAATAGTGTTTGGCAACTCAAATGCCTTGGCAAGTTCACAAAGCTTTTCCATATTTTCTAGACATGGGATGAGAGGATGTTTTCATCTATATTTGTCTTCTGTGAAATGCTGAGGTTCGGATTTGGAGCTGAAGAATGAAGAACTTGCAACCTCCTCCCCTTTTTTTTTGAGAATAGATGGAAAATTTCAAAACACTTCATTTTAGTCTAGAAATGATGCAATTTTTATGACAAAACTTGTTATAAATGATTGCCTTTAGGAGCTGCCAGCTGCAATTGAGCAATATCAGGAAAAAAACCAAACATCTAGGAATATGGATCTGAATTGAACTCCAAATCATATAACAATGTTTACCCATGATAACACAACCTTGAATTGAAAAACCCCATCTTTCTGCAGTGGAAAGAACTGGCCACAAATTACATTGCAGATATAGAAAGAGTCTAACAGATTTTGACCTAAGCTAAATGATTCATTTTCTGAAAAGTTACAATGTACAAAAAACCCAAAATAAATAAAATTAAAATGTCTCATTGATGATTCACTCACATTTTTACTAAATCAAGAGTTTGTGTATCTTTGGCAAATAACTCCTGTTAGGTCTCAGTCCAATTTTTGGTCCAGGAGAGGGTTTGAAATGATTCTGGGGGCGCAATTAAGACACGAATAAGGTTAGATGCCGTTTACTAGAGCTTTACTATTCTTACCTAAAAATAATGCTAAATGGCCATAGAGAAAAGGCAGAGGTAAAGGAAAGGAGGAAAAGAGGAGAATCTCAGAGAGCTGCAAGAAATAGTATGGTCCCCAGTTGCAGTGGGGTATAACAGTAATTTATAGTTTCTGTTGACTCCTAGTTTGACCAATCAATGTGACAGTGACCTGTGCTCATCCCATCATTGTCCAACACAGTTGCTGCATGAGCCCCCCTTGCCTCTGCTGCACCAGCAGTGCTGGGCCTTGCAAAGAAGGCAAGTTTTCAGGGCAGAGGGTATAGTTGTTTTGAGAACCAAGGGCGTACATTCTTTGTTATGGGTGTACTGGTGACAGAAGTCCTGCAGCAAGCGAGCTTTGAGGCATCTCGTCTTTCTGACGGGTTCTGACAACTCCATGATGTTGTATGTTCCTAGCTTTAATGCAACGAAGCTTAACTTCTTTTTCATAGTTGATACACTATGTAACTTCAGGAAATATTTTTCATAGCATATTGCAATTGCATTGCAGTTACCACGTTGGAAAATTATTTTGTTCCTTTTGAATTGATTAAAAATATTTGTAACTAATATTTGAGTCGCTTTAGCAGCTCAGAAAAGCTATTATCCACTCTAAATATTTGAACCTAATACAAATGAATTAATTTGATTTTCTAGTATCAGCTCTGGTTGGTTTAAGATCCCACAGCAGCTGAACCATAGTCATGACTTGGATCCAAAATCAGGGAGAGAAGTTAACACTGTAGGTTTTGAATCTGGGAAACACTTAGGGGGAAACTGATGTCCCAGCTGAGTACTCTAATGGCACTTACTGATTCAGTCACAGTGATTCAAGTTCCAGATGTAGCTCGTTCAAAGCAAGGTCAAGAAGTACTTGATGGGCTACATTATGTGCTATATACATACTCTAAAACCCCAAAACTATATTCTTATGTTCCAGATGACATACAACGTAGTTAAAGGCTATAAATAAATTGTTATAGAGAAGAGTCAAGCAGCGCTGAACAATCAAATCACAAATTAGGTGGATTTAGGCACATATGCCTAACAGAGAAATTGAGAAAAAAATTCCAAAAATAGTAAGCACCACTCGGGATTCATAAGCATTTGCATGAAAACTCATGAAAACATTTGAAATTTTGCTACTGTGCATGCCATGAAGTCTCACTGTCTGGGCTGAATCGAGCATCAGCTGCTGAGCCCGAGTTAATCAGCCTTGTAGAGAGGCAAGATATATGAGCTTGAGTAATAGAATTCTATGGCTTCCTAGACAGATCTGGCCAACCCTGTTCTGACTGTGACTATTTGCTATGGCGGAACAGTAGGCAAATAGTCAGGTTGAGCCACAAAGGAGTGTCAGCGTGCATCTGTCTGTCTCATTCTAATTCAATTATATTTTAGTGTACCGCATGGCTTTTCAGTTCTATTTTTCCCTTCTCCTTTCTGTTTTAGGCCTTAGTGAATGTGTTTTCCATAGCCATCGGAACGTTTCAGTCACGATTGTTATTTCCTTCAGGAGTCAGCAAGCAGAGGCAGACTGCTTGGAGGAAAGAAGGGTAGGAATTGGAATAGGCTACCCAGAGAGGTGGTGGAGTCTCCTTCTCTGGAGGCATTCAAAACCTGCCTGGACACGTTCCTGTGCAACCTGTTCTGGGTGGACCTGCTTTGGCAGGGAGGTTGGACTAGATGATCTCCAGAGGTCCCTTCCAACCCCATAGCATTCTGTGCCTCTGTGATTCTGTGTAGAAGTATAACAGCAATCTGTGCAGCCACAGAAATAATCCCCATTGGACTCGTTAGGCAGAAGGGATCACCTCGGGAAAGGGATCTCCATGTTACTGTTCTTCAGACTGCTGTGGAGCTCCTGTCCTTCCTGACACAGACCCAGCAAGTACAAGGATTGCAGCCGTAGGCTTGAGTTCATCCCCATCCCCTCATTCTCTCTGGCCAGCTGCTGTGTTCTACACCCAGGATACAACACTCACACCGCTCGGTGCCCATGGTGGGTATGTGCTCAGCATATCTGCTCAGCACAGCCCTACACATTCCCCGAGGAATCAGAGACTCTATAGTGTAACGTGTAACGCTATGTGTGTGAGAAATGCCAGCAGCCTGTCGGGGAGATTGAGCCTGTCATAAATTCTTACTTACTGTGAAGCCCTTTTGACATATTTTTGTCTTCTGCAATGGGTCCCTGTTGACAACTCCCTTCTTAACAGATATTAGCCATTTTGAAGAAATTTTAACCATGAACTTCTTCCAGATTCTCGATGGACACTCCACTTTCCCAATCAGTTGCCTAAAGTCTGTGCTGCTGGCCTTTTTATTTTTTTCTGTATCTCTGTTCATTTCACAGCTCCCCGGTACTAGAGCTAGCAAACACACAGCTGTGAGCAGGGAAGGGCAAGGACTGCTTTGCACTTGGAAATCTGTTCCTGCAATTGCTGTGGCTGCAATTCCAATTTTGTTAGAAACTAAAGCTTTAGAAAGACACATCATAACCAAGAAAGCCAGCATGAATCCAAACTTAATAACATTTCTAAACCCATACCCTCTGTGAGCCACCTTTCTCAACTCACTCATGAGAACAGTCTAATTAACTCCAGTGTGCATTAGATAGCTGAACGGAAGACAAGACTGAGAAAATGATGATGTACAGTTTCCCCTTTCTAAAGTGACTTCGCTGATACATAGTTCCTTTCATATTCATATTTTGCTTTTCCAAAGAATATTGTAATATATCTTCATGAAGAGCAGCATACCAAACAGAGAAAAAAGATTCCCCCATCCCTTTATGCTAAGTAGGAGGGAAAGGAAGGGGACATTTTGTCTTCCTCTGACACATACCATGTTATATGTTAGAAGAACTACAGTTATTTACAGTCTCTTGGATCCTATTTGCTGCAGGTTGGGTTTGTCACCAAATTTGGACCATTGCTCCCTACAGCTTCCTGAGGTGAGGAAGTGTAGGTGATCAACTCAGGAGCCTGAAGATATACAGGAGACCTGATGAGATACATCACAGAGTCCTGAAGGAACTGGCTGATGCAGTTGCCAAGACATATTGGAAAAGTTGTGGCAGTCAGGTGATGTCCCTGCGGACTGGAAGAAAGGAAACATCTACCCATTTTAAAAATGGGTAGAAATGAGGACCCTGGGAACTACCGACCTGTCCGCCTCGCCTCCATGCCAGGGAAGATCCTGGAATAAATCCGTCTAGATGCCATGCTTGGGCACATGGAGGACAGGGAGAGGATTCAGGACAGCCAGCATGGCTTTATTAGGGGCAGGTCCTGCCTGACTAACCTAGAGGCCTTCTATGGTAGAGTGACTATGTGAGTAGATACGGGACGACCTATGGATGTGATCTGTCTGGACTTGTGTAAGGCCTTTGACACGGTCCCCCACAACATCCTGCTCGCCAAATTGGAGGGATAGGGATTTGATGGGTGGACTGTTGAGTGGATAAGGAATTGGCTGGATGGTGGCATCCAGAGGGTGGTACTCAATGGCTTGAAGCCCAGATGGAGAGCAGTGACAAGTGGTGTCCCTCAGGGGTCTGTGCTGGGACTGGTACTGTTTAACATTTTTATTGGTGATATAGACAGAAGGATGGAGAGCACCATCAGGAAGTTGGCAGATGACACCAACTGTGTGGTGTTGTCAATACAGCAGAGGAACGGGCTGTCATGCAGAGGGACCTGGAGAGGCTGGAGAGATGGGCCCAGGTGAAACTCATGAGGTTTAACGAGAGAAAGTGAGGGTTCTGCACCTGGGCCAAAACAATCCTGGCTATTAATGCAGACTGGGGGATGAGGAAAGGGACCTGGGGGTGCTGAGGGATGAGAAGCTGGCCATGAGCAGGCAGTGGGCACTTGCAGCCAATCCCACCCTGG
>JAOQGH010000023.1:87984792-88065475 GCA_025769975.1 Gallinago jamesoni
GGCAGCCTTCTTGGACCTGAGTGGGGCCTACAGGAGAGATGGGGAGAGTCTGTTTACAAAGGCCTGCAGTGACAGGACGAGGGGCAATGGGCTTAAACTGGAGGGGAGCAGATTTAGATTGGAGATTAGGAGCAAATTCTTTACTGTGAGGGTGGTGGAGCACTGGAAGAGGTTGCCCAGGGAGCTGGTTGAGGCCCTATCCCTGGAGGTATTCAAAGTGAGGCTTGATGAGGCCTTGGTCTACTTGGGAGTGTCCCTGCTGACTGCAGGGTGGTCAGACTAGATGACCTTCTGGCCTGGAATGATTCTATGATTCTATAAGTGGAGAGGGAAGTGCTGATTTCTCCTCCTTGGTATCCAGTGGATGTGTGGGAATGCTTCAAAGCTGCATCAGGGGAGGTTCAGACTCAATATTGTGAAGCATTTCTTTGCTGAGAGTGTGGTCAAATATTGGAACAGACTTCCTAGGGAGATGGTTGGTGCCCCAAGCCTCTCAGTGTCTAAAAGGCATTAGGACAATGCTTGTAATATGCTTTAACTTTTGGTCAGAGCTGAATTGGTCAGGCGATTGGACTAGATGACTGTTATAGTACCTTCCCACTGAGCTTTTCTATTCTATTGCAAAGCTAAAATTTAGAGGTTTTATCAGTAGTTTGTGAACTGTTCCATAAAATGTACATTTTCTCTAAATGTCATTACAATCCCAAGTAAATCAAGACAAGTGGTAACCTTAAACCACTATATATTATGTTACATTTGTCTTGTAGTGGCAGAATGAAAGCATTGTAAACTGCAATAATAAGAAAATGCTTCAGTATTTTGTTCACGTGTTCAAGACAGATCCATGTTATACTTTGAGGCAGCAGTTAATCCAGTGATGTTATTACTTGCTGAATAGCAGAATGAATCATGACATTTCTGAATGCTACAACTCTTTTAATTTCCATCTTAGTATGCTCACAAGTGAGATAATACCTGTCGGAGTGACACTGGAATTGTTTTGACATTGGAATATATTGCTTAAATTAAAAATATGTACACTCCGCAAATCATTAGTGAGTTGGGAGGCAAAGAAATTCTGGATGAGTTACTGGCTTCTTGTCATTTTTTGAGCAAAGGGTAGTAATTTAATTGTGTACTGCAGAATTATTGGCTAGATACTTGACTCCTGTAAATTTATGCAGATTGTGGAACTCTGATAATATTCTCAACCCAAAGGGTACTCCAGTTCACTTTAAGAAACTATAGGAGATAACTGTGTCACTTTTTTTAGTAGAGCTGAGCAGGAAATATTTTCACTCTCTGCGAAGAGATTTGAAACGCTTTTCTGTTTTCCACTGGGAGGAACCCAAGCATTAAGAAGTCCTCTGTGAAAAACCCTTCCAAGAAATATTTCTTATCTAGGGCAATTTTTAGGTTTATGGAAGAGGAAGGGCTATATTCTGTATTGTAATGATTCTTTGATTATCTATTCAAATTACATAGATGTAGTAGGATAGCTTTTGAAAATGGAATGAGGTTAGTGAATCATTGGAAAAGTTACGTGGCATTTTTGGAAGGATGAGGGATGCAAGAGATGATAGGTGGTCTAGTGACAATAGAGTATCACAAATTGTACTTACTTAACCAGCTGTTAACCAGCTAACATTTCTTAAGATTAGTTAAGCCGATTAACATTTAAGCATCGCTTCCTCCAAGCTCAAGATCAGTGCATCCCTAGCAACAAGAAATCAGGCCAAAGAGGCATGGATGAGCAGGGACCTTCTTGAAAATCACAGATGGAAGAAAGAAGTTTATAGAAAGTGGAAAAAAGAACTGGCCACTTGGTAGAGGTGTAGGAGTGCTGTAAGAGTATGCCAGGGATGCAATGAGGAAGGCTAAGGCCCACTGGAAACTAAACTGAGAGAGGATCTCATCCAAGCTTATAAATATCTACAGGGTGGGCATCAAGAGAAGGGGGTCAGGCTCTTCTCAGTGGCACCTGGTGACAGGATGAGGGGCGATGGGCATAAACTGCAACTCAGGATGTACTATCTAAATGTGAGGAGAAACTTCTTTATTTTGAGGGTGGCAGAGCCCTGGAACAGGCTGCCCAGAGAGGTGGTGTCATCTCCGTCTCTGGAGATATTCAAAGCCTGCCTAGATGTGTTCCTGTCCTGCCTGCTCTACGTGAACTTACTCTGGCAGGGGGTTGGACTAGATCTCTGAAGGTCCCTTCCAACCCATACAATTCTGTGATTTGTGAAAACTCTTACCCAGTCCATATTCTTCAAATGTTTTTTTTTCTCTATACCAAAGAAGAATCTAGATACATGGCAGCCCAGAAATCATTCTGGTTTTGATCTGAAATTTTACCCTGCTGCTAGGAAACAATTAAATTGTCTTCTATCCATCAGAATTTTCCAATTAAAAGACAATAATTTTCAATAGTCCCTGACTTCCACAGAGGATGTATATATGAAGTCATTTCTAAAATATAGATGTGAAGGTTTGCAAATTTGATATTTACGATTTATCTAAATTCTTTTACTGCCAAATCAATGCAGGCTGGAAAAGCGTCATGCATGCTAAATGGGTACGCTTCTGATTTTTTTGTGTTCCTGTTCTGTATGAGGTAATCCTATTGAGTGAATTTCAAGCAAATTAAAATGCACCTTAATCTTTCTTGATTTCTGATAACCCTTAATATCTAAAATCAGAGATAAGTATCCAAGTTTTCTAAAGAATTCAAATGTTTTGTATTACTCTTAAACTCCAGATAATCTTTAGCAATCATTATAGCTACAGCCCTGTAATTGAAGGACATGGTGTCCATTTGTGTCTTTTCTCTTCGTACGAGATAGTCTGGGGCAGACTGTGAACTAAGCTGGGTCATTATATGGAAATAATGGACACAAGAATAGTTTCTCAGCAGTTTACCACTTAGCAGGTAGTTTCTTGTCCTTACACCTTTAAATCAATAGGGTTAATTCCATGCCTGAGGTTCGAAAATTTAGAAAGTAGTTGTGAGGCTCTGTTCTGGACAAAAGTTAAAGAACTAGGTCACTGGCTTGCATACAAAAATCTGGTTTCATACTTTTATTGGAATGTGTTTGTGTATTTATTTAAATATGGAAGTGGGTATGAATTCACATTTCCTATGAGGGTCTTTCTCTTGCTTAGTGGGAAGCAGATGAGGAAAGTCTTGGAATCAGTCTCAGAAATGCAACTAAAGAGAGTCATGATGTCTTTAACTCTGAGCGTGGATATCTATTCATATTTAAGTCACAGCTTCCACCCTCCAAGGTGGGAGAACTTTTCCTGAAAGTTTTAAACTAAATTTTCATTTAAACTAAGCTTTTCATTTTTTTCCTGCATAACTTGCCAAACTGGGGCTGTTAAAGTGAATGCTTTCATTTATAGATATAGATAACACATTTTTTAGTAAAATTAAAGTTGTAGAAGTTGTGTGCTGCTATTCCACACACTTTTCTCCCAGAAATAAAAATTACAAACCTCCTACACACAGCAGCAGATATTTTTTTTCTTCAAATAATTTCATACCCTTTCAAATCTAGCCCATTTTACACGTCTGTTTTTGCTGCAGTTTCGAAAGAGTAATTTTATAATTAGCCCTGAAATTCACTATGTATAGGCCATTTTATTTGTAATAAAGGGATGAATTTCAGGGCAGGGTCCTGACTCCTCTCTACTCCTTCTCCTCATCGATGTTCCAACTCGGGCTCCTCTGTGGAATTCAGCAACAGTGTAGTCACAAACATAATGAGGTAGTCTCTTGGGGAAAGGATTTTCTCAGGACTTCAAGGCACTCTAGTAACAGATATTTTCCCCAGAGCACATTGCTCGAAGAGGATGATTCTTTGTCTCCAATTTGCCCCAAGGCGTTTACCAGGATAATGAGACCAGACATTCATTTCCTAAGGCAAACTGGGGTCTGTGGACTGTCAGTGAACCATGGATCACTTGATGTTGTTCCATGGAGAGCTGTCTGGTCACAGGATGGCAGCTTTCCTCCATGCTTCCAGCTGCTCTATTGAACCAAAGACAGCTATAAATACATTAAATACTTCCCTAACATTATTTTCCTCTTGCAAGAAGTTGCTGTTGTTGCCACAGGGATCTTGAGGTTTCTGAAGTGAGAGAAACAGTCCAACACGGTTATAAAGAGTTGTGGAGGCTACTGAGAAATCTGTCTATTAGCAAGAGTTTTAATAACAATACAAAAAAGCAGCTGGCTTTTAGCCTTTAGCTATAAAAACATAGCCAAAAATACAGGCGTGGAAATAGCTTTCCATGTTTATAATCTGTTAAGAGGGGGAAATTAATTTAAGTGATGAGAGGTGTTGTGGTCCTGGTATTCCTGATCACACAATGGAATGCAGAATTGGAAATACTTTGAGAAGGAGTGCTTTCCTGTTTTGGAACAGTGTAGAAAGAAAGGCAACCAATTTATCTTTGTTTAGAAATTATTTTGATATATTTTGATTAAATTTATAGGAAAAATTCTGCAGCGTGTTTGTGAAGGTGGTTTGGCTGTGGTGACTTCTGGATTGATCTGGTCCTTTCATTGCTGTCCATATCGGAGAGCACGAAGCACTGCACTTCAGTACGTTCATAATACTTGCAGGTTTACATGAGGATAATGATAATGATTATAATTAAATCTTATGCTTCAGCCAGCCACTAGAAGTGGGACACTCTGGTTTCCATGGTGAACAATTGGAGAGAATTACTCCCTTCATGTATCCCAGAGCATCAGCAATTGACTATATTTGAAGACAGACAAGATCTGGTGGGAAATATCTCATATCTTCTTCCTTCAATGCTCAGCTGGGGAGTTTTTCTTCGAGGTTCACAAACAAGAGATAAATTTGACTGGGAGGTGCCAGGAGTGTAGGTCCAAGTAAGTTTGGTAGGGCTCTTGATCTTCTTGATTACTTAGCAAGCATTTTTAACTTCCAAGGAAGGATGATCTGATTGACTCATTTGGTCATGCATCCTTAATGACTATTAACGATTAAAAAAATCCACAATTTTAAAAGGCATATATTTCATAGTTATTTTTTTTTGTTTACAAAAGCTATGTGACTACCTTCATGGCTGAACATGGCTGTTCAAAATTATGCCATGGTGTTATGTCTGTATCATCACTGATATCTCAAGAATTATAAATGGCCTAAGCCATGAAACCATTGAAAATACCTATCCCCGTGGCTGTCCTGTAACCCTTATCTGTGCTTCTCTACAGAAAAAAGAACCCCTTTTTTTGCACCACATAAAATGAATATAAGTACTCAAAAATAAGGCTTTTCCCAGAGGGCTTCAAGGCTTGGTCTAGAAGGGCATTAGTCTGCTAGACTGCAACAAAACCTGTAAAGTTGATTATTCTCACCTATTCAAGAGAGAAAAAAATCACAAACCTAGGGAATAAAGAATTGTGTATAGATCACAAATTCTTGAAGCAAAGCAGGTAGGTTTGACACTGTTCCATTTGTTAGGAGTGAGTAATGTTGAAATCTATGTCTGTAAGACGTAATGTGTGGCTTTCTGTGGTTTGGATTTGGTTATGTTTGTTTGTATGTTTTGTTGTTTTTTTTTTCCTTGTAAGCACATTTTAATATAATTTCCATAGGTGTTTATCTATGCAACAAAGTGTAACATTTTTCAGGTCTTTTGACTCAGCAAATGCTAAAGAAACAGCAGTTAATAGTACTAACATAATACTCTAATAACCTTATTTTATATACAGAAACAGGAACAGAATGGACAAGATCTTGAACTTAGAAGCGCAACAATGATAAAAACTTTTTTGTGTTCATACCTTTCAGGAGGTTTTCTTTTTGAAGTATTCCTAGACACAAAGGATTTTTTTTTGATACTTTATAGGCTAATTTAATTAAAAACCAAAGAAACTAGCAAGTTACAGATTGGCTTGTTAGCCAATTTACTACCCATCCACACTCACAAGGTGGTGATCAATGGTTTTTACTCAGACCACCAGTCTGTCCCAAGGTGGGAACCCAGGGGATTGATACTGGGCCCCATGCTGTTCAACACCTTCAGAAATGATCTGGATGATGAGATTGAAAGCCCCCTCACCACGTGTGCTGATGACACTGAACTGAGTGGTGAAGTGGACACTTCAGAAGGGAAATCTATCTTGCAGAGAGATGCGGACAAAGCTGGAAGAGCAGTATAAAAAGTTTAGCAAAGACACGTGCAAAGTCTTGAACCTGAGATGACATAAGCAAAGATCCCAGTCCAGGCTGTGATCTGTGGGGCTGAGGAGCAGCCTTGCTGAAAGGGACGTAGGGATCCTGGTGGACAATAAGCTGAACGTGGGTCAGCAGTGCAGTGGTGCAGCAACAAAGGCAAATCAGATCCTGGGCTGTATCTTCAGGGTCACAGAGATGTGATCATCCCACTCTACTCAGTGCTAGTCAGCTTTTCTGGGGTACTGGGCCCAGTCCTGGTCCTCACAGCTCAAGAAAGATGTGGGCTGGAGGGGTTGCAAAGGAGGGAAACAAGCATGGTCAAAAGGGCTCAAGAACCTTCATATAAGGAAAGACTGAAGGAGTTAGGTCTTTTCTCCCTGAAGAAGAGAAGGTTTGGGGGGGGGACCTCATCACAGTATACTAGTACTTATAGAGCATCTAAAAAGAGGACGGAGGCTCTCTCTTCACATGGAGCCACATGGAGAAGACAAGGAAAAATGGGTACAAGTTACACTGGGACAGATTTCATCTCCACAGAAGAAATAAATTTTTTACAGTGAGAACAATGATTCTCTGGAACAACCTCTCCAGGGATACGACAGAGTACCCATCACTGAAGTTTTTCAAGATATGAGTGGACATGGTGTCAAATAATCTCATCTGGGCTCCTTTCCCACAAAAAGTTGAACCAGATGATCTTTCGATGTCCCTTCCAATCCAGACTGTTTTATGAGTCTATGAAACAAACAAATAAAACAAACAAAAAAATAATCACAGCAGTCCCAAAATTTGTCTCACTCTAAAAATATTTTAGAGGCTAAAATATTTTTATGACAAACCTTGACAAGGCTCTTCTTTGCTGACACATTGTCTCTATGTTAAAGAACAGCACAAAGATTCTTTGAGGCAAGGAGTTTTGGGGAAACAGGCTTTGCTGCTGCCACGCAGTCACTAAAGCTGTTAAGCTACTTAGGATGGGATGGAAATTGCAATTTTATTGAAGCTGATGTATTGTACAGAGACGTTACAGTTTCAACAAGAATTGTAAACAGGAAGATTTCTTAGGAAAAGTGTCAATACCTTAGTATTTCTCAAGAGACTACGAAACAGGAATCCAAAGGCAACAGAGACAGACCAAAAGTAATTGAATTTTAAAAGCAATATTTTCAGCCTGAAAATGGATATTCTGACACAACTCTTAGTTGCATTTAAAGTGTTTCTTGGTGTTTCAATGTAAAAATAAGTATTTTAAAACCTAATTTTGTGAAATTATCTCAAGATGGAATAGCTGGTCTCTCAGGAGCTGTAATACTTTCTTTATTAAAACTGTCAACTTAGCACAGAACACATACTATAAGACAAGTAGTATCTCCTCTTAACATTTCTGTATCTTCCACCCTTATGAGGATCTGTCATAGCCTGAGATTTCTCCTGGAGGAGAAGGAGGAGTGAGGATGTTCTCTTTTTTTTTTTCCTTAAAATTAGCCTGCAAATACATATTTTTATATAAAAGAAATATTTTAAAACCAGAAATTGATATTGTTGGTGTTGCTATTAAAGGGGAATATCTCATGTTAGCTACACTAGGGAATATGGGTCTTCCTCAGCTCACAGCTTCTGTACAAGTACTTCCACAACTAACAGGCTAGGAGATTACAAAAATGGGCAAGTACAAATCTATCTAATATTTCCATGACATCAAGTTTAGATTACTTCATTCATTTCTATGGCTTGAAAACCGCTCGGACATCTCTTTGATTTCAGAAAACAGCCATTTATTCGCTATGTTGCCTCAAAGACAATGCTGACCTTAATATTCCAGGTTTTTATGGACCCGACTTGCATGACCCCACAACGCACTGCCTCTTCTAGCTTCTGCAGGATGGAGCTCTGCCCCCTCACGCATGTATCCCAGCAGCCGTGACGTTTCCAGCCTCATGGGTGAAGGTCAGGAGAGGGGGAATATGGGGCTTCCTTAGCAACATGCCCGCAGTCTCAGTAGGGATTATGAGAGATCAGAGGGACCAGTCACTTCCCAAGCTTCAAAGCACAGAAGCAAAGTAGTTTCTTCCACTGAGCATTTCAGCAGGTACAACTTAAAACAGTATTAAAGAGGTTAGGTGAAAAAACCAAAGCATTCAAGAATAAGAAAGGCTCTTGCCTCTTGTTCTCAGAAGAAAAAAGCAGGGAGAGGGGAAGGGCAGTTACTCTTCTTTTTAAAATGTGCCTGAGTAATACTGAGAGGTAAAAGAAGAAAAGGAGACATTTCTGGATTTTCAAAATCCATGTGAAGGGCACAGCTATCCACGTTATATCATCACATTGGAATTTGAAGGTTTAAATTAAAAGAACGATCATTGCTTTGTAGCAACATTATTTAAAATAATAAGTTGCTTGACCTAAACATGTGGATTTTGTGCAGCATGTTGTTAGGTCTCCATTCACAAAAGAGTACAGAAACTGAAAAAAGAGACACCTTCTCTAAGTGTCCTTTCTTCCCTCAAAATCAATCAACTAAAAACCACATACAAATGGTTTACCAGAAGGCCCTGAAAAGAAGAGATAACAAATTCTTTTCAAGTAACATTGGTCTTTTTCCTACAGATTTTCCTTCAGGATGGTGTTCAGGTCCAGTGGTGGATTTTTTTTTTTTACTCACCCATCTTTCACTACTTGCCCCAGGAAATGTATCTTGTACTCTGGAACCAAATATATCTCCTTTGATGATGCAATTTGTGTGATCCAGGCAGCTGGATTCATCTCTCTGATGGTAAAACATTATAATATATCTTGATTGATATCTAGGAAATAAGCATTCTTGGAAAAAACGCAAGACTCTTGAAGCTGTTAATTTCAGCTTAGGCTTTATGGAGTCAAATAAAGCAATTAAACTGCAGTGAAGGGTCATAAAATCAACTGCTGATGCTGTGAGTTTTAGTGATACTATTTGCAGGTGGCATGAACAATATGCTTTTCACAGTTGGTAGTCTGAGATAGACCAAATGAAAAATAAGAGAAGTTAATGTTTTTAAGGTAAAAATAGTATCACTTACAACTATAAACAGAAATGTACTAGGCTGGGAAAGTAGAAAATAAATAAGAATTATTTGCATAACTGTAGTCTGCATGACAAGATCAGTCACATACGATAAAATCATGGTCTTGTAGGCAGGGAAATGGGCTTTTCTATCAAAAAAGTTACTTGATACGTTCCATGATAAGACTCATTTTAGTTGCTTGTACACTTTCCAAACTTTGGTGATTCAGACTTATTGAAATTTGTTCATTTGATATCTGCCTCAGGTCAACTACTTTCAAGCATTTTTCAAAAACAAGGCCAGTGAGTAATTTCCAATAGTATTCTGATAATATTTTTTTTTGATACATAATTCTTTTGTTAGCTCTCAATATTTTTTCTACCTGTCCTATACAGAGTTTGGTTGAACAAGCATTCTCCAAAGACTTCTACTTTGCCATGTACAACATTTCATATTTTTCCAAAACTGTACTGTATCTAAACAGGGAATAGCCTAGTTTTGGGTTGGAGTTTTACATTTGTTTTTTTCATTGTTTTTCATCCATCTTCATCTGTTTTAGACCAATTCCATTTTCTGGTGGGTTTTTTTGTTGTTTTTTTTTTTTTAATAACATAATTTAGCAGATGTGTTTAGTTACTTGGCTGAATCTTCATCTTCAGCCTTCTGTGTAGCTGAATATAATTTGAACCTTGAGCCTCTATTTGAGACCTGTTTATGGCCTATTTTAGTCCAGTAGTTTGTGAATGCAGAACTGTCCTCTATGCCTTTAGAAAGGAGCTTGAAACATAATAATTCCTCCTGCAATTCTCTTACATTACATTACTCACTTTTTTTGAAAGCAAAACTTAGCCCATTCTAACATTCCTTACTATAGTCAGAAGGGATTACTGTGATTTTTTTACGTTTCAATGCAATAACCATTAAGGTCACTAGCTCTTAATGAAAGCTTATGAAGAGTGAAGTCTTTCTTAATTGACTGATTTTTCATTTGTGATACTTAAAGCCATTGAAAGACATTTGACCATTTGTTTATCCCATTCATTGCCCCTTAATGTGCTAGTTTCTGCAAGGTTGATTAATCATCATTCCCATCCAACAGGGAATGTTGCCTGCAGTGAAAGTCCCTTAGATATTCATCTGATGGTATATTATACACCCTGTAATAAGGCTTTCAAAACACGCCTACCAATGGAAGGCAAACTTTGATGTGAAAAAGATGATCAACGCTTTGAGGTTGACTTAGAGCTTTTTGTTTGTTTTGTTTCTTATTTCTGTTCTTGTCTCAGGGTTCATATTTATCCATCTGTTCAGTTTAGCTATCCCATTCTCTTTTTGCCATTTACCATGCCATTATACTGTTCACCTCCTATATTTCCCCTTCTTCTACTATTTCTCTTCTTTCTTGCAGTTGTAAATTTGTTGGTTTTTTTTTTTAATTAAGCAATATATATGAGGGAATAATCAGAACTCAGAAGGAGCTCCCTTCTATAACCTATATAGTTATTGGAATGTTAGCAATCCTCTTCACTCTGCAGAATTAATGCTAGAACTTACAAACAGATTTTAGAAGTCTTGAATGGCAAAATAAGAGAAAATGTATTTATGGCAACACCTGACGTAGAAACAAAGCCAGTAAAAATGCTTAAATGTGATTCATTCATTTAAACTTCAGAAGCTAACAGGTAATGAATGATTAAATGATCAGGAAGGTCACATGATTAAAATAATGCCATCAATTTGCCTCACAGGATGGTTTGAAGCTGTGTAGTGGCTACAATTCATGATGACTTAGGACTCAGGCTATGAAAAACTGCGTAGCCTGATACAGCAAGAATGGAACTCCTGATTAGTTTAAATGGAAGCCAGCAACTGATACGGAAAATGATGCTAATCTGTCTGGCTCTGTTATTTTAATGATAAATTCTACACATTTCACCATATCGATGATCACAAAGGTCCCTTCCAACCATGAATATTCTGTGATTTATTTCTTTATTTCATTTATTTATTTCTTGCTTAGTAAAACAACCAATTTAATGAATGAAGGTGAAGGACTTTAGATAAAGAAACTGGTAAATAAACCCAAGTAGAACTAGCAAGTCCCTGTTTTTACATGACATCCCATTTGTAGCCATTTTAAGTTTCCTTATTCTCAACAATATTTTAACAATACAATGTTTTAACAATTTTCCTTTCTCATTGACTGTTGGATAGGGTTTCATGTCTGAACTTTAGGAGCAAGATTGGTTTTAATTATTCAACAGCAAAGCAACTTTAAATCTACCAGGTAAATATATCCATATATATGTGCCACTGAGTACATATGCATACATAGAAAGAGAGGATTCTGTGGCCCCAGCAAGCTTCCTGATAAGCCAAATATAAAAAACTGTCATCCCAACTTTTAAGCAAGTTGCATGTTTCTAAATCGAAAGTCTCCTCAGCAATCATCATATCATAACAGACATGATCTGATAGTAATGCCTGGCCTGAATTCAAATTGTAACAATAATAAAGCTTTGTAGTGCAAGCACTACCATAAACATTTTAAAAATATTGTTTCTTAAATAGGGAGCATGAGTGAAAACAGCTGAATAGTGCCTTATTAAGTGTAAATAAGAAAAGCAGCTATCACAGCATATATTCTGTGAGGAAGAGGATAGCAACTGACCTGATTGTCTGGACATCTTGCATGTAGGAGCCACCTCTATCTGGCCTCCATGGAAAGGAGATTTGAAACGTATTCAGTTTTATTTGAAGAGGAATAAAGTGGTTTTTTGAGTGATATAGGAACAACCTCATACCAAGAGAAAAATGGGTGCTTGGTTTTGCATATCATTGGATCCACTGGATATCAAGCGGTTTTATACTTTCCTAATAAATAGTTGCTGCATGTTGCTGCTGTTTATCATGGAATAAATCAGTACTGATTATATGAAGAAACTTTAAGCTAGACTCAGAAATTAATTAAAATTTAGCATTGCAATATCTAACTTGAAGGCCCAATATGTCATAGGGTATCACAATGCCTTTTAACATCTTTGTTCCCCCTCGTTCTGCAGGGAGCCGACCATGTAAAATACTCATAGAAGGCATTGTGCAGATGGAGGACAACCTAGTATAGTCAGGAAACATCAAAAGCAGGAGTTAAGCTTTATAGGAACTGGTAAAGTAAATCTGGAATAAACGAAGCCTCTGTCTTTGCTGGGATTTACTGCCATTGCCTCTGAATTAGTCCTGAAATTCACATCAACTTTCTCTCACAGAAAGAGGATAGCATCCTCTGCTGTCCTCCTATTCCCCCCTACACAATAGAAGTCAAAGTATGTTCTAAAAAATCTGGGATGGCATTAAAAAAAAGTGTCATCCAGATTATTCTCAAACTCCAGCAGTTGGTAAAGATGTGGATAAAAATGGCATTTCTCTAGTAATTCAAACTTTCAAAATGAAACATTAGACATCTCAAAGCATATTAAGAAACAAATAATAAAAAAAATAATAATTACACTACATTCAAAGGTGGTGGCAGCTTTGCATTCCTACTAACAACACAAGATAACATTGGCTGATTCTTTGCACATATGAAGACTGGGAGCCATATTTTTCCCCGTGACCCAGATGCCAATATCGTGTGTTGTGTTTGACATTTTGATCACATGTTCTAATCCTGAGACACTGCAGACATAGGACTACCACTATGAATGGTTTAACTGGATTACAGTTATTGCAGAGCTGCTTTTTTTCAGGAAATCAAACCTTCTTTTCTTCCCCCCTCCCACCTCTTCTTACGTGACTAACCAAATCCCATGAAATTAAATAAATGTTCTTTACAAGGTGGTCCCTTGAGGCACCCAACATACAATTCAGTAAAAGTTACAATTTATCACTTTTAAGTCAAAACATGGAAAAAATACTAACAATAAAAATGCATTTTAAAAGATAACAAAATAGAAACCTCGGTCTAAGTGCGGTTACCATGGAAACGTGGAACATCAGCTTTGAAAACAAGTTTCCCTATTTTTCACTTATTAGTCAGGCCACAAGACAGAAAATCTCTGTTTGACATCCCTGCCTAGCTCTTCTGGAATCTGCAAAAAAGTAAGAGCATTTAAAAGACTGATGTGGGACAACACCAGTCCCCTTCTTGCAAACTTACCAGTCTCCAACTTGACCCGTTTGTGGACAAAGCAAAAAACGCCCAGGTTACACATATGAGCTTGCTAACATCAGAAAGCTATGTGTGCCTTGGGGAAAAGAGAGAAATATAAGGATCTAGATATTCATTTGAGGATGACTTTGTGAAGAACACAATGTCCGTCTTTCTCCAAGTGTTTGATGTTTTGTAAGATATCACTGACAGCTGCTAAAACCACTTACAGCGGTTAGGATCTAACCTTATCAGTAGTAGACTGTGTTTAGATATACCCTGCGTGCCCCAGGAACTGGAAGAAGTTTGAACACAAATGTCTGATGAGCTAAATATATAAGGCATGAAATAACAGTACGGAATAATCAGGTAGGAAAATTCCTGTTGCAACCAGTTTGATTAGGTATTTTTGAAGGTCCAAGCAAGTTTAAAATGCCCTGGAATTTAGGAGGGATCTGAATATTTAATTCTAAAAATTCCAGCAAAAATGGTCTTGGAAATATAGGTGCTAAAAAAATAGGAAGTCTTATTTATTTAATAGGAGCATCTATATGATTTCCACTAGAGGGACATCTTTAAGCTTTTGTCTTTGGCTTCTGCGTTCTTGTCCTGGTAAATTGATGCCTTCTCACTTGCAAGTTACTTTTTAATCCCCAAGAAAGAATTTATTCTTTCCAAAAGGCCAGAATGAAGATTTTTTTCACTGCATTTGCTTTAGCTAAATATTGAATATAGTAACATTTCTGCTTCCTGTTCTACCTCAAAGTTTTATCCTCCATTACTCCACAGTGAGCTCTGGGAGAAAGAATTTCTTTAACTGTTGTCCTAAAGTTGATCTGAAGAAGATAGCTCCATTTGTGTTTAGAGTTCCATGGACATTATGTGAGCTATGTATCCCCACACATACTCTTGGAGAGTTTTTGGTTGCTCTTAATATTTAGTTTGTTTTATTGTTGAGGAAGGGAGGGTGTTAGGGTTTTTTTCATAGGTATTTACCATATGGCTATACTTTTTTGTTCTCTATCTTTTCTTAGTTCAACTTATATATATCATAGAAAATTAAAATATATGTGGAAGAATCATGAAAACTTGGGATATCAAAAGCAAGAGTAAATGGTCGTGTCTTCTACTAAAAGAAGATCACCAATGGAATACATGGGAGATTTGTGGTGGGGCATGAATTGTTTAATTGTTTATGTTAATCGTTTAATGACCCAGAAAGGAAGTGAGCTGCAAGTCGGCTGATGATATAAGATTATTAATAACGGTAAGAATAAGGACAGATTATGAAGAAGTACAGAATTACTGTATATGTTTGAGTGACTGAGGAATCAAAACGCAGGTGAAATTCAATAAAGATAAATGATGAGAACAGAGCTTAACGGCATGATTTTCGGTGTGCTGGTTGGCTTTAGTGCTGGTGAGGTCACTCTGAAGCTAGTTGGCCTCAGAGTAAGGGAAGGTGGCTGAGCGCGTTGGGTGTAGACATACAATGAGTGAGTTAAAGCCATCTCTTCTCCTTGACTCTTCTCCCCAAGTGCATACTGCTGGGTGCATACTTTTCATCAACCATTTTAGATAGTAGCCTGAGCTACTGAGCTTATAAATTATGTCCAGATAGGCTGTCACATCTAGAAAAGACTTTTTAGAACAGAGCGTTTATCTGCTTGACAGTGTCCATGCAACTGGTTTTGAACCACAATGTTTTTGAAGAAAGGTAAAGGTTATAAGTGTCATTGCGTTTAAATTCCATTGGTGGCTAGGTAACTCAAAATTTATAGTTCTAAAATAGTCATCTAGTCCTTTCATCCAAGAATGGAATTCAAAATACATTGGTATATGGGTAGGCTCCCCACAAAATGCTTGAAGAATGCAGTCCTATAATGACAACTCCAGAGCCACTACACAGGGGAAGAACTGCCTTGGCTAATCAAATAAAAGGGAATTAAATGAAGTGTAGGTCAACTCAAAATACCATCTCTCTGCAGTACCTTCATGCCTAATTCTAGGTTTCTTCACCTGACTCAGGTTTCAGTCCTGATCTTCTGATCTGGAGTTCTCCAGTAGCCTCTTTCTTCATAATGCATAGCTGCTGAACAGGTAGGAGAGGCTGGTCCTCTTTTTTTGCTCATGTTTTTATCCAGTTGATCAGTCATTTTCATATTTTCCCTGGATGTAGATGTTTTGATGTTATTTGTTTGTCATGGAACACACTGTGCTTGAAGCAAGAGTGAACCTTCTTTTCTATGAAAACCAACTGTGCCAGTATGTGCTTTCCCTATTATTTATTATTCTCATGCAGAAATACATTTCTATGTAATCAGAAAGTTTGCTCTAAAGGCCATTTATTATGTTTCCTTCAGCTCTCAACTGTGCTTTCAAATTTCTACCAAACAATCATCAATTGACCCTTGCTATTATACCATGTTTTCAGTGCTCAAAAATTACATATTATATATTACATCTAGATGCATGCTTATTTTACTAAAGTGTAGTCTTACCTGGAAAGACCTAAACTTGTTGACAGCCCAGCCAAAGCTATGAAAATAAAACATAATGACAGTTGTGGGAAAAAAAAATATTTTTCCTACTAGAAGGTCCTTGTTCTTGTAACATCCAAGACTTTAATATTAATGACAAAACTAGTGTAATTTTTTTTAATTTGCTAGACTGGAAGAGAAAACAAAATCTTCAAAGGCAACATTTACTAGACTGGAAGAAAAAAAAATCTTCAAAGGCAACAGATTGAGTATGTGTGTTTGTGTATTTTGGTTTGTTTGTTTGGTTGGTTTTTTTTTAATATACATAATGTATTTTCTGGGAGTGGTTTATCTGCAGCCATGTTTAACGTCTTTTTTCTTCCTTGTAGTTTCTGATCCAAGTAAATAACATAACACCACCACTAATGAAGCTTTCCATACTAATGGAGCAATAGAGCTTCATTTAAGTCACACACAGAATTAAGAAAAATAACATGTGATTTATCTAATCCCCTATGGACAGAACTTCATAGGAAGTGACAAGAGATGTATTAATGTTGTTAATATTGATCTATTCTTTTCAAGTAGTAGCTAAGAAAATATACACATTCCAACAAGGATTAATTCTTATTATTGACACAGAAGCTGAATTTACAGGCATATTACAACAGGACAAAACGTTATCCTGAATTTGTGGCCAGCACAGGGGGATTGCAGCTAGAAGCTACTCCTGTCCTGAAGGTGAGATAATTGGCCCTAACTGTGCGGAATTACTGTGAATAAGCACCTGGTCAAAGCTGCTGGCTGGGTACAAAAAGCAGTCCTGTGCAAACACTCGTGTAGAAGTGAAAGTTGTGTAAAGTATCTCAGGATGTTTTTATCTTTAAAGTGGATTGTTTAATAGAGATCAGGGCATAGGAATAAATGCTGAGAATATATTGATTTTTAGTGGTTTTGTCATGGTGAATATTCTTTATGTCCTTCCCTGCTGTTATGGAAGAATAGTCTTTTTATTTTCAAGATTGTACAAAATTACTTTGATGTTCTTCTTTGTACTGTTAACTTAAAGAACCTTGTATTTCTCCATAGATCTCTGTTACTTGAATTTTGCTATCTGATGTTGAAATCCACAGCCATAATTGGAAAAAAACGAAATACACTTTTTGATTACTGTGGAATTTGTAGTGGTGTCTAGTACCAAAGGAAGTTTACATCTTTTATACATAAAAATGGTGAGAATATTGACCTATAAAGTACATAAAAGTAATAGAACTAATATGCTGGGATTTATTGGAACTTCTGGTTCCAGCAGAAACATCACTGAGGTTCATCTGATATTTGATTGAGGAAAGTCAGTGACTCTCGTGTATATCCAAAGTACTGTGTGTAACAAAGTAATCATTTTGGGGTTTATCAGAATGTGCTGTAATTTGATATAGATTTTGTCAATGAATTTGATGTTGACTGTCATGGATATCAATAAGAATAGAATCAGTGGCCAGTGGTGAAAACCAGCAATATATTTTAAAGAGCTTGCACTTTCATGGTTTTGATTCAGTCATCCAGATTTATTTTTATAGGTGCTGAACCAAAGATTTCTTTTTTTTATATCATTCACTTTCCTTTCCATTCTGGACATAAGACATATGATGAAGACATAAGCCCAATTTCAGAACATAAGTAAACTTGTCTTATTCACTGGTTGTGGAAATTCAACTTATTTTTTGTTTATTTCAGATGTCAAATTTTCTTGAAGGAATCAGGTTAGTGTCAGTGGAAGATTTGGGTTGCAGGAGAGAAGTGTCAAATTATGAGGAGAGACACCAGGATGCTAGAAGGGGAATGGTTTGTGGTGCTGTAGATGAGTCGCTCTCCTCACTACCTCCCAAAGCCATTACTTCCTTTTGGCTACCTCAGCATCCTTTCTACATCTCTCTTAATTTAATGATTTTTATTTATTTATTTTCCTTTCTGAAACTCTGTTGAGTATCTTGGATCACAGCAGTACTTGACAATATATAACAGAACTGCCATTCTGCAAACCAGAGGACCAAAAACGATGGATGTGAAATTGTCTTTGGTTGTTGTAAGGCTACCGTTTCTAGTCTTATAATAAATAAATAAAAATTGTATTATTTTACCACAGATCTAGCCTTCTGCCCTTTCAGTATTTTACAAAGGAGATAATTAGGATGTTTTCAGATACTGAATTTCATTAACCATCTTGAATACCAGTCCCCGTTAGCTCAGATATGTAGTCCCCTACCATGATTATTTTCATGGCAGGATGACATTCTAAAATGGTCAGGTTTTCATGAAGAAGCACCCATTTATTTCAACCGACAAGGAGGGATCACGAAGTTTATTTATAATCTACATAAAACGGAGTGAGATAAATCCAACCCGTTTGTCTCACTACCCTGGAGAAATGAGAGGATTCCAAAGATGCTCTTGGAAGGACACAAAGCTCTTGGAAGGTGATGAGGTGACATCAGCATGTTCTGAGGTAAATTCAGAAGCTCATTATATATTCCTGAGAGCATCGCAATGGTGTCGCCTTGCCACCCCAGGACTCTGAAAGTCAGCCTGATCTAGGTTATAGCCAGATCTGTAACCACATGTGTTCTTTTAACTCAAAAACAACTCAGGCAGTATAGTTCTTTTCAGACAGCATGTGGTCCCTAAATAAATAAGTACTTTCTAGTTTTCTTTACAGTTCAGAATGCAGACTGAACTTTCTCAAGATACTCCAGCATTCTCCATGGTTTTGGTATCTGGCACAGAACTATATCTTACTAAAAGCACCAGATTAGCAGCTGTCAGTTTTATTATTACTTTAGTTAACTGAATATCTGGCATCACATCAATTTTGCAATTTCTTTAGATTTCACATACATTCCCTCAAGGGTCGGCTATTCTAGTCTTTGTACCCATCTAATCTTGCAGTCATGACAGTATCCAGTTTAGGAACAAACTGATTTAGACAACATTCATAAAATAAAATATGGTGTCGATATTTCTGTAGCCACCTGCCCAGTAAAATGGTAATAGGTAAATGATTAACTCACGTTGAATAACGGTGCCAATTTACAATGTTCCAGCTACTCCATAGTAATTATCATGTGCCTCTGTAACTATCAAAACCAACAATCAATTACCAGATAGATTCCCCCTGGTTTGAATATACAAATTTAACTGTTTTAACTTATTCTCATTGAAATCA
This sequence comes from Gallinago jamesoni, assembly GCA_025769975.1. Taxonomy (NCBI): domain Eukaryota; kingdom Metazoa; phylum Chordata; class Aves; order Charadriiformes; family Scolopacidae; genus Gallinago; species Gallinago jamesoni. The sequence continues at coordinate 88,003,896 of JAOQGH010000023.1, forward strand.
TCAGAGATATGCCCTAGAAGTTACCAGCACAAGTTACAGAATCACAGAATTCTCTGTTTATTTGGAATTCTATTTATTTGTTTAAAACAAACAAACAAAAAAGAAAACAAAACCAGGTTCTGGCTCTGGCCTTCAAGTTTTATCTCTGCTTCAAGCATCGCATGTAGTAACCTAAACTACGATAACAATAATAAAGATACTTGGATTTATTCTCTAAATGTAACTTCTACTCTGTAAATCTCAACCTTAATCCCATTGTTGCCGTGTTATTTGAACAGCAGGAAAGGACAGCCAGAGGATGAATTGGAGCTAGGCTTCCACCTTCTGCAGAAAATCTTTTATACTCTTAGAATTTTAGAATCTTTAGGATCCTTTGAATTTCAGAATGTCTCTGAAAAAAAAGTTATTTCATTCAAGATGAAACTTTTCTTATTACATTTAGAATTTTAATGGAAAACATGACAAATCTACATGTAAAATGGGGCAAAAAAAAATAGAGAAAACCTTTTTTTTTCCCCTACAATTTATCTGCCACCTCACTTGAGAATGAAAAATTCAATTAATATATTATTATCTGCCTTGCTGATATTTGGCAGACTTGTAGGTATTTTGGGCTATTCAAGGCCTTGTTTTTTTCTGTCTTTTAATAGTAGGATGACAACACTGATACCAAAAGTAGTTACCAATAGCTCTAGTAGAGCATAAATAAAAAAAATAAGAATGGGGCTCTGTATTTTAAGATGACACACCAGAAAAATGCTGTTATGTGTATGTGATATAGTATAAAAGTATTGCATACAAGGTAAATTGGGAACCGCAACAATCAATGAAAGTCAAGGGCAAACCCTCCTGTAAAGAAAATGCATTCTTCAAATGTGCAAAAAGAAAGTGAGGATTAATGTTTTCTGATCAGGAATTTTGTTACATCCTTTTCCTCCACCTTCACCTTTTTGTGTCAGTATTAATGGGCTACAGAAAGATAACTTCATTTTGATTTTTCAGAAAAAGGGTACCTTAATTGCTCAAACACTCTAGTTTCACTTTTTGAGTTTGACAACCTATCTTCTAAGGCCCTAATTAAATTCAATGATTTCTGCTCAGTGCTTAGTGCATAATTTACCTCACACATGCAATACATCTAATAATTTCACTTGGTTTGCCTCTTTTGATCAGGAAAGGCTCCGAGATGAGATTTCATAAACAGAGAATTATATCTTTTTTTCCCCCTAGAAGTGGCTCTTTTGTTGAGGAAGGGGTCTAGGGAAGAATGACACAAACCTACTTCTGCTTTGGCTGAATGGAAATTAGTAACTCGCAGGGGTGGTACAGTTGTAGCATTTTGTAGAAAGGCATGAAGCAATTTCTCTGAGAGATACCTCCAAACCTTTAAGTAAAGCTCCATTTAATCACATTCATGGCATTTTAAGTCCTGCTACGCTTTCAAAATAATTAAGTGTAAATTCAAGACAGCGGAACATTAAACCAAGGTATCTCCAAAGTCCTCTGCCAGGCTTTCACACTCTAATGACCAAACTTTCTTATACATACCAATTCATTTACATGTATTTAAAGAGGCTGTAGCCAAACGGGCAAAAAAAAATGTCACGCAAAACTATGGGTTATTGACAGCAGAGGTATATTCTCTTGTTCTTGAACTTCTCCCTTGAAATGACAAAAACCAAGTGCCTTTCTACTTCAAGTCCCCATATGACCTTCACTTTGGCCTGTACTGGTCATAGTAGGCAGATAGTCCATTTTATTTTTGGAAAGATGTCCCGGGACACTCAGTAAGTATTAAAAAAACCTCCCACTCTCCAACCTGCTTGTCTTTACAGAGAAGGTCAGTAAAGTAACTGGATGATGGCTGGGACACACACCTGCTGCTGAAGTTCCTCACAGCGTGACTGAGCATCCTTTAGTTGAGAACCTTTCTGAGTCAATAACAATATTTTTTTAATTTTTTTTTTTCTGAAAAGAAACAAGACAGAATAACTGTAAAGCCTTTATGAAGTTACAAGTGGAAAATAAATTTATCAGCCTTGTATGGAGTTTTCTGAACAACTCGGGTATATATTCACTCATATATTTTTTTGAAATTCAGCAAATCTTAGAAAAGCAATGTATATGGGCTTCTTGGCTTCAAATAACAGCAGCAGTTAGTTTAGTGATGTCCTTTGTGAGACAAAGCGTATCAGTCTGTGGCTCAAACTGTGGGACATTTAATACACCAGCAAGTCAAAAGAGCATTGATGGTATTCAGAGTTCTGTAGGCTTTTATGAATAATGTTACTACAGCTTTTAAGAAAATTACTTAAGGTTTCCTCTGGAAAGATGAGTGTTTTTAAGTCTGACTTGGTCCATTTGCTGGAACCGTTTAACAAAAGACTGAAACAGATAACATACATGTAGAGTCAATAGGGTTAGTACAGAGTTAAATTTTGAGCCACATTCAAAAAGAAGTTGGAGTGTTTGGATATTTTGGAAATAGGATCTTCACAGCTATTTAAGGAAACTTGACAGCAGTGCTACATTTGCTCCTAAGTTCAATTTTTTCAAGGTCTATCTGAAGAAATTGTACATGAAATAGAGTAGATTGAATCAATAACATGTGTCCAGGGTTATTTATTTGGTATCCTAAAGTAAATTAAGTAGTCCGCTGTTCAAGTCACCACAAAGTTCCTACATTTGAAGGAAAGAAAATCTGTAAGAAATATAACAAAGCTGTATATTGCTATCTTTTGGGCCTGAATATTTGATCTCATTTGAAAAAATGTAAAAAAATAGTAATTGCAAAACTAAAAACTCAGAAGAAATGATTTTTTTTTTACAAAGAAAGTTTGCCTAAGTAATAATAACCTTTAAAGATCTAGGGTTGTGGTGGGTTTTTTTGTTGTTTTGGTTTGGTTTTTTACCTTTTTTTCTCAATAACTCTGTTCTTAATAGCTGGGGGGAAGAGGTGTGCTGGGGAGAAGGAAGCAGAAAATGAAATGCTATCCTCAGAAATTGCTTAGGGATTCACCGCTATTTCTACATCTGTTTTGCTACCCTATATATCTATATGTATATCTATAAAGTGCCCATGCATGTGGGCATAAGAAAAAAGTTCACTAGCAAAGAATTTTCAGAAAGTTTGGTTAATTTTTATTTTTTTTTTTTCACTCAAGCTTGTTATATGCAGTTTTGGAAACTCCTGGAATGCTAATAATTAGTTAACATTGAAATATCTTTTGCAATGTATCAGATTTATCCCCTGGGTACTCCAAAAACTAGGACTGCATATAGAAAGATTTAGCTGAATGTGTCCAGAAAGACAGGATTTACTTTCAAGAACTGCATTGCAGGGAAACTGCCAGTATGGAACAGAGAAAGAAAAAAGCACAGGATAGCTACAGATCAAAAGGATAATCTTACTTCCCAAAAGAAAATGATATCTTTAAGCTCTAGGGTGTTGCAAATACCCAGGGGTTGATATATGGCACTCTCTACTGCCACGGGTTTGACTGTATTCTGGGAGCAGGTGAGAATGGAATTGTTAAGAGGTGAGATAACACTTCTGTACCTATAACACATTCATCTTGAAGTACAGTAATATATTATGTTGTTATGATTTTTTTTTTCCTACTGGACATATTTAAGCTTCTGAGACTAAACGGCCATAAAATAAGATGCGTTAAAAGGGGAATTAGATAAAGCATAAAAACCTGATGAAGCATGGCTGTCACAAGTCAGGGAGATGAGTATTTTGAATAGGTACGTGTCACATGCACATAGCTGGCAGATATAAGGTGATGTATGGTATATGCATTATTTAATTGGTAGAAGCTATAAAATTTACGACTTTAAGGGCTCCCCAGACCCTGCAATATTGTCTCACAAAATAGATACGTGCTTCACAGAGTGTGATTTCCTTCTGCGAACATTCTCCTCTGCAAGAAAAAGGAATGAAGTCATTTTATGACATGGCTATAGAGGATCTGGTCTCTACTTCTGAAACTGGAAGCACTTCTCATGCTCGATGGGATGGCTGGGAAAGTGTAAGAAAATTAGGGCTCGTTATATTCCGTAGGGTGCCACGGTGACAGAGGTTGCAGAGAAGGCAGAGTTGCTGAATGTCTTCTTTGCTTCACTCTTTAGTGCTCAGGCCAGCTCTCAGGAGATGGAGGCTTTGGAGGAAAAAGAGAAAGTATGACCAAAGGAAGACTTCCCCTTGGTTGAGGAAAATCAAATTAGGGAACAGTTAGGTACACTGGATATCTGCAAGTCCATGGGTCCTGATGGGAGTGCTGAGGGAGCTGGCAGAAGTCATTGCTGGGCAACTCCCCATCATCTTTGAAAGGTCCTGGAGAACAGGTGAGGTGCCCGAGGACTGGAGGAAAGCCAATGTCACACCAGCTTTCAAAAAGGGCAAGAAGGAGGACCCAGGAAATTACAGATGATCTCCAGAGGTCCCTTCCAACCCTGTATCATTTTGTGATTCTGTGATTCTTTGTCCTCTGTTGTTTCCTCTGGACTACAGTCTCTATAATTTGAACCATTTTTTGTAGAGTTACACACTAAAGACAGAGAAAAACCCAAAGAGGTAAGAGGAGAGTGATGAAGCCTGGTTTTCCCTCAAGCAGTTAATTCCAGCTCCCAGTGGAAAGGTGATGGAGATTTCTTCATACTCCCTGCACAGGGGCCCACCTCAGCTCAGTCATCTAGTTACTGGCCAAACTACGAGGTATATGCCTCCAGCCCTGCCTCTGACTCTGTCTTGAGTCCCATCTCCATCTTCTGCTTTCTTAACTTGCTGACAGGACTTCCTTGCTGAATTCCAGAAACAACTCTTTACCTTGCATTATCTGATAATCTCTGGGCTGCAGTCAAAAACAAGTTTCTATCACCAATCCAGAGTCAAGATGGAGCATCTAAAGTGCATTATTCACACAGTGTGGTGTAAGCAATTTTGTTAAAAACTACTGGAATGTTAAATCGCTTTAGAAGCACAGTGACCCAAAACTACAACCAACAACTACGTTATTAATTACTCAGAATGCTTTGTCTTATGTTATGGATTATGTGGCCTTAAACATTCCGACATAGTTCAGCAGACAGCTGATTAACTGGCAAATGAGTCTTTAGGTAGAGAGACTACGAGGACCTCTTCTGGGAAGGCAAATGTAAATTTGGTTGATTGATGAACTTGCTGAATACTTTTAAAGTTACAACTTTGGAGATTTATGAAATCTTCTTCCAAAATGTGTAGTTTCCAATCACTTGAAATAGCTTTTAATAAAAGGCCTACCTTAGTAATTGCAAGATCTCATTAAGTTTTATTTGTTATAACATTACATTTTCCTGAGTTTTTGAGTAGTTGTGCACTCCAAGGTAGTGTATTACAGTCGTAGAGTACAACTATGACTCCTACATTGGAGTTTTTTCTGTTCCATATAATGGCCAGACATTCTGCTAGAAACTCATCTTAGTGAGAGATATTATGTTGCTTTTGTGGGCATATGTTTTTTAAATAACATGCTTTACCTGCAGAAAGAACACATGAAAATGTGAATAAATTGTTCTATTTGTTCTTAAAGCAAGATCCTATCTCATTAGTTAAGATAGATTAATAAAGGAAATTCCATTTACATTCTAAAGCTTTCTGAGCCTCCTGCGAAACTCTGAACAATCTTTTTCCCTGCAACGTTCACTAGAATCGCAGTATATGGATTTTGCAGGAATTTACAGGACCAGCCAACTTGTAAACTCCGAAGTGATTAATTTTGATAGCTAAATTTTATGGATTAAATTTGTTGAATCCAGGTTCAAGTATAATACTTTAGCTGCCTATTAATAGTAACATGAACTGCGTACAGTTCAGGATTAAAGATACTATGACTGCTAATTGATTAAAAAAAATGTATCGTTTAGAAGCTGGCATCATGAGATCTGGAAATAACACCTGAGAATGAACAAGAAAATGGACTGGAGCAAGTCTTCTGCTTTCTATTCAGTTTAGTGAGCCTAATGTAGATGAAAACTCCATTCAGTCTTGCTACGATATTAAGATTAAAGCCATGTGGTACAATAAAGCACATTCTGTAATGGCTCATGCATTTAAAATATGAAAATTATAAGAAGGAAGTAGAAAATAAAATGAGAAAAATATGTTGGGTGATGAACTACATAGCTTAGGAGACACCTTCAATAGTCAGGGACAGAAAATAATTTTGAGAAGACTTGTTGAAGACAGCCATTAAAGGCTAATTTTCAAAGCACTTACAGTATTAATGTGAGTTTTGCCTCCCCTATTAAATACCAGAATTGTTGTTTGAGGCCATCTCCCATTTGCAGAGGAAAGTATGGATGGGGAACATTGTGTCCTCTGGGTTGCTCCATGTGTGTTTTCTTCCCTGTGCTTCTCTTTGAACTTGTACGCAACTTCAGTCAGCAAGGTCTTCCATTTTTCACTTGTGTAACACAGAGTATTTTGAGGTTCATAGAGAATAATAAACAAGAATAATACATTAAAGTGTACCCAGAAAGTTATATTTGGCACTTTGTATCGCATAGAGAAGTTTTCTTGAATAAGGAATGTTAAGCAAGGAAAAATGTGGAAGAAAGTGCTCTTTTTTTCTGTGCTCCATCCCAGCAAACAGTTTTGCATGTGGTTAGTTTTATCCAGGAGGGTAGGCAAGTCAGGACGAGAGGGTATGCTGATCACTGATCCTAGAGATGTCATATGTCACAGCTGAGCATCATTACAGGAGCTGGCCTGGGACTTACACTATTATCAGTCGACAGCATGCATTGTGTCATGCTATGAGCCATAAGGCTATACTCATAAATGCACAAACATAAGTACGTGCTATAAAGAAGTCACATCATGTTTTTATTATGAATTCATATGAATGAAACAATGAAACGTCACTTATGACTGAAATTATTTAAGTATGGTTAAAATCTGTATATTCATAAGACCATAGTGAGTCTCATTCATCCTATTAGAAGAAATCTGGAGATTTAGAGAATATTGTTCATAGATTGATTTAATGACTGCAGTTTTGCAGTCTTTGAGCAGATCTTTAGTGATCTAGAATTGGAGGTTTATCATACTTATCTCAAACTCTAGGTTCCCTGGTGTCCTGTAAAATTATTCTGTATCACTTCATAATATTCCATATAATCTATACATTACATTAGCTTTCCTTTGGTCTCCAGCAGTTCCGACTAATTTTGTACACAAGAATAGACAAAGTTTGGCTTCTACATGCTAATGTCTTAATACTAAATATATGTAAAAAAAAAAAAAGCACATTCATTGAAAACTGTTTATCCTAGGTTGAGCAAAAAGCAAAGGCATCCTCTGCTTCCCTTAGTTCCTCAAAATCCTGTTGTTCAAAAGGCTGACTGTCCTGTATATTTCACTTGAACCGTGAAAAGCATCTTCATTTCAGCATCAGTTAATTTCTAGTTTAGATACAGGGCTCCAATTTGTTACTTCTGCTACCTTCTTTTGCTTCCTTATAATGCTTCTTTCACATTATCTCCCCACTTTATTTTTTTTGTAAAGAGCTGTTCCTGGAGAGATGGAGCAGATCAAACCAGAGGGCAGGAAATGCGATGCAGCAGGAACATATTCTTTCATACAAACCTGACTCCAAAAGAAAAAGGTACAATAAATATTCACAGATCCTTTTAAAATTATTTTTTTTCTCAAAGCCTGATTTTTTTCAGTGACCTATCTCAGCCAAATTATAACCGGGATGCATAAAGACACTCAACAGACAATTTAAGGCAGTATTTTCAGGACAAGATTTATTTGAAACTGGGAAAGGCTTGGGATTTGGTTTTGTTTTGCTTGTTTGGTTTGGGAAGTTTTTTTGTTGGTTTGATTTTGTTGATTTTAAATTTCATTTTTCTATTCTGAACAAATTATAATATAATTTTTTCATTGGATATAAATTATTTGAATATTACGACTGAAACTTTCTATGAAAATCTAGATATTGTTTTACTTAACCATTTTTTATATCTAAAATTAGTTCTAAGATTTTAAGGGCAAGGATGGTAATTTATTATATGCTTGCACAGTGAACACTGTTTAAATAGAAAAGGTAACTAGCAAAGGAGCTATAACATCTTATTGAGATATATATAAGGAACATTAAAATCTCATCTTACTCCTGTGCTCTGAAAAAACATTGTTTTAAAATTATAAAGTCAAAGTCAAAGATGAAATTAAAGGAATGAAAAGAGTAGACTAAGAATGATCACACACTCTGTTTCATTATAAATACTCTCACCATGGTCTTTGCAAGGTGCTTTAGAAGACTGCAGTGACAAGTCCTGACACCCTAATTCTGTAGGATATTAAAATATATATATACATCTGAGTTAAAACACAAGGATTATTGCATTGATTCAAGACGTACTTGCCTCAGGCTCTTGGTATGTACATCAGGTTTCCACACAGGTGTATTTTAGGAAGGGTTAAAGCTAATGGGTTGAGATAAAGACAGGGAAACCACTTACCAATCACCATCACAGGCAAACACTTGGCAAGGAAAATTATTTTATTGCTTCTCTAAGTATAAGTAAGAATACAAATCAAAAGAATTCAGCTGTACTGATACATGGGGCAGCTGCTGTCATCTCTTCACAAGGACCATCCCTGCACCTTCAGCCCCCTGAAACCTTCCCATGTAAACCCAATTCAGTGCAGCAACAAGGCAAGTAGTTCTTTTCCCTGGGCTGTCTGGGTGGAGATGATCCCAGAAGACAACCACTGATCTGTGTATTCTAGATTTGAGTGTGCTGTCTATAAATATCTCGGTTGAAGGGACTATGGTTTTTTCTTTCTTCCCCATTGACACTTCCATCCACCCTTTCCTACGCTCTTTATCTCTGTTTTTGGAGATACAGTTTGGCTGGAAAGAGAAAAGAAACAAATCTGTTGAGCACATGCATTCGGACAGCGATTCCTTTGTGAACTGGCATCTCTCCTTGCCTCTTCTCCATGCAGAGCATACAGCTAGATAATTATGTCTGAGAACAACTATTTCTGTTCCAATGGAAAAAAATGAAGTAGTTTCCTGCATACACAGATAAGGTTGGGGTTTGTTGTTTGTTTGGTTGTTTTTTTTTCAGAAAATTGTCACAAGTTTTGGCAAATCGGGAAATCAGGAAAGAAAAAGACATTTTATTTATCATCTGGTGAATACTTACCTAAATCTTTCTGAGATCCTAGGATTTCATCATATTCTCTCTTGTATTTAGAGGAAGGGTAAATATGTTAATGCATTGCTACATAGAACTATAGTACAAGATATATCATTCTTTGGATGTTATGAGTTTCCCACCACAAAGTGCATCTGTGAAAACAGTATATATCTAGATCTAGAGCAATTAACCAGATTTTCACCTAAATTACGTGATTCTTGTAACTTACACACATTTCAAAAGAAGACATCACTAAAGTATGGATCAGGGTCTTTCACTGCCCTTCGACTGAATAACATCTTCATAATGCACTTTCAAGTTACTTATTATTTGATATCTTTATATCTGTAAATTAACGGAATAATTTTTCATAAAATTATTTTTGGAATTAATGTAAAAATTACTCAAATGCATATGAATGCTGAGCAAAAAGCTGGAAGCCAACAACTTCAAACGGGATTTGCTGCTGGAAGGTGATTTTAAATATAGACTCAAAATGCTAATGTCTTCAAGAAGGAAATTGCTGTAGGTCAAACAAAATGGAAATGAAGTAATGCATTTTTTAAATAGAAATAATAAAAGAATAATCTGTGAATGTTTAAGTCATCGTTGCTACTAGGTAGGTTCATTACTGGTTCTTCCCTTGACATGCAAAGACTTGTGACTTCTGTTTTCTACCACTTCCTTCTTTCAAGGGAGAAAGGCATAATTATGCAGTGCATAATTAATGAAGTTAAACTGAGCAGAACTATTTATTTTACAAATATTGGTTTTATAAAGTGACAATTAGTAAATGCTAAATAAGACAAAGACAGTTTCGCTTGAAACTGCTATCTGTAAAGTATGCTTATTTATAATAAAATTTAATGGTTGCTATAAATGTTAATTTTGTTAATTCGGAGGAGATAAAGCATAGTAACCAACTCCATATTAATTTACTAAGGATTAACAAGAGGAGTGTTGAGAGTACTTGAAAAGGATTTTCATGTGACAGTAAGGATACAAATCAGAAGACATCAGATAGCTGCAATTCTAGTTTCATCTAATGTCCCTTTACAGACTAAAGATAATCTAAATAAATAATATTTGCCTGGTTTACAATTCTCTTTCATTGTGTCTGCTTTGGTAACTCAATATTTGCAATTTACAGAGGAAGAAAGACTTTAGGCTTCCTTCTTTTGTTGGTTCCTTAGTATTTCTCAGTTTAATAATGTCTTCTCCTCAAAAGATATTTTTAGAAATCTTCTTTTGTAAATAAGGTATAAAATTCCAGTGTATTTAAAAGGAAATCATCAGTAAGCATCTCTCACTACTGTGACTGAATAACCAGAGTCTTTGGAAGAGCCTGTAGGGTTATAACAGACATCTGTACTACTTCACCCTTACTTCTGAATAGATTTTTTTTTTTCCTTTCCCAATTCTATTCTTAGAAAGAAATAGTGGCTTTTTTTCTTTCCCCTTCTTTCTTCTTTGAAGAGGTTCATCTGACCAACTAGAAGTCTATGAAATTTCAGCATTTATTTTGTGTATATGAGCCTATGTTCTTCCAGGTCAAGCCTTGCCAGTCACAACATGAAATCTCAAAAAGGTGTTGATTTTACTATATATTTAAAACTATATATTTACCACTATATTTCTGTTGCTTGGTAGGTTTATACCCCCACCTTTCCTGAGACATGGAATAGGAGAATAAATCTGGCACTTGAATATATCTCTCCTCAAGTAAACTTTGTGCAAGCATCGAACAGTCAGAATACTTTTATAAACAAAAGGAAACACACTATATATTTAGAGTCAATAATTTAGTATTAGACCAATTAGTGATTTAACAGCTGAATAGTTCAAACTGTCCAATTAAAAAAAAAAAAAAAAAAGAAGCCTAACTATTATGGTTAAAAATGTTAAACAAAAAAATTATTTCAGAACTACCAAGCTTCTGCACTGCCAGGTCTGTACAGAGACACTACTGTTCCCGTAGTAATACCGAAAGTCATATTTGGCAGGTTATAGTAATTGCTATCTTTTAGTACTGTAGGCATTACTATGGAAAAATTGGATATGGAAAGATGGTTTTAATCATTATAGGTATTAAAAACTTGCAAACACTAATAAAAAAATCTAAGTTTGTAATTTTGCTGGGAATAACGGCTAAAAAGTTTGAAAGGAGGAAGAAGGTAACGAATAAGTCTTTCAGGAAATCAGTTTTCTGAGACAAAGAAGGAAAAGTTCCTAAAAACCGACTGCTTTGGGCATTCAAAATAAAATTTCATCAAGTAATACCATCATATTAAATACAAAATGCTCACGTGCCTATGAGTATAGATGAACATGTGTCCTTTTTGCTGTATGTGTGAATATTTGCAAAAAAATAAAGCACAGGTCTTCATTAGCAAGGAGATAGATTGGACAACATAAAGAATCTTTTAATCTCTGTCTTTTGTGATTTTCTTCTTGTCTGCATTTTAATGAAGTCTTATTTATCACCCCAGGATTAATTTAGAGGTTGTTAAATAATTACAGTGCAATTGATGAAGTAAACAGAGGATACAATTAGAAAAAGGATTATTACGTGGTCATGAAAGGTCATTTTTAAATGTATAGCTGTATAACAAGAAGAATAATTTCATTTCTATCATTAACAGTTTCCATCTTTTCCATTCACCTTTCTTGCTATGCTCTTATCGTAAGTTTGGCTCAAATGACAACTGAACACACATAGTGACATTTAAGATGATATAGGATATCAAAGTCTATTTCTAGCTGCTACCAGAAGACCACCATCTCCTGTAAGACCTGGTCATCCACCAGTCCTATGTAAACGTCTTGCATGCCATAAGGTATCTCAAAAGACACAAAATATTTACGTTCAGACAATTGCATAATACCCTTTATGCCATCTTAGAGACTCCATATCTAACATAGCACAGCTTTGTTAACAACTTGCAACAACAGGTGAATGCAAAGATATAACACCGTGCTAAAATTTAGGTGTACGTTGTTCAATGTTTGCACATCAGTAAAAGTGAGAGTCAATTTTTTATGTGAACATATAAAGTCCAGGAGAGTAAATGGCCCAGCTTCTTTCCCATGGTCTGAACGCTCATCACCACACATTTTTAAAGCTAAATCCTGTCCTACTATAATTGAATCTATCATAATCCTGTTCTACTAAAATTATGGTTATAATTGACTTTCATTCCTGATTGTCTGAATGTGTCTCAGTAGTCCAAATAAATTACTCCACTAATTATTAAGGCTATACATTTTTATGACCTGGGCAATAAGTGAGCTGTGCCTCTTGCATGCCTTTATTCTGTCACCCTCCCCAGTAGGCGCCAGAATATTACTCAGGGCCAAAATTCCCTGGGCTTCAAAATGTTTGTGTTTTGTAGGATTCAGTAGTACACTTAATAGCATTAATACAGATGTTTTCGAGTGGGATTCTGCCTGCAGCTTTGAGTGCAGAGGACATGCTTGGGGCTAGAGTGCAGAAGAGAAAGCCTGGACTAATATGGTAGAGAATTTTGGATTAAAACCAAGCAGTGTAAACAAAAATAATCCTAAAAACAGAAAACTGCCCTGTTGATCCGGGAGTGTGTACAAAATAGTCACCATTTTTTAATTATGTATGATAAAAATTCAGCTGTTATGAAAGACCAGCATTTCATAAAGTTAAACAAAAAAAAAATTAAAAATCAGATTAATTTCTACTAATACAGTAAACACATATTTTCATTTGACATTAGAAATATACATAATATGCATGTCTTTAAAACCAATATACTATATAAGATGGGGACTCTGGTTTAGAGATAAGCCAAAAGTCCAATTGTGAACAGAAATTACCTCGTAAGGTAAAAATGGAGCAGCAGTTAAGCAATCAAGGCAAAACAAAAGAAAGTTAATTGTTCTTATAGATTATTTCTTTAAAAAACTCTGATGCAAAAATAGATGGAGGTGCTGTATAAAGCTTCCAAGCATGCAAAAAGTAAGAGTGGTTGCTGGAATAGAATTTCCATAATTATCTCTTCTTACTCTAACGACCAATGTTAGCATTATTACGTCAGCTACTTTCATAGACACCTGTGCTGCAGTGGAACACAGGAAAGCAAACAAAAATATTAATTTAATAAGCAGAAATTTTATGTAACTTGAGAAATCTTTTCCTTGTGGACTTAATTTACTAGAACAGCTAATCAAGGGGAGCCAGGCATCTCAAGTACAATGAAAAAAAAAAAAAGGCAAAACCAAGCCCCCCACCATGTTCAATGGCACAGTAAGAAATAGGGTTACATAAAAAACTGCTATTGTCAGCAACATCTATGCTATGATCTATTATCTTAGCACTTCATTAAATGTAATAGAAAATAGTACTATAGATATGATGTTTTTTCCTAGCAAAGCAAATATTATGATCGATATCTTTTAATAGTTAGTTTACAGAAAAGAGTGAGGGTTTTTTATCAAGTTTTGGTAATTCTTCCCAACAAAAAAGAAAGACGTACCTAACCCATACAGTGGGTTGCTGGGGAAGAGGTTAATTACAATGGTTTGACCTATATATTTCAAGGTCAATAAAGTGTCAATTTTAAAAAATAAATACCAGGAAAATTAAAGAAATAACTGTAAGGACAATGTACAGCTGAACTACTCAGGCTGCTCCCTTTAGGAGACAGACCTTGAGCTTTGTCTGGTTTCTTGTCTCTGGTTTCATAGCTACGTGTTGAGAAATAAAAAGATCCAATTTGAGGAAATAACTCAATAGTTCCAACAATTCACAATCCACCAAAACTCAGTGAACATCCACACCATCTCTGTTTTTCATTGCTTTTAATGAGAACTGTTAGAGGAATCATTACTAACCTCCAACTCCAGCAACAGGTAATAGATTTTTGCTGAACAGTAACTCCACTGTGGTTTTTTTTCCTCTCTTCAGCTAATGCCATCAATTGGTCTTTATATCAAGAAACCACAACCTGATGAACCAGAATTTTCACATCTTTTATTGTCCAAACTGGCCCATACAACTGCCAGACGATGCTCTGCTTTTCAATACTAACATTAGAAACTTCGCTTTCTCTTCCCTCTGTCCCTGTTTTACAGTAAAATCAAAATGTTCTACTTTAGGAGCTACAATTGTCTTCCATGTTTGTGAATAATTCCCCCAGAGAAGGCAGGCAGTCCTGGGAGTGCTGCTCTTCCATCTGTCTACTTCAGGTTACCCTGTGGGTTAATGTCATTTTCTACTTTCTTTCCTTTTTCTTCTCTTCTTGCCTGACGTTGCTGTTGCATTTAACAACTGTCTCTCCTCAGGGTAGGAACACAGAACAATTTCCTCATGGAGTTATTCTCTGAGACTAGATTTCTGCATATTGAAATTGTCCCGTTCTTCAGAAGCTTTAGACGTATCCCATATCTTGGTGCGTTCAGCAAAATGATCTAGACAATATGTACAAAACTGGTAGAAAAAAAAAATAGCAACATTTTTCTTCAGTAAGTATAGTTTCATTTAAAACACAATCTTTCATAAGCACGTGTTGGTTTTCTAACTTAATTTCAGCCATCTTAAATGTAAATAAAGAGCATTTTTTTTCTTTTTATCTTTCACTTCTTTTGATTTAATCACTTTGTAGCATTCAGTATAATTCTAACTTCGTTAGATAATATGAATTTATATTTTAAATACAGTTATCTGTTATAAAAAATTTTAATCACGTTGATGATCAACATTTTGACATTATTTAACCACAAGTGGTTTTTTTTTTAAAAAAAGTCTTGTTTCCTGGGAAATTTTTCATTCTCATTTAGAGTTTGTCTAATTGTCTGATGCTGCTATTTCTTTTCAGGTCACAAATGTTTCTTGTCCACCTATATGTCAACTTCAGTGCATGACTGATGGAAAAAGGCATCTTTATCCACCTTAAATTTTCCTGGAACTGTGAGACAGCTCACGTGATCAGAAGCGGAATTGTGAGTTCTTGGCATTTCCTGTATTTTAGACTTAATGCTTCACCAGAAAAAAACTTCCTAGTATTGAAATATTTTAATTCGTACAGTAGGAATGTCATTCTTTGTTGGTGGTTTTGAAAAATATTAATTATTGAAATAAAGGAATAAAATATTTAGAATTACCCAAAGCCATTACCACGTGTAATCAAAGCTGTGGTCTGAAGACCTGTATTTTCATCCCGCACTGATTGCACCCTCTGGATGGGACTAGGGTATCGAGAATATATATCATCTTCTGCCTTGCTATGGGGACACCATATGCTTGAAATTAACTTTAGGGGTGCCTCCACATAGCAAAATGTCCAGGCCACAGGAGATCATTCCTAAAAATCAACTCGTAATTTTGTCTTTCCTGAGAGATGACAAAAAGCATTTTAATTTAGGGTCAAAATGCTATTGTTTTTAGAAACTTTTTTTTTTCCTGATATTTTACTTTTAAAAATAGAAGCACTCATAGTTTGTGCATTTCCTATATTTAACTTCATGCCTATTTTCTATCATAAAGTATTTCCTAAAGAAAATTTTCAGGTCTGACTTAGTCACTAGGTAAGAATTTTACTGTTATTATAGTTGTTATATTCCATGTTAGACAGTTACTCAGAGTGAAACCACAGAACTTCCTTTTCTTTCTTTTCTTTCCTTTCTTTCCATTCCCTTCCCTTCTTTCCTTTCCTTTCTTTTCTTTATTTCTCCTTTCTTTACTTCTGTTTTCTTTTCTTTCTTAGTCTGTCTGTCTGTCTCTCTCTTTCTTTTTTTGGAATTTGTGGCACATTAAGTCTGTAAAGCATGTCTTCATTTCATCCTTGACAGTCCACAATTTTCAAAAATACCCTAAATTCATAACAGTAAGGACATCTTTGTGAGTTCAGTGAAAAAAGTGCTGTTTTGGACAGCACTTAGCCTTCAGCTCTAAGAGAGGGGACATCTACACACATGAAAATCAGTGTGTGTGGCCAGGCAGGGCTTGTATAACATGTATTTATATGTATGTATAATATGTATGTCTTTGTAATTGAAAGTTGCTGAAAACTACATAGCAGAGAATTATTTTTAAAGCCTTGAAATGCTTTTTAAAAATACACCACCATGATTTAATACAGCCATCGGTGTTCACAAAAAAGCCTGTCACTCTAATGAATTTTCCTGCTTTGTTTAAAGCCCAAATCTATTGTCAAACAAAGGCTTTGTTGTTCAAAGTGTTGATTGTGCCACAATTGATTTTGCATTACAAACCTAAGTTGAATAATAAATTCTGCGAAGCCGTATTTCAAAGGCAACGCGAAACATCATATTATTTGTTCTGAGAAATGATATTGCTCAAAACTAACATTCTGGCGACTGTAGTTACAAGCAGACATCAAAGCAGAAGAAAAATTATTGGAGGCAAAATAATCCTTTCAAGAATTACTAATTTAGTCTCCAGGATTAGGGGTGTTGAAGGCAAAGGGGTTAAGGCCCTTCAGCTCCAATTGGTTTCAGTCTCAGACTCAATAACTAAGTTTTTGTGTTTCACCTTCTGCAGGGCAGAAATAAGATCCTGTGTCACTGAAACCAATTAGTTTTTAATTTCTATATCATTGATTATGATGATGATGACGACGATTATTTGTACACACACAGGAGCTTGCACAGGAGCTTAATTCTTTTTCTTATTGCCATAAAACCCTTTAGCAGAAGTATGGGATGGTGCCCGACATGGATTTTGCAGTTTACAGCAACAGACAACTGATGGAAGCAGATAAAGGAGGAAGAAGAAACAACGACTTGTGACAGACTCCAGCGTCAGCACATCAGCAGCCAAATTGTTCCTAACTTCTCAGTTTGGGGGTAAGCCTGCTTAAATTCACTAAAGGGATTTCAAGAAACATTTTAAGGGGAAGAAACAGATATTACATTACTAATTTTCATGGGAAATGATTAGCTTCTCAAGCATGTAAGGCAATGTGGGAGAAAGGAGAGAACGACTGGTGTAAAAACAAACGGAGTATAGAGAATGGCATCTCGCTGATCAGATTTATTAGCTAACCTATTCACACGCAGTGAAAGATGGGGGCTAGAATGTGAATAGGCTACATATTCCAAAGAAAGTGGAACCGTTTGATACGGTGGCAAGGAGGGAGTAAGTGAACGCTAAAAACGTCGGGATTGAGTTAAAGCAGGAACCTTGGGAAACCCAGAGTTTTGAAGAGATTTGAGGACTAAGGGTTACCTTACATGCTGAGAATTTTAGCTGGACAAAAAGGGAAAGGGTCATCAAAATTTACTTTTGGGATTTGACTTACATCGTTCTTGTGATTTACAATGTTCGTGTTCATATTTAAGGTAACTGTCAATGAAGTTGGAGTCCCAAAAACAGCTAGTCTGGTGTTAAATAAAAACCTACTCTGGGTTGATTCTCACCCTAAATGTTATTGACTGCATTGGCTGAACTCCTGTAGGGTACAGTGATAGCTAAGGCTTCTATCCCTGATGGGCACATTCATTTTATTAATACTTTGATAAGACAGGCAGATTCTAGAAGCCTTCAATTTAGACATTTATATCTGAGCTGATCACACCAGGACCATTCCATGGTCAATGGAGAGAAACGGATGCTTTTAAGTTGTGACATGTATAAACTTTTACTCTAAGGAAGGATGAACCTTACTGCCTGCGTGCCTACTTCTTTACACTGAATATAAAGGGAGCCATTTATATGAAAAATTATTCTATGAAGTTCTACAGTATATTGTAAAAAATAAAGTCAATTAAACTTCATTTGAGAAGATAATTTTAGGGTAAAACATTTATTTTACAATGAGAAATGAACGTTTGTGTTTGATAATGCTAATTTATTCAACAAAACAACCTGAAGGACCCCAGGCATTTTAAATACAAGCTATTACTTACTTTTGAGAATTATGCAAATATTATCTCCCATTTAAAAAAAAAAAAAAAGATAATATCTAAGCTCTTACTTAATAGGATGTCATAGGAAAGGCTTCATGATATCCATTTACTATATTATATTTTGTGAGGAAAATAAATTCTTTTAGAAGTACAATACTAATTTAAGACATTTATTGAACTTACAATTTATTTTAGTTGATATATGCATAATTTTTTAATGTTTATTCTGTATTTTTCAATCAGTATTTGTCTTTTATGGCATATAGAAAAGACATTTCATTAAACAATGGAAATATAATTAGTGTCTCCAGAACAATATGACTACAATATACCTATAAGTAATTTTGTTATACAAAACTTCAAATATTGCAGAAAATTGTAGAAGTAAATTGCAAATATTGTAGAAGTAAATATTATAGAGAAAAACATCTTTTAAGCACCCCAAAACATGGGAATAAAACATTAGAAGGGTAGTAGAACTTGAAATCTCCTTGCCTCTAGAATACACCATGCTAGACTAAGCCACTTTTTTTGCCTTTTTATGCCTATTTGAAGGTTGTTCCACAGTCCCATTATTTAAGCGATTAGAACCTTCTCTAGTTTTCAGCATAAAGTTTGGTAACATCTGTTAACATCCATTTAGTTTTGTAATAACGTTATTTTTCTTCAAAGACCTCTTCACTCTCCTTTTGATCCTAAAAAGTTCATGTGATGCTAACAAATTATTTGACTCCTTTACTGGGGAGAAGCTCTTCCCCAAAGCAGAGCATTCTCTACCTGCAAGCTGAATTCTGCCACTATGCAGCAGTAGGATCTATCATCAAGTGGATGCTTTTGTTAGTGCAAAAAAGGGTTATACTTTTTGATCTATGAACAGTTTTCTAGAAACAAGATATGAATTTTGCAGCGAAAACTTACTACGTAGAAGCTTTAATAAAAATAGTGTTCTATGACTGAGTGCATACACGATAAAAATACAAATTTTGCACTGAAGATCATGATCAGCAGCAGGGCAGAATACAGACCAGTCTTTAATAAGCAATTTGATGAAGGAACAGCAACAAATTATGAGTTTTCATAATATTGCAGTTTTTTGTACGCTGACTAGGTAGTGACTAATCTTGGTAAGCCTTATACACAGCAACAGGCTTATTAAAATAAAGTAGATTGAGTATAAATGACATCTCCATGTTAATGCATCGGTGAGTTGAAAACAACAAACCAAATCAAACCTTTGTCTCCAACACTTGTATCATCAGGTACAAATGAGAAAGTCAACTTGTAAATATCACGCATTAATGAAACGTTCAGGGGTACATTCTGACCAGCAGAATTCTACCTAAATCCCTGTGTAAGTAGGTGTTTGGCTTTCAGGGAATGATTCAGAATGGTTATTCTCGAGAAACATTTAATTACTTAGCATTTCCGTTTTGACCTCAATTCATCGGTTTTCAAAAAATGTCTACTTATGAATTTGTAGAAATCTGGGATACTTATGTTACCAGAATTTTGTCACAATTCAGAGAACAGGAGAATAATGCCGTGTTCCAGAAAAACCCCACTTACTTACTGCGCTCACGTTATGTCTTTTTTATTCAAACTGACTCAATCCTGATCGCTACAATGGAGATAGTCTGATGGTGACCCTTTTCACAGAAGCCTAGTAGAGGAAGCCCTGGCTCCCACAGCAGGAACACTTACAAGCCAGACAACGTATTATTTTTATAACAGACTTTAGGTAAAAATCACAAGAATCATTATTGGCAAGGACTCCTGGGTACTCCAGGCCCCACGTGGAGGAGCAGGCATGCCACAAAGCCATGTCTTTTATGGAAATTTACAAGAAGAAATTTTATCTCGCTCTTTCGGGACCTAAAAGCAAACACAGTTTGTATGTCTTAGCTGTCACCTCACAATTTTTAAAGCTATGTTACCCCTGTCATGCCTGAACTTTCAATATCTACTCATGGGCATCTAGAGATTACTGCATTATATGCTTTTCTGTCTCCATAGTCTCTACATTTACTAAGGCCAGTGGAAATAAAGAGCTATATGGTAGCTGATTCTCTAGGCCAGAGAAAACAAAAACTCATCTGAAATATTCATAGTTACATCACTTTCTTTTGGTTTTTTTTATTTTCCTCGTGTTTCCATCTAATTTCCGAAATGTCAGAGACTCAGGGTAGATTCCCAGAGCCACATTCCTGAGCTTTATGTTATCCATTAATAATACTCTTGAAATATTAATCAATCTGCCTATTACCACACAGTTAATCAGAATAATAAAGGCTCTTTCTCAGGGCTGTTACGCCCTCATAAATCCAGTGATTTTTAGATTTGGAACGCAGGGCATTGTGAATGCAAGGACCATGTATCACAGAACTGCAGAATTTTAATTAAAACTAGAAGAAGCAGGATAATTAAGGTACACTACTGACATCAATATCACATTGAAGTGGCCGTTTGGAAACTTCTACAACCAATTGTCTTCCAGAGAAACAGCCTGTTAAGCCTGTGTGAGTTCAGATACTTTGCTTGGAAAAATTACGTCTTCAGCCGGAGCATCAGAAGCTGGCAACAATATCTGCTAATATAATTAAAAATTTAATAGAAAATTGCACAGAAGTGAATTATCTGCAGAGAAATATAGTTAAAAAGATTTAGGTAAACTGAAAGTATTTAAAATTAATTATATTACTTTTTTTTTCTGAGAACCTGTATAAAGCATATTTGAAAACTCTTAATCAGATTTCTCTCAGATACGCAACTCCTTAGACTCTAGTGGTAATGGTCTCATGCTCTTCATAGCCCAGTAGACTTAAGCAATATTAAAAATATAGTTTTAATTAAATAATAACTACAATAATTGTTATCATAAAATTACATTTTAGAAAGTAATTTACCTAGTTGATCAGATATTGCCAGAATATATGTCTATTTATACATATATTTATATATGAAATAGGAAAACGTAGCTGAACCTGCTGTTTATGTGTTTGCCTTTTTCAGTATCTTAAGTCATTTAGAAGTAATTAAAAAAATCAAAATAAGATAATAAGTAATATCGAAACTTTAAATTAGATCTTTGGGAAATATTAAACATATATATTTAATATAAAATATACTATTATAATATATAATACATGTATTTATTGTAAAAAATAATACATGAACCAATTTGGAAGCATAAGATAAAATACCTACATTAAAGGATGAGTCAACATACCTAATATATGTAAAGAATGGTTGCTTAAATAGCTGAAAAAATCTGAATAAAGTAAGGAATATGGAGGATGGTTACGGAATATCAGTCTCTTTGTGTAATATTATCATGTTTTGAAAGTCATTGAACATGGTTGAATGCGAAGAAAAATTTGGAGAGTTAAAAATTATAAAATTAAGACTATGAAACACAATGTCAAGAAAGTCTGATGTTACGTAGGAGGAATTTATGGCACAGAATCTATTACTTTTTAACAAGATGTCTTTGGTTAGCTGGTTAACAAAAAGGGTCAGAACAGAAATAATAAATTAAAAAAGTAAGAGTTAATTCAGGACTTCCAGAAAGTGATGTGACAGAAAATCGTAATTCTGCCGTCTCATGGTCCTAGTCACAAAAAGGTTTGTCCATAGAAGAAACAGCTGACAAATAAGAAAAAAAATGATATTTACCATCTAATTGAAGAAAATACTACTTACTAATTCATGTCATTGTTTATTTCAATTGAAGTAAAGCGATTTCTAGACCTATTAATTTTTGCCCATCATCAATACTAGTGATCCAAGTAGAATTAATCTATCACTGTTAAAATCAAACCAGTGGTCTGTGACGGCTGGAATGGTATGGAGCTTAAAAAAATATTCCAATATAAACATAAAGTAGTAGAATATTGTTTGATTTTCCCGAAATGGAAGGTAAAAAAAAAAAAAAAGTTAAAAATGGTGTGTTCTTCAACCAACCATAGGTTACAACATAGAAATAAAATTGTAGATTCATAGAATCATTTACGTTTGAAAAGACCTTCGAGTCCAACCGTCAACCTAGTGCTGCCAAGTCCACCATTAAACCATGTCACTCAGTACTGCAGCTACCCCTCTTTTAAATAAATCCAGGGATGGTGGTTCAACCACTTCCATGGGCAGCCTACTCCAATACTTGATAACATTTTCAGTGAAGAAATTTTTCCTAATATCCCTCAAATATTGGCGTGAGCCGCCCCAGACTTATCTGTAGTGAACCTGGTTTTACCCTTTCCCCTTTCAAATCTGATTTAAAGCTCTTTCAATGGGCCCTGCCAACTCCTGTGCAAAGATCCCTTTCTGCCTTTGAGGCAGGTGTACCCCATCTGCTGCCAGCAGGCCTGGTGTCACGTACATCAACCCGTGAGCAATAAACCCAGAATTCTGTTGTGACACCAGGTTCGAAGTGGGGTATCGATCTACTGGTTCTTACCGCTTCTTCCCTCATTATTTCCTACAACTGGGAGGATACTGAACACTACTTGAGGTTCTCATCACAGAAAGTTCTTCACACCTTTAATCCAGGCCCTAGGGAGGAAGCAGACTTCCTGAACAAACAGGTCTGGTCTGCATATTTGGCCTTCTGTTCCCCTCAGGATGGAGTCTCCTATGACAACAAGCAATCTTTTTTTTTTTTTCTTTATGAAAGCAGTTTTGGTACAGGGCATAGGTCCACTTAACCTTGGTGATACCTCCAACCAAGATGAACCATCATCTACATCACTGTTCAATTCCACTTGCAGAGCCTCACACTTACTACGATAACAATGGGCAGCAACAGTAGACTCTCATTGCATACAGTTAGAGATCATAACATCATAGAATCATTGAATGTTTAGGGTTGGAAGACACCTTAAAGATCATCTAGTTCCAACCCCTCTGCCCTGGGCAGGGACATCTCCCACTGAACAAGGTTGCTCCAAGCCCCATCCAGCCTGGCCTTGAACCCCTCCAGGGATGGGGCATCCACAGCTCCTCTGGGCAACCTGATCCAGTGCCTCACTCCTCCCTGAGTAAATAATTTCTTCCTAATATCTAATCTAAATCTACCATTTTCAGTTTAAAACCATTACCCTTCATCCTATAAGTGTCATTAAAATAAGATTTTTTTCAATGTGAGGGAACATTCACATCCGTTGGACAGTAGTTATAAAACTGGTTTGATTAAAGTTTGACATACTTTATATGAGTTCTAATGTTGTAGGCTGAATCACATTAAGGGTAAGTCTGGTCCTTTATTTGAACCATATCACTTCCTAGGATCCTCAGCAGCTGTGTAAATGGAATTAAATGACGTAATCTGGGAATTAAGGCAGAGTAATTACCTCGAACACGGGTAGCAGGCATCCCAAAATGCAGATTAAACTTGTCATTTTCCACTTTGTCTGCAAAACTGCTAACCAGTATCATCAGCTGTGGGTAATTAAATCTGCTAATCTGTGAAGGATATTTTGAAAGTAATATAAATTTAAAAAAAAAAGAGGGATATTTTCTGGTGAAACAGAATATCTGTGTCATTATGGAAAAGAGCTTGACTAATCACATATGCACCAGTGGCCTGGTCAGTCTCTATTCACACAATCCCCAGCTTCTCATTATTAGTTTTTTAAGCAGCAGAAGAACAATCTGTCAATCAGTCATGAAGAAAATTCACAGAACAGAACACTAAAGAAAGAGGTTTGTTTCTTTCTTCTTTCTGGCTAAATTTTTTTATATGAAAAGATTTTACTGGCAATATCAAGTCTCTAAAAATGTAGTTTACCATTTCCCAGATGCCAAGGTGTTATGTATAACCTTAGTGCTCTGATGTGCAGCCTTTTCATTATGAAAGGTAAGGCACAAGATTAAAGTCTATTTTCATGAGGGAATTCTGGCCTCTTGAAGGTTAGAGATAACTCAAAACAAGCAGTGGAATAATATAGCATTATTCCGCAGTTATTTCAGTAACAGAAAATTATCCTTGCGAGGTATTCTCGATTTTTGGAAACTCCTTCATATGTGGACAGTTCTCATATGAATATTTATGTATGGGATGGAGCCAAATGCCACCAAGTTCCACCTGCTCCAAAGCACAGTCGGAACGTACACAGTAGTAGAACTTTTTGGCATAAAAAATGCTAGATATCAAAAGTTCTAAGTCTATTTGTCAACAATAATTTTCAATCGAAAACAAGAGTATTTCCTATTTTAATTTACAAGCTCACAAAAAACATGCATCGGTATGAAAAGTGAATAATGGAAAACCTAAATATGTTTAACGAATCGTCACTGAATATCTTCTCCACCAAGAAATGGACAGAGTGTGAAGAGCTGTCTCTGAAGAACAGCCAGGAGCATGTTGAAAGCCTAGGGGTGAGAAACAGAGCCAGGGGCAACAACGGGAACCTTGTGGTTGGTGTCTACCACAGGCCACGTGATCAAGGAGAAAGCCTTCTTCATCCAGCTACAAGAAGGCATTTGTAGGTTCTTGTCCCCTTAGGGGACTTCAGCCACCCCAACATCTGCTGGAAAAGCAGCATGGAGAGCTGTAAGCAATCCAGGAGCCTCCAGGAGTGCATCAATGATAACTTCTTAAAACAGGCAGCAGACAGCCCTATTTAAGTTTTAATTTTATTTTTCTTTGATGGGGGTATAAAATTGCATAAAGTTATATGAAGACGAAGAATAGTAGGAAAAGTAAAAAAAAATAAATCAGTTTTTCTCAAACAGGTACATCTGAAAGATAATCCATGGAATGCATTGTGCTGACACCATGATTTCCATATAACTTCACACTGACAGTGTAATCTACACTCACGCCTCTGAAGAACATTGTGGAAAACTAAAGTATAGAAATCTCACAATAAAACAAACTACTTCAGAGACAATCTTTTCCCCAGAAATACTCAGTATTTCTGAGTTTTGCCAGATTAGTCATGTATTCTTGCAAGACTGGGATGCAAATGCCTTTTTTTTTTTTTTTTTTAATTGCATGGACATTTTCCTTTCTGTGTCTGGTATCCGCACGTGCAATATTGGTGGCTTTAGCTCCCATTATACAAAAAATATTTTACGTATTCTACTTCCGAAGTGAGTCTCTGGCCACATTCATCCTCTCCTAAATCGTTTTATAATTGTTATCACCACATTGAAGGTACAATACACAGGTACAATGACAAACAGCATCCAGTGATAAGTACAGATTAGGGAACAACCTCACAGTCACTCAAGTTCTGGCATTCTTCACCACCAATTATAGTTTTATATGTATTTGTGTGTACTTTTCTCTATATAATCTCAGGAATAAATTCATTTCATTGCTGGAGGAAATAATTGTTGTATATAGGTGATTAGCGATTTGATTTTTTTCTAGTATAAGAAGGAGCAATGAGGGTACAAGAAAAGGAGGATAAACTACAATGTTTTATCAATCATTCTTATGTTTTAGAGCTGCTTCCATTCCCACACCTAGTGCTCTTTTATTAACATGAATCCTGATCTTGTTGCCCAGAGAGGTGGTAGATGCCCCATCTCTGGAAACATCCAAGGTCAGCTTGGATGGGGCTCTGAGCAACCTGATGTAGATGAAGATGTCCCTGCTCCTTGCAGGGGGGTTGGACTAGATGACCTTTAAAAGTTCTTTACGACTCAATCTGTTCTATGATTTTATGGTTCTATGTCTTGCTGTGACTTGTTTTAAATGCCTTGGCAATTTACAATGGAACTACATTAATACATTCTCTAATGGGGAAAAAAAAAAAAAGAAAAAGAAAAAAAAAAGAAAAAGAAAAAAAAAAGAAATTTCCTCTGTCCTTGTTCCCTGCTTGTTTTCCTTCACATTTCTGTTCACTGCTACCTCTGCTTTGGGGTACAACTCTCCGGGGAAAAAATTGCTACTAAAATACTAAAATGAAGGACCATACACTGCTCTCTGGAAAAAAAAAATTAAAAAAGAGAGAGACAAAATTGTCTTTTTTAATACATTGAAATTATTGTTTTAATAATTATGAAGATTCAGGTTACAATTTAAACTGCTGACCCAGAGCAAAAGGTTAAGAAATTCCTAGAATGGCTCTGTTATTAGATGGAAACTACATTCTGTGTGTCCGGCTCAGTAAGGAGGGGTAGGAGCAGCAAATCACTACCACTTTGAAGACACAAAGAATTTCCATTTGTTTTGTACTGTCCTACTGAGCTCAAACCCTGCCACTTGTAAAGGGAAGGCATTTTCAGTCCACGTTGGAGGGTGAAGCAGTCCCAGCAACAGCGACACTTCACCGTAGAATTATATATATCCAGGTAAATGAACATCATCTGAAACCAAAATATGAATATAATTGAATTACAGACCACTTTTACAAAGAGGAATATTCCCTTTGACACCGACTGCAGTTGGGGAAATTCCTGCTGCTGTTTCTAAGGCTCTGCCTTCTCACCAGCATGTGCCCACCACGAGTCACTGATGGTGATGGACTGGGGCTTTTACTTGTGGCAAGCGGGAAATGTGTTACGGATAATTCTCATTCTGCTTTTTTATTGCAAAGCTACATCACTGCTTACACACATAAAAGTGTTCTCCTCTTAATCACTCTATTTGAGAGCCCTTGAAATGTAATGGTGATGACTCCCAGCAAGCAAGCTGGATGGATGTTACTGCAAAGCGAGCCGTTACAATTTAGGTATGACCTACTGCCTAACACAGTCAAATAATTTGAGAGAGGGATATAGGCATGATATACAAATCATATTATGTCTCTAACCAGGTTGAAATAGCACACTCTGTTTTCCTCAATAAAAAGGCAAAGCATAGTCTGGCAAATCCATCTCACTGACCTTACTCTTCTGCTGCCGATCAGGCAATGAAGAGGCAAAAAGAAAGGCTTGCAGGATTAAGCATATAATCAACATGCACACACTTCTACTCAGCAGTAAATATCAACCAGTAAAAAAAAAAAAAAAAAAAATTACCAGCTGAACTTATTTGGACAAAAGTTATCACTTAGTGCCATTACATTTTTCTCATACTTTATACTTTCTGAAATGAGACCAAATTCTCTGTCTACTCATCAGATTATACGTAATAACATGGGAGCACCACAGCACATTGCCCTGTCCATATCACAGCTGGAAAAGGTATTGACTTGATCAAATCCAGAACATATCTAAAAAAACCCACACTGTTGGCAGTCTAGTGAAATGTACACAGCAATATCAACATAAAACAGCAGGATGAGAACAGAATAGTGATTCTCAGTCATACATTGCTATCTAAATTGCATTTCTTGCTGTTTAACACCCTCTATAAATCTCTGAATTAAAAAAAAAAAAGAAAAATGGGAGAAAACATATCTTCTTGTTGCATTTTTTTAAACTAGCAAGTTCTGTTTGACTTGTTATGTCCCTCTTAATGTGACAGAAAAAAAAAAGGCAACATAATTTACAGTATCATTGCTGAATAGTTTAAAAGATCATTTAGCACCTTCCTCATTGCGCTTTACATGAACATCTCATGACTTCCTTTTACTGACATCCAGGCAGTTACCTACTGATTAATAAAAGCCTCCCAGAAGAATTGTTGCCTACCTGATTAAAGGAATGGTTCAAGCTTTCATACAGATAGGAACTTCTTTTCATAAAAGAATATGCGCACAAAAGCAAAACCCGAGGTTCAACAGGAAGCTGAGTCTTTATCAATAACGTATTATGATATATTTTCCTTTAACTGCCTAGTTAACTGAGAAAAAAGAGTAGAAAACATTGTAGAATTTCTATTAAAAATGTTTGTGTTTGTTTTTATCATGCTGGGACTCTGATTGAAATAAGAATAGATGTGAGCACTACAAAATGTTAACTTGCTCAGAAAGAGTACACACCACTGCTGCACTGAACATGTAAATATTCATAAAATCAATCATTTCTTAGTGTGTCTAGAAATTAGTTTTGTATCGATTATGCCTGGTTATCCGTTGTGTTTGTGACAACATGAAAATGGGCACAAGCTTCTTTCATTGATTTACTGTCCAATAAATAATTACTATTCATTATTTATTGATTATAAACTTCCATAATTATTTTACTTCCTTCCTCTTTATGCTATCAATGTCAGGTCTAAGGCTAGAAAAATCTACTTGATCAAATTTTGAAATTGGTTCTGCATACAGGAGATATGACATTTAGCTGCACCCTTAACTTCATATTCAAGGTTTGCACTCCTCAACTCATTTACACCATTTTAGCACACTACAGTGAGGAGGAGAATGGAATAATAACCCAAGAGAAGTTTTCCACAAATTACATTATGATAACTAAAACAATGCAATTCATATATTTTTTTTCTTCCGAACGTGCTAAAGACAGGAGTTTTGTGGAGTGAAAAAAAAAAAAAAAAAGGTAGATATCCAACCATCAAATCCATATCTCTCCAACTTTGAGAGAAGGATGTTGTTAGGGACCACGTGAAAGGCTTTACAGAAGTCCAGACAGATGACATCCTTACCTCTGGGGAGAATTATACACTCCCCTAAAAAGGGAGCTTTCCTTTAGGGCAATTCTAACCCTACAGTACCTTTTTGTGTTTTGGGTGCTAGTCTGGATCCCGTTTCTCCTAGGTGTCAAAGCTCATGGAAGCTGTAGGGTTGTCATTTATCAACACCATACTGTAGATTAATTTGGACACATTCCCTGCTTTTATTATTTTAATTCTGAACTTGAATTGCACAAATAAAAGGTAAGTGAACAGAAAAGCAATCTGAACTACTCAGAGAATAGATAAGTTTTTTGGTTTGTTTTTTTTATCTCAGAAGTACTTTTCTGGTTTTGTGGTTATAGCACACATATTAAAAATACTGAAAAAGTCTGATTAAATTTCAAAGAAAAAGAAGCATATGAATTAAAGTTGTTCACTGGAATTTGCTTTGCACAACCACCCTACAGTTGAGTAACAATGACTAATTCCCACAGCAACCCCACTGCCATATGGCACCAAAATCTACTCTTGTACCTTAAGGACAAAATCTTACCAGACTGAAAAGCAATGGTTAAAAGTTACACTTTTGTAATTCAAAATGTTATCCTATGGATAGACTGGAAAAGAAAATGATCTTGCAAAGGAAAAGACATATTTTCATACCACATTTTCCATAACTTTCCCCATAGACTTTGGTTAACAGAATAATCTCTGCATTTTTTTTTTATTACTTCTCTTCAGCTGTTGATAAATTCTGATAGTCACGGTAAAAACCACAGCACGTTCTATAATCCAAATGAAGCTAAGTTGAAATGTGAAATCTGCCCTAGCCATGGGCTAAATTATAGCATCCATTTCACCAAAAATCACCATTGGAAAAATAAGGAAGAAAAGGAAACTTTACATAAGGCACGATAATATGAAATGGCCATATTTTTTCAAGGGTATCTACATCCTTGGTGTGTACTCACATACCATGGCAGATTCAGTCTTCTTGATGGAACTGGAATAGCAAAAAGAAAATTTTAAGATGATAATCCCCTGTCATCATCGAAACATACAATTTGGGCTGCAAGTGACCTCAGAAAGTCAGCGGCAGTCAAACCTCCAGCTCAAAGCAAGTTCAGCTCTGAGACCTGGTCACATAAGGGCATCTCTGAGTAGCCTAAGGCTGGAGGGGTAGTCTGTATGGAACTGTGTACCTTGGCAAACCCTCCAGATTAAGGCAGAGAAAACTAGCCAAGAGGCATCTACATCTGCTTGACAGCCCGCTGCCAAAACAAACCATTGGGGGTCAGAGGCAGCCAGCACAAAGAAAGTAGCTCCAAACTAGCAGCAACTGATAATATTCTAGCTTTCTTACTGTTTTAATTACTACTGAGTCTTAAAAATGACCAGTTTCCAGCCACGTGTAACACATCACATTATTCACAAGCTAGCCCTTCTGAAGACTGTTGCATAGTGTAACACCCAACTACAGATCTTCAGAGAACCCCAGAGAGATAAATCTACATGAAAGATTAAGAGAAAAATGGTAGCAAACAGTAGAAAGTAATACATACCACGTCAGAGCTGCAGAATGTGAATTTAGTTGATCAAAGAGAAGAAATGTGATTGATAGTCTACAGTATAAATTGTATATATTGTTGATCTCACTGGACTGATTTATTATTCAGTTGCCTTTCCTTCACCAACTACATTCACAGCAGAGTTTGCAACTTTCTGTATCAACTGGATTCATCTGAAAGTCAAGATCACATTTGTGCAAGAAAATAGCTATTACACCTGCTTTTTATTTTTAGTGCAGGGTACAAGTCATTGGGCATGTGTGTTTTTAAATTTCTTTTTAATTGTGTTTCTTTCCTTGGATACTTTACTGCAGCCAAACTGGGTCCACTTTCAGCAATAAATCTTACGGCTAAACTGGTCCTTCTTTCCATAAACACATGACATTTTCCTTCCACTCTTCATTGCAAATCAATAAATTTCCTATCAGCTCTTAGGTTTATTTAAGGTATATTCATGGAGAGCTGAAAAACAAAATCATTCTTCTAGGACCGAGTGATTCTTTGTTTTCCAACTCTGTATACATTTAGAATCAAGGAAGAAATATTAGGTCTCAACAAAGTTACCTAGCAAAAGGTCAGTGCTATACACTTTGACATTTCCCAGAATATCATCAGAGTTCCTGTCATCTCCTAGATGAGGGCACCTGTGTGAGGGCTCCTATCACCACAAACATCAACAAGAATTCAGAAGTTGTACCCAGACAGATACTAAAAAATCAGCACAGCCTGCCTCAAATGTTCAAGGAACGACCAAAAAACATTTGGAAAATTCCAATTTATCTTTTTTTTTCATATTTTTTCCCCACGTGGAAATGATAGTATACAGAGATGAATTTCCAAGAGTTTAATAGTTATCTAGTGTCAAAGGAAAAATAACACAGTGTATGACCAGAGTGAAGGAAAATATCAGAAAACATATCTGGGGAAGTGCTGAGAATTACAGAATATCAACAACCACAATATAGTCCTGAATTTCCTTCTGTTGGGATGAGCATTTCTGTGGAAATAAAGGACTTCATCGAAGCTAGTGTTGCCTCCTCTGGCTGTTTCCAATGGACTGTTTTCAAAAGATAAGTTCCTGGGGATAAATAAACTGTGAGCATTTTTTCAGGTAAGAGTAAAGGATGTAGCTGTGGTTGTCTGACAGAGAAAAAAAAAGGATGACAGGAGCAGTTACAGTAATCAAATCTCTAGGAAACTTCAGTCCTACTAGCAACTTTTTCCTTAAATAAGAGTCACACTTAAAAGAAAGGTGAAAATTCTGTGCTATTTCGTTCCTAACACTGAGGTATTTATACACGCCATGGAAGAAGGGATTATGCAGGTACTTGGAAAGGTTAGTCTTTCCTAAGAGGAAGGCTTTGGATAAGACTCAAGAAATTAGGGGCTTGGGGAGCTGCTGCTCTTGTGCAAGAGACCAGACTCGTAGAGTTCTGAACACGTGTGAGCAACCTGGAAACGAGAGCTAGGAAGGGTTCCAAACCAAATGTTCAAGTCAAAAAGAAGTTCATACAGTTCTGATACGTCTTGAGTAAATACCTCTGATAGATAAAACAACTGAGAGCACGCCATAGTACTTATTTCAGGTTATACCTGAAAGTATGAGACTTAGAGCAAATTCACATTTTAGACTTCAAACACCTGGCATCAGTTTAATATCCTATTATTATATCCTATCTAGATATACTATTATCATATATTAATTATATATTAATTATTATTTATTATATCAATATATTATATATTAATATATCTATTATTATATATTAATATCCTAT
This sequence comes from Gallinago jamesoni, assembly GCA_025769975.1. Taxonomy (NCBI): domain Eukaryota; kingdom Metazoa; phylum Chordata; class Aves; order Charadriiformes; family Scolopacidae; genus Gallinago; species Gallinago jamesoni. The sequence goes on from JAOQGH010000023.1 coordinate 88,035,803, forward strand.
TATTATATTAATATCCTCTCTCTATTTGAATCATTATGTTCCCTGTAACTGACTATTCAGAGCCAACTGACTCAAGTGACCTGTTTTGTGGGATACTTAATAGTTCTTGTGCCCATAAATGCTTTCCATGATGGTGTCATTTAATCTTCTGTGTAGTTTTCCAGCTTTGCCCTAGTATAAGTTGGCAGCAAAAAGATCCTTTTATGTTGATTTTTGCAATGTTATTGAAAAAGGAAATGAAAACACACGAAACTAATATAGCAATTGTCTAAGCTCTCACTAGGTACAGGAGAAGAGAAAAAAGAAAATAAGTGATAGGTTTTTAATTGTTACAAAGTACGGTGGTGGTGCTGGATTTCAGTAATAATCAACAACACAGAATTCGGGTTATTTTCTATGATTCCATAAAAATAATATAGGAAAAACATGCATTTGGCAGATTGCTATTTGAGTAAAGACAAACTTGCCCAAACACTAGTAAAGCATCAGAGCAGTATTCTGCTAGTTGGTGTTTTTCCTAAAGAAGTCCAAAGAGGTTCAAAATATGCCTGGAGTCAGTCTCCAGCAGCTCACGGATCATCCCAAACCAAACGTACACAAATGTGCTGCTTTTGTGTAGCAGACACATAGGTCTCAGCATGATTTTAAAAGCTGAAGCAAGGCATTCAAAGAATATTGGTGCCTTAAAGACTGATGAGAGGTCACTAAATGTTGACATGAAAATATACAAAATGTTGCAAAACCTGCCTTTGGTCTTTGAGAAGAATTGCCTGAAGTTTCATAAGCAAATCAATTATATTTAAATAAAATTAATAAAAGCACATTCCTAGCAACCTCTCTGAAACCTATTATTTTTGTCTCAAATGTAATTAACATCTATAGACACATAAAATTCATACATAACATGTATGACATATATAACATATATAAAATTCAAAATTAACAAATCAATCTGCCTATAACAAGAAATATTTGTGAATCAGTATTTCTTCCTTGATCTTTACAAGCGTCTTTACAAGTATACTTTTTTCTTCAGCAGCAAGTGGCTAACATACAATTAATTCCCCCGAGAATACTCTTCTCCAAGTGCCTGTTGTTCTCAAGGCAGTAAGGTTACAAAAGCTGACAGCAGCTGTTATAAATGCCCTTTATCAAAAGGGACAAAATCTTCCATCACTGCTAATGGGGAGTAGAAGAAGCTGCCCTTAGAGAAAAGAGGGGCTTCCTTAGTGATTAGGAGCTTCCTTAACACACCATGATGGAAAGAAAAAATGAAAAATGCTTAGAAGTTTGTTCTGAGACTTAAAAAGCAGTGTTTGCTAAGAGTAATTGAAGATAAGGAACTAAAGTTAGCTACTGGTTTCAAAACATAGGGAGTATGGTTTGTGTATATTCTTTGTATTCACTTTCTAATAAAGCAGAATCTATCTCTTCCTTTGAAATAACTCTATTTTATTATTTATTTTATTTTATTTTATTTTATTTTATTTTATTTTATTTTATTTTATTTTATTTTATTTTATTTTTTATACCAAGCTTTTTTTTTATTATTTTTCCCTTCCAAAAGTTCAATAAGTGGTGCAATTAACTTGTGTCGCACCGTCATTTTAACTTTATCTAGGCTCCACGTTCCTAAAATAAAGCGGGTGCCTTACACTGGGAATGTTTTTTCTGTAGTTTAGTGTATTTTAAAATATTTAGTGTTACTCAGAGACAGAGGCAGTTGTCTGAAAGACACAGTGTGTTGTAATTAGCTATCTCTGGTGGAGATCTGCGAGACATCTATTTGTGCACACCGAGGTTACAGCTGATTTAGATTGGTTTGTTCAAGCATCGTTACCTTGGGCAGAAGGAGAGGGTAAGCAGAATATGGGTATCTCATAAGTCTAAAGCAATTCTTTAGCAGCCAATGCCCATAAGAACCAGGCAGAATTTAGCAAAATATGAGGTTAAGCACTGGTGTGCAGCACCAGGAGAGCCTTCACCAGCCGGGCAGATGTTGATGAGGAGGGAAGGGTTGGGTAGATCACGGCTCCCCGGTGCCATCGTCATCACGGGGGTGTGGAGCTGTCACCTTCCTTCCTCCAGCTCCATCAACAGTCTGGCAGCTCCTGACCCTCCCTGACTTGGCCAGCTTCCAGCTGCCCTCTCTGCATTATTCTTTCTTAAAGACTTTATCTTTTCAGGTGGATGTGTTCCCTCCTGAATCCTGTGATCTAATGACGATCACAGCTCGGCAGCTCGATCGCCCTCTGAAATTTTGACCTTACTTACCGAAGGGAAGGAAAGGGAAGGGATTTATTCCATAGATTAGGAATAGTTCCTAAGAAAAATCTGCCTCTTAAAAGATGATGGTTATGTGCTCATTGTAAAAATGTGCGTTTCATTAGAAGAGACAAACTTCATCATTAACTTAGAACTTCTGGAGCTCTTTTAGTTATCTTAGAACCGAGCCACAATGTGTCATGAACATAATTCTATAATAACTAGAATAGGAAGTAAAAAACATCTTTGATATGTTTTTGGTGGTATGTATTTCTCTATTTAGTTGAAGTTTCCTAAATATTCCAGGCTTCTTGCCCAGGTATATCTCATTTCCGTAACGTAGCCAAGAAATTGATGAAAATGTGAATAACCGAGGCCAGCTTATCATATGCCAGAATCTTCTAGCCAGCTGGAAATGCTAGGAAACACTTTTTTATTGATGCTACTGCATCAGTAAAGATGAGACATAAAGTTTGATTAGAAATCTTTTTTTTTTTTTTTTACTCTTTGAGCCTTGGAAACTACAGTTGAGTTGCAAATTCTTCAAACTGTTTACCTGTGGAGGATGACTTGGGGATAGTAGTGGATGAAAAATGGGATGCGAGCTGGCAATGTGTGCTTGCAGCCCAGAAAACCAGTTGTATCCTGGGCTGCATCAAATATGTGGCCAGCAGGTCACTCTACTCTGTTCTCATGACACTCCACCTGGATCACCACATACAGTTCTGGGGTCCCCAATACAATAAAGGCATGGATCTGTTAAGAGTTGGTCCAAAGAATCACAGAATCACCGAATCATATGGAGTTGGAAGGGACGTCTGGAGATCATCTAGTCCAACCCCCTGCCAAAAGCAGGTCCACCTAGAGCAGGTCCCACAGGAACATGTCCAGGCCAGGGCTCTGCCACCCTCACAGGAAAGAAGTTCCTCCTCATGTTTAGGTGGAACTTCTTATGTTCAAGTTTGTGCCATTTCCTCTTGTCCTGCCACTGGGCACCACTGCGAAAAGACTGGCCCCATCTTCTTGACACCCACCCTCAAAGTATTTATAAGCATTGATCATATCCCCCCCTCAGTCTTCTCCAGACTAAAAAGACCCAAGTCCCTCAGCCTTTCCTCGTAACAGAGATGTTCTAGGTCTCTAATCATCTTTTTATTATATGTATCTTCCCGTCGGGAAGAAGGGGTTCAGCACCAAGGCAAGGAGTTCTCTGGACCACTGCCACCAAGGGAGAGAGAGCTACGCAGCAAACTCTCTAATTGACATTGAATGAGCATATTAGAAACACTTTTTTCCAGATTCTCATTATAACAGCTCTAGTTTGTGTAGGTATTCTGGTAGGTATGAAGGAGTAAGACAGTCTGAATGTCCATCAGATGTTATGAGGTGAGGGTATCTAAGTCAGTTTGAGTATGGTTTGATTAAATTTGCTGTAAAGAGTTTTCAAAATCTCTTTAAATGACTATAAGAACTCTGGTCAGTAATCTACTGCATAAAAGAAGACCACCCAGCAAGTTTCCTCTGGTGGTGTTGAGTTATGGTGGAAGTAATTAACACATTAGAAACAAACCCATAAAACATTCCAGGACTATTAAAATCATGTTACAGGCAAATAGTTATTTAAAATGTGTTTGCTTTTATTTATTTTCGTATCTCTAACTGCAAAATATCTCCATATTTACATAAACATGAACCTTCCTAGAATCATGTTAAACTCTGTCCACGGCTGCCTCTATATGGGAGACAATCCACATATGTACCTGTTACGTTACACATTTTATCTAGATACAAAGATTATTTTTATATAAATTTGGGAGAGCACCTGTATTTTACAAGAGTTTATAATACAAGTATTTTTTTAATTTATTTTTTCTCTTTAGGTAGGCTAAATACTCTTAATTGCTTACATTTGTCTTTTTTTTGCACTATCACCATTTCGGTAATTTTCCTTTCGTTTATATCTATCTGTGCCAGATCATTAATTTCTGAATTAAGATCAATAATTTGACAATAGGATAAAACCTGAGATCATATAAGATGGTTACCTTCCAGCTGTTAATGTTTTTTCTATAAGAATGTAAATTATATAAATTGTGTAATATTCATGGGGTTAATAAAAGCTATTTTCAAGTGTCAGCAGCTATTTGTCCTGGTTTGGGGCAAAACAGAACCAATTTTCTCTTCAGTAATTTTAGTTTTTAGCTGGGCCTCTTCTAACTCACTGAACTCTGAAATGAACAGCATATTGTTCAGAAACTGATCACTCGGAGTCTACCTAGAGGTAGGGTCTACCTAGAGGATGATGCTCAGGAACTTGTCCAGGCAGGATTTGAATGTCTCCAGAGAAGGAGACTCCACCACCTCTCTGGGCAGCCTCTGCCAGGGCTCTGCCACCCTCACAGGAAAGAAGTTCCTCCTCGTGTTTAGATGGAACTTCTTATACTCAAGTTTGTGCCCATTTCCTCTTGTCTTCTCACTGGGCACCATTGAGAAAAGACCAGCCCCGTGATGTGATCATCATCCTGGGAGCTTGATGTGATTTTGTATATACTGTACACTTTCTCCCCCCCTTTTTAAAATTTTCTTATTATTTTTTATTTCATTATTATTAATATTTTCATTGAAGTAGTTTAGGTTTTTTGTAAACTCATAAATCTCTTTACCTCTTCCTCAGGTGAGTAGAGAATATGCACATACCTGCATACAGCAGCTAAGATGTCAGAGGAGATACACAGTGTGAGAATGTCAAAAAAATACGGTTCAAATGATCTGTGAATCCAGCTTTGAATTATTCTTCACTACTAAATATTTTAGGGTTTGTCTAAAATAGTTTTAAAAGTTCCAGCCCAGAGAGTTCCTTGAATTTTAAGCCGAAATTTCTGTATTCTGAATGGAGTGTTGTTCTTCTAAGCTTTTTCTTTGTACTACCATAAACAATTCTCCTTTGCTCCTCATAGGCATAGACACTTGGGAAACACAAAGGCAAAATGGATAAATCTTATATTTGGGTTTTTGAAATGTGAAACAGTTTAAGCATTCTGAGCTGCATATGTAGAAACACTGTCAATCAATATTAACAAACCTTTTCCTTCTTGGAAATATATAAAAATATTGAATTTTTAAAGTATATGATCAGATTTTACTGGCGACATCTGTTTCAGCTTCATTATTGCTGTGGGATTTTAAAAAAGGACAATTTCATCCCATCTGACCTTACACAATTCGCTGGGTAATTTAAACACGTCATTGTCTTCCTCTGTGGTTGCTGGACCACGATAGGCTTTTCCAGGTTTAGTCAAGTTTAGTTGAGCTCCTAATTTAGCCGTATTATTTGGAGATTTTAAGTCAGCTCAAATAAATCAGTACCAGAACGCCACGTTTTAACTTGGAGATAAGCACGGCTGTTGTGTTTCTTTAAACTATTCTGAAAGTCAACTCTGCTTGAATCATAGATTGAGAGGCTCGATCTATTGTGCTCTTCACAATGTAGAGATGACTTTCTACCATTTATTTTCTTCTTTGGGTTTTCATAGTCACAGAGGAGTCATTATTTAACCCCAGCCAGCAGCTAATAAACCCTACACAGCTGCTCGCTCACTGCCCTCTGGAGGGATGGGGAAGAGAACTGGAAGGGTTTAAGTGAGAAAACTCCTGGGTTGAGTGAAATACATTAAAGTGAAAGCACAGCAAAATGAAGACTTAACCCAACTGCTTCCCATCAGCAGGTGGACATTTAGCCATCTCCAGGAGAGAAGGCCTTCGTCACACCTAATGGTGGCTTGAGAAGAAAAACGTGGTAACTCCAAACGACCTCCTTCCATCTTCTTCTCGGCAGCTTCTGTCACCGAGCACGCCGTCACACAATATGGCACAGCCCTTTGGACAGCTGGGGTCACCTGTCCCAACTGTGTACCCTCCCAGCTTCTTGGGCACCTCCAGCCTACTCAGGGCAACACGAGAAGGAGAAAAGGCTTTGACTCTATTTCAGCACTGCTCAGCAACAATCAAAACATCAGTGTGTTATCAAATCCACGTCATAGCACCACCCAAACTACCGTGAAGAAATTTAACTCCAAAACCAGCCTAAGGAGCTATTCCAACCAGATCTTTCAACGGGCTGAGGAAAGAATATCCAGCATCTTAGCAGAATTCCCCTTGTTAAAAATAGCTAGAGGTACATTACATACTTTGGTTAAATGGAGAAAGTGGACCTTAAGAATACCTCAGTTTTCTGTATCAGACCACTATTTCTTGATGACACTTCTTTTCACAAGTATCAGTGGGTCATGCTGAAAAAACATATTTTGTATAAGAAAGTATTTGCCTAACATGATTAAGAATCTTTTAACCATTTCCAGTGGTACTGGGTCTAGATTAGGCAGAAGGAATACTCTGGGAAGTGTACAGAAGACACTATTCAGCCTGGTTTTACTAACTCTTTTTCTCATTTTGCATACGCTGCTTAAGATAAGTATTTTAATAATATATTTATAAGATTGCTCATAAAAATGTAATTATATTCATTGTCTTCAAGCCCTACATTTTCCTGTCCCATTAGAGTAAGTCATGGTCATTATGCTCCTCTCTTCCCTTAAAACACTATGTTGCCATAAGCAAAATAAGATAAGTAGGAAATTTATCTGACAAACGCATAGTGAAATTTCTGCCTACCGAATGCTTTTCAAATCAGAAGTAAAAGCAGCCTTGGGAGATAAATCTACAGAATTTGAAAAAGCCATACAGAAATTGCTAGAATAATCCCCCGCATTGCCCAGAGCAACATGTAAATTAAGAAGCAATACACTATGAGTGTAATGGAGCATGTACTTTTCATGCTTCCATTCATCTCATGTAAACAGCTTGGTACACTGCACCTCACAGGAATAATTATAAAAGAGTAGAATATCTGAAATTATAAGTATTAAGAGAGAAAAGAAACAGATAATATTTTATTTTAATAAGACTTATTTATTGTTAAAAAAAATAATAATTGCTATCTTGTTTTCTAATTATCAACTTACACAGGTAGAAAGTCAAAAGAATAAAAAAGGCTTTGGGCAAAATCGTAAGGGGAGATACACATTCTGTCTGTTGAAAATAGATGTTAGCTGGCTGGTTGGCATGGCAGCAGTACGCTGTGCTTCCATATGGGACATAAATATTTGAAAACACCTCAGAACTTCCAGTCTTTAAAATCCTAAAGACAGAGTGGGTTACAGAGTTGTTACTTGTTCTTATCTGTGGAAGAGAAGCTGAGTTAAAGATATACCCATACCCAAGATACGTTAAAAGAGGCATCAAGGAATTTTTCAAGTCCTCCATCGGAAGATCATCTCAACTACTACAGCCTGATCTCTTCAGTAATCACATCAATCAACACACGCCAAGAAGTGCCAAGAATGCTGCTACCACTTCTGCAAATCTGTGCACCTCTATATGGTCATTCTCTACATCATCACCATTACTTTTATACATAACAGTTGGTACTTCCATTTAACAAACAGAAGGACAGAAGAATAAATGAAAACAAATAAATAAATGACATTAGGGACATAGAGGGTCATAGTCTGCAAGCAGATATTCAAATTAATTAATTCAATTTATTCATGAACTGAGCTTCTTAACATAAAGGGTACAATATCCTAGGGATTTTATCTCAAGATAAAATTCACAAGGGGTAGTTCAGAGAGTGCTGTGAGTTTTCTTTAGGATTTTCTGATATTTACTGAAAGCAAATGCCTACTAATTCAGAAAATGGCCCAGCTAGACCAAGCCCTGAGCAACCTGGTCTGATCCCATAGCTGACTCCATTCTAAGCAGGAGGTTGGACTCCTTCTGAGGTCCTTCCCAACCTTATTCTATGATCCTATCATAGTTTTACTTACGGTTAAGAGTACCTTTTTTTGGATTTATTTGTTTGCTGTTGCTGAAATGGCCAGCGATTGCACATTCTGAATTAGTGTTAAATAGATTAAATGTTAGACATAAGTAAAACCATTTTTTCTAGCAGCAAGGCAGGTTTACCAGAGAGGCTGTGCCACCTTCATCCTTGAAGGTTTTCAAAACACATCTGGACAAAGCTCTGAGAAACATGATCTGAACTTGTAGTGGGCCTTGCTTTGAGCAGGAGGTTGGATTACTGATGTCCTGAAGTCCCTTCCAACCTGAACTGTTCTGTGGTTTTACAGGTGGTGTACAAGAGGCCTGCTGATCAGTTCCTGGGTTTCAGATGATTGACCTGTAAAAAATGGCCTTATTTTTTCAACTACTCTGAATGGCAGCTTTTGTAGCACAGCAGCATTATGCAAAAGCTATTCCACTTACCAAATAGCTTACTGGGTCCACTGAACTGAAAGCCTTTGGTCTGAGATTCAGTTTCCTCTGCTCTGCGACCTAAGGAATGACAAGAAGTGACATCACGTAAGCTGGGTAGTACCCAGTGAAGGACTCCTAAACCAGACACACTTATCCTCTTTGTCTTCAGTGGGTTCTGGTTTTATCTTCTTATCTGTCCATTAATTAAACAAATGTCCTGTTAAGGAGTCAAAGCAAAAAGGATTGTCATAAGACAAATACAGAAATATTTCATGACGAAATAAAATTATTAAGTGTAGGTTTAACTTCATTAGACTTCAGAATATGGAGAATACTGATGTAATTTTAATGTTAGGAGATCCATATGCCCAGTTAATTTTGTGGAAATTCATTACTTTAAAATGTGAGTGTTTGTTTTCAACTATTTAACTAATTATTTTTTTTTATTTCCCAATATGAATGAAAAAAACCCAACTTTGATTAGTTTAAGCAGGAATTTTTATATTTTTAATTGCACATTTCTGTGTAACAGTGGGTATGGTCATACAATGTCTAATTTATATGGACATACAAATATGTGTGTATAGATATATGGGGACATATATATATATTTCTTATAATTTATATGTTTCCATTTAAATGAGAAGAAATTTGGTAAAATTGCATGAATGAAGTTTTTGTGTTTCGCACTTAGTTCTGAAAGTGGTGTCATGTAAAATTTTAGCCACTGAGGTTAATGAGCATGTCCTATTGATTAGCAGTATGACTATTCAAAAAATAAACACTACATAGGTTGAAAAAATAGCTAAGCAGGGAAATCTGAACGCCAAGCTAATCACTCAGGAGGTTAAGACTTTCACCTGAGATGTACAAGGCATAAAAGACTCAAGTAAACTGTAAATATAATTGAGATTGTTGTCATGCAAAATGCTACCCAGTGATAATGTGAAACTTAACATACACCTTAATTTTTGACAATTATGTTCCCCTGTATTTTCACATTCTGTTATTTTGCATAGATGCATACCCTGATCTTGATAAAGTTTAAGAACTCATCGAACACGTAATAGGTAAGTAGAATGAGAATGGAAAAATTAGTCATTTCTGCAATTAGGTTTCCATAGCTAGATATTCTGTGAATGTACACAAATCTACAGGAACAGACTGCTCACAAAATGCATCAGCTCTTCCCTTTCTGGAGCACACCTCGCAGAAAAAAAAAAAAACACACAAAGTCACATATACTTACCTAAAATATTTTCTCACTTAGACATACTGACTGCGCTATAATAATCAGTAAGGAGAAGGTTCAACCTCCCACCCAAGCCTCTCAACTTGATACCTAGGCTGTAGGCTGTACTGAGGTTAAGAATACTCTTCCCTCTTCTTTTTGAAGCTGTTTCACTGGGTGGAAAAGAATTAAAAATTTATAGGAGCAGAAAGAGAGCAAGCATAACAATGACTCAGTAGCCTACTGGTTCAAAACCTCACTTGAGAAAAGAGACCCAGATTCGGTTCTGTGTTCCAAAGACTATACATTTTACATGAGACAGACATTGGATAACATGTATAAGTAGCTCACGGAGCAACCTAGAGCTTTCCACTCCCCTGTGGTCATCTCAACCAGCTGGCATGAGAACCATACTAACTACTGGATTTTTCAGTGCCCTCCATGAATATTACATTCCTTTCTGCACAGCAGCAGGTAAGCATCCTGCTCGCTATATCCGAAGGTAGAGCTTCATGTTTAAAACCATCTCCTGGCATGTTTGCTTGATACCTTACAGTGAAAAGAGAAAAAAAAATTCTAATGAGTAGGCTATGAGAAGTGCTACGTACCCATCACCTACCTGTGATGTGAAGCTTCGGAAGAGAAAATCTGCTGTCCTTTTTTTGGTGTAGCAGAATGCAGACCGATACCTTTAAGATACTTCTACTTTGCTCACTTGAAGAAGGTTCAGCCACTTCCAGCTGAAAATTCTAAGCTGATTAATTTCCTAAACCTATTGTGGGATAACTGCTGGAGGTGACTTGGAAACCAAAGCTGTATTCACATTGTAAGAAAAGGTGCAGCATTGAAGAAAACTCCAGGGTGGAGTGCAGCTGATACGCAAGGAATATATTCCACTGGAGCTCCCCAGGCTCCGTGATCTGCAATCTTAGAGTCAGCAGATTCTAAGGTGGGAAAAACCCAGCACGGAGAGTGGGCAGGTGTGAAGATACCATAGCCAAACTGTGCATCAGCACAGGGAACAGGAATTCATGGTGCTATGAACACTGATAAGCTGCAAAATTGTTACCCTGAGCCAACAGGTTCTTATTTTCTGTAAAAAATCCTGTCCTTAGGGTGAACTTTGCTCTTTATAACATCATTATAACAGCAAAACACACACCTCCATCCTAAAAGCTACCTGCCTCCAAGGTGTGACCACCCCTCACTGAGTCTGTGCTCTGAATGTTTGTTAGACCATACCTTTAAATGTGAAGCGAGGAAATTTTACAGCAATCATAACAAAGGCATGGATGACTGCAGTCACTCAAGTTCCACCTGAAAGTTAAAAAAATAGCATTAACAGGGCTTAAAAATGGAGAGACGTTAGGGAAGACACACACGTGACCAAACCCCTTAAATCTGGCCGTGCTAGTTCACTGAATGTGACTCGACTGAGAGCGCATCATGGCATTGTCCCTAATCGTGGCAGTTCAATACATTAAATGCAGCCAGACCTGTAGTGCAGAAATGGGTATCATTCACAGTCTAAGCCCAGCCACCCCCACCAGCCCCTCTGGTACCTGAGGACAAGTTGGAAGGCAAGGGGGTCGATGTTCTGCCAGAGTCCTTTACCCTTTAATGAAACAAATGGTTTCGTGATCGTTTCCTTTTTCACATCTTCTCAAACCTCAGGTAATCGCCCTGAATGCTCCTATTCTTGCCAACCCCGTGCTACTTCCATGGGTGGAAACCAAAGAGGGGAATTCAGAGTCTGAGACGTTGCCATGTGGGACAGCGCAGGAAAATTCTTCAAAACCCTGAAGTCAGTAAAATTAGGCGTTTTGCTGAGGTCACCGCTTGTGAAATTCTACGTTGCGTGGAAGTGAACACTTGACGGTGCGAAAAGGATGACCTTTTTATTGGAGCAGTCATTAATAGCATCCTAATGCTCCGATCAGCGGAAGGCGTTATCCTCACGGTGACTGGTGTGCAAGGAGTCTTACTGAGCCAGAGCCAACTATTCAGTGCGAAGAAAGTAGGAAAAAAAACCCGGGGCTGCATCTCGCTATCAGCATCACAGCTGTTCTCACTTCATGTTCTTCTTGGGAGCTGGGCTACTGAGAAAAGCAAATATTTCTTTGTCTTATTTCTACACTAAGCAAATGTCATAACAACCCATTAGCGCTGACAAGGTTCTTGTCTCTGAATGTGAGCTACTTTAACTCTTTCTCTTACACCAACTGTTTTTCCATGGTTTAAGTCCTAGAAAGCAATATCCTTTGTTTAATGCTACATGCAATCACAGAATTTGATTTTTCCAAAATAATAAAGGGGCACAAATAACTCATTTTATTCTTATTATACAGTTCTACTGGCTGTGCTTTGAAGAAGTTGTGCATTGCTTGGAACACAACCCCTGTATTCTCAGTAGTTAGTCTTCTTAAGCAGCTTCTCAATAGAAAATTTGTACTTCTGCACAGGTCTGGGCAAATTATATTGGAGTTAAATCAAAACAGTGTACTTCTGTGGAGCTGCTTCTTAAATAGTATCATAATTTGACCCTTTGAAATATGCACTAAATGTGTTCCAAACCATATTGAAATCAGCAGTAAAATCCTTTCTTCTTTAACTTAGTTGATTTGGACCAGATTCAGAGCATTAAATTGGTTTAGATTTTTGTGTGTGTGTGAAAACTGATATAGTCTTTATTTACCTACCTCTCAAAAGTATCTGAAAATTCCTTGGTGCATTTTCAGATTCCCATATATTTCTGTAGGTTTATAGTAAAATTAATTAGAAGTTGCCTATTGTTATCTTCCTTCCCTAGATTAATTTGAAGTTCCACAAGCTGAAGTTTGTCAGCGTATAGATCATCATCCCAGGATAGCAGGCACTAATTGTCAAAGCTGTCATGACTCACACCCATCAAAAAATGCTGCCACTATCTTGCTTCAGAGGCTGGAATAGCCTTCACTGATTTCTGTGGAATAGTTACAAGGAGTTTGAAGATATTCCCTGAATCTTTACACTTTTCTGCAAAAGTGGTTCCAAAATGAGGGAAGCAGATAAATTGCCATCTGCTTTGGGTTGCAGAAAACCCGAGTACGTTTATTTTCATCTACTTGTTTCCCCAACTAATTAATAAATGATTACAGAGAAAGATGACAACTTAACTTACTAGTCACACAGGACACAGATATATGCTATTCTGCAGTTTCTGACAGATTGAATTATTGGATACAGTTAAGTTGATGGGAAAAAAGAGCAAAGGGATGGGTTAGATTTTCAGGATTCTTGCTGACTGCTCTACATTGTTATGGTATCTTGCTAAAAGTTGATTTCAGGAACATACATTAAATTCCATTTCTTCCAATCAAGAAAAACATAACCAATAAATCATGTAATAGGAGGTAATATAAAATATCTTAGCTTCTTTGACCTTGGGAGAGCTGCGATGGAGGAATCTGTGCACTATGCTGATAAACACAACAGTGCCAAATGATTTCTATCAGGATCAGTGTTTACCTTATGTAAGCTTCACTATGAACAGAAATAAAACCTAAATGCCTCGTACGTGGGGAATTTCTTTTCTTTTCACCAAACCCAATTTAGAGACATTCATACTGACCCTTGGTGAAAGATGGGTCCTTATCCCTATCATATAAACACAATTGCCTGCTCTTAGAATGTAGGATAATCTGCTTTGTAATTGTCTACAGATGCTTAACTTTAAAGTTAGAGTGTCCTTTGAGGTCAAATGACCTTAATATTTATTTTTCTAACTTACTTTTTCATTTCCTAACTCATTTCTGTCATTGGTGTATGCATTAAGGAAAGATGTACTATTAATTTGCAGAGAGAACTTACTAAACATAGGGCTCAGATTTTTGTATTGAAGGAAAAGGATCAATATTGATAGATACTTTATCTGATCAGTGGCTAACAGTACACCATGAGAATGCAAAAGTATATGATTTACTTCCTCAGACATATCACTCAGTTGGAAGGCCTGTGTGAAAATTCAATATTCAGACTGTTCTGCTTCATTTAGTTTTTAGTACAAAACAATTCAGTTTGCAGAATTCCAACCATTTTAATTGCTATTACGCTAAATGCAGTGTCCTACCAGTTTAACACAATAATGATCTGTAGTTCAAAGGATACCAGTCTAAAGGAATCTCTTACACCCAAAATCTTATTATGGTCATAAAGGGAAATCCCCATATATACAGAGCTAGAAAATTATCTGCAGTCAATGGCTGCATGTTCCTATCTTATACCTGGTCCCTCATTTCATACCTGTTTTGCACTTTGTTAGGCACTCCAAAATAGCTCTGTTCCTGTACAAGTGTTTACATTCTTGAGTCTTAAGAACAAACCTTCTATAAAGAGGCAAGAAAGAAAAAAAATTAAGGCTGAAGGTAATATCTAACAATAATGTAAAAATCCTACAGCAACATATTCTGAAAAAAAAAAAAAAAAAAGGAAAATCCAGTGTTATGAAATCCAGCTCAAAATATACCTCTAGAACACAGCTTTCACTAGTCGTTGACACTAATTCATGCTAACAGAAAATCTTTTTCTTTTTTTCCTGAATTCTAAATTAACTCTTCCTTGTAACAAACAAAGACCTAGTTGCTCAATAAAATTTAAACCAAAAGGAAAGCGAACAAAGAAGAAAATGTGTTTGCTGATTTTTCTGGCACATATTTTTCCACTAAAATCCACCCACTGTGACTGCGCCAGTGTGTGTTTCCTGGGTTAGAAAATGGAACACAACTCCAGAGAGAAAGGGGATTTCCAAAGAACACTTCTTAATGAGCAAAAGGCCTTTGGAAATTTATAAGCAGACAATGAATTTTGCTCCTCAGCTTCTTCCCGTCTCTCAGTCCTACAGCCATTGTGCAATTATATAAAAACAGAAGAAAAAAGAAATCCTCTTGTGAGGATAATGTTTTAAAATTTGCAGCTAGCTCCAGTAGCTTTCGGTAACAAAACTTGTCTCCAAAGAGATGTTCAAGGTTGTGAGTCTCAAGCAGTGGTGTCCTGATACTTTGAGTTACTTTTCCAAAACAAGAGATAGCGTAGGAGCTATTAGGACCTGTTAAGGTCTCATGAGGACCTACAGAGAAGAAGGTCTGTGGGGCTACTGATTCCTGTTCTGCTTAAGTCTTAAAGTGTAGTATGCTAATGATTTTTATGTTATGAGATTCTAATATTTTTATCAGTTTATTTTTGTTTGGTTCATTTGCCTGTGCTCAAAGGGCTAGATTTTTCAAGCAATGGTCCCGTCAAATATTTGCAGTATAGTTCCAAATAGCCTGTAGCTCTTTGCTGCTGTAGCCAGGAATGTTGAAATGTAAATCCTTAGCACCACCTACAAGCAGTTAATTAACATGCAAATGACCTTAAATTCACCCTCAGAAATGCATGTCAGATTAGGGAAAACATGGAAATTTCACTTTGAACATTCAGGCTTAGAAAAACGAGTTTTCGCATTCTCTGCTGCTTCACTTTAGCTTAATGTAAATTAAAAAATAGCTTATTCGATTCTAATGTATACACTACAGAAGCACACACTCTTTGGAAATTACTTAGACATATAGCACTGGGGAGAAATTGTCCTCCCTGACCAGGGGATGCAAACTCCATAGATTTATGTTAAAGAACGAGCAGCTCAGCATCACACCCCAAAAGAGATCTGACCTTCTTGGTGAGGACTATCAGGAAGAATATGTGTAGGCTGGTCATTTGGCTAGGAATGGAAATTCATCATTGACAGCGATCAGTTGGAAGCTGGTTTTAATGTACACATTTTTATATAAGAGAGAGTTAATAATTTTCTTTGTATAGTCTGTGTATTAATCATAATTTTATGTAATAATTTCTATACAAGCATATAACTTCCTATCTCCACGAAGTTCTTGAAAATATACTATTGTGCACATTTTGATTAAGATTTAGCTTTACAACTTCTTCTAAAACATGTCTTTTTCCTCAGTCCTCCCTCCAACAGAACAGTGATACAGCTAAACAACGTTCAGAAAAAGACTTTTAACCTCTTTATATTTCAGGCAAACTGCCAGAATCCTCTTTCTAAAAGGGCAGACATACATGTACAAGTCTTTAAAACCAACCTCACTACTCTTATCTTCCTTTAACTCTACAGCTTTGTTTATGCTACAACACCACTACACATATTTAAAAAAAAAAAAAACAGAAATGGGAAGAAAGGGCAAACCACCAAAAAACATTAAAAAATTTATACCTACAGAAAAATATGTAATATGAAACTTGAGTAAACATGGAGTAAAACCCATTATATTTTGTCAGACATGCATAGCAATAATTTATGCTCTTTATAGAATTAAAATTTACTGTGAGAACAGAAAAAGAGGATAAGCAAATAAAAAATGAATACATTGTAGCTCTATATAGAAGATAGCCCACTTAATAGTGTTTGTCTTGTTCCACATGGCACTTCTGCTGCTTAAATCTTTGACATATTAACTAAGCAGAAAATAGAAATGGGGTGGGATAATCACATATTCTCTTTTACATCAGAAAAAAATGGCTTGAAGACCCCAGAGATATAGTACCTTTATTCATTACAGAGAAATCAAGGAGTATGAGGCTGCTCTAACATCAGAGGTATTAAGGTTTGCAGGATGTTAGGAAGCAGCCGCAGTCAGAGCAGCTAGCACTTTCTTCCTTGGGTGTCATTACCTGGAGTTCCTTGATGGATAATCAAACTCATAAAAAGAAAAAAAAAACAATATAAAAAGACTGTACAGAACCTGTAACCAATGTGTCAATGTTGCAAAGCAGTGACTATTAGCCCTACTGTGGAAGAAAAAGTGGATATAAAGGCAGCTTTCATTTGCCCATATATTCAGGAGTACAATTTGTACAACAACTCTTTAAAGAACTAATACTGGCTTCCTTGACATTTTCTGATAAACTGTGGTGTTATAAGAGGTAAGCATTATCACTTTACAACTACAGATGAGAAGAATGACTGGATTTCAAGGTTTTGTAAGGTACAGGAATTCATGTGCTGTATTCTAAACAGTAACTGGAGCTCCAAAGGTAGCTCAAGCATTTTGTCATAGATTTGAGAAAAGTCATCATAAATCTCAAAACACCCAAGAAATTTGAGTTGATGCAATGAGTTCTGAAAACTACTCATAAATTCCGTTTGTATCATGCTTAACAGGCTTAACAGAGAATGAGTCCTTCTTCAGAACTGTGGCTCCTTATTGCTACTGTAATCGTTAATCCATTATCAATTTTACCAAATAAAATTATCACAGCTTAGTTCATTGGGTGCCAAGAAGTTACCTTTGTTGTTCTAGCAGGACTTACTACAACCAAGACTACTGCTGCTGCTATTATTTTTCTTTTTGCTTCATACATTATTATGCTCAATGACCCTTAAGATTTTCTCAAAGCCTATTAAAGTTTGCTGTAACCTTTTATTAATACTTTTTTGGTGTACAGAAATCACTAAGACTAACCATGCTCTTAAAGCGTACTCAATTTATAGAATGACAAGGAAAATACCTTCCCACCTGTGTAAATTCAGAGCTAGTTTATCAAGAGTATTCAGATCCAATTTGCAGCAATTGTTACTATTCCTGACAATGACTACCTAATTTATGTGCTTTAGTAAATATTAAGACATTTTTAAAAGAATGTACATGATTCAGAGGTTATAGAGCTAATATGAAACCACTATTTTGCAAGATGTTTTCTTCGTTCCTTGTCATCTGAAATCTATAAGTTTAGGTAAGAAATGAATAAATTATTTTTAGTTATTTATACATCTCTCTATATATTTCTATAACTATATTTATTTAGTTGAAATTACATTGATATTTACACATTAAAAATTTTAACAGATATTTTTATTATCACTCCACATCTTTAAAAGAAAAAAATACCGTAAACGTTTTTATTAAGTAATTTAATTGCAATGGGCATTCTCAGTGATCATTGTTATACTGACCACTCTTCTATTCATCCACTAGAAGAATATTCTCTTAAAAAACACACTGTCAAATCCCCTACAGTGTTCCATGAAACCAGGCAGTCGTGCCACCATGGATTGTAATCCTGTCAGACCTAACAAACTAAGCAGATCCAGGTTAAATTAATAGTAGAGTTGGAGACCTCCAAGGAACGCTTCAGTGTTACGGCAAGTTTTTTAGTGCTACTGACTCGGTAGGAGACAGTCTTCTAAGTGAGTTAGTACTGAACTAATGCCCCAGCCAGGGAATTGTAAAAGACACTATAATTAGGATGCAATAGGCTGGAGTGCTCGGAAATAGAGAACGGAAGACAAAATATGGCCAGTGTTGGCTGCAAGTGTCTTAATGTATGAAGTGCAAAAAAGCAACTGCAAAAGACAAAAAAAAAAACCAAAACACAAAGCGAGCTCCTGTTGCTAGAAGGCAAAACAAGGGAAATACTAACAAAGAATATAAAAATATCTTACAGTCAGATAGTAAAATATAAAAGCATTAGAATGCCCATTTGATGTGGTGTGCTCCAGACCATTTTACTGATGTGTGTGATGAATTTCTAACAACATATCAAGGAAAGAGAGCCAGGTAGAAATAAAAGAGAGTGATAAAATTAGTTCTCAGTCAGCTTTAGGTGGTGTTTTGCCCACATTATAAGTTAAAAATGCCCTTCAATAGAATCAGTCCACCAGGGCTGTTTACAGAGCTATAAAAGAAGGAACATTCTGCTACCAAACTTTTCGTACACAAGACAACTGTGGATTTTTAATTAATGCTGAAGTAAAGAATCTAAATTCTATGGAAGAGCTAGTCTATTATTTTCAACTACTGGGCAATTAGTAGGAAATTTTTCCATTTTCATGCATGGTTTCTCTTTTCTAGAGCAAAAAGTCTTCTCTCCCTTCTCATAGATAAGGATCTTGGAAAGAAAGTAAAGGAAGGTGAGCTCTCTATCACAAAATCTTCTTAGTTTTACCAGGCAGGCAGTATTTGCCCATCTGTAACTGTCTCAAAATCAGCTCACTTCTCTTTTTCCTAACATGATCAGCAGCAGCTAAAGCCATCTTTAAGATCAAGTATACCTCATTCTCTGGCTGGATTCTAATTTCTTTAAATTTAAGATAAAGTAAGCAGTGTTCACAAAAACTGACAGAAGTTGTTGCCCAAAGACACAGTTTGTATTAAATGCACAGGCCCCCTCCAGACCTTGAGAAGGAATGTGTTGTGGAAAATGCTGGGAAAACTGCTAAGCGGGTGTTACTCTATGATTGAATTGATATATTAACAGAGGAAATGAAGAAAAGGTGGATTACAAAAAAAAAAAAAAGTTATGATAGTCCCTGAAGGGCAGTAAGTCGAATCAGCAGATAGAGATTCCATTAATGTTTCGGTGAATGCCTTCCACATAAGAAAAAAAAAGAGATTTTCCCCACAAATTTGTAATACCAAACTCCACTGGTCAACTTTCTAATCACTCAGATGATAAATAAGGTTGACAGAGTACTTAGCAAGGCACTACTTTTATAAATTATTAAACATTTTCTGATAATATTCAGTGCAGAACATATGAAAAGTTCTAAGTGCATTGAATATTTCAAGTATTAGTTGTCGATACAACTTCTCAACATGTACTGAAGATACATGGAAGGTTCTGTTTCAAAAGATTGCTATGAAACATTTTAAGAGTTTTATATAAATCTTGAATAAATACATAAGAGCTTAATTTCCTGAGCACAGGAAGAAGGCTCTAAAACTTAACGAACTATTCAACAGTAAAACAATAAAACTCAGATTATTTTTCTGATTGTCATGCTACTGGAGTTTTGGTACACGTGAGAGTCTTGTCTGGGAGTTATTTCCTTCATGTTTCCACAGCTCATTATAGAAAATAGTTACTCTTGCATTTTAGCAATATTTCCCCTCTTAAAAGTAGAAGTATAAAACTCCTTCTTGTATGGATGTAGCCTCAGAATGATGAATAAATCATTATTTAGTACGGCACAACACAGTTTTAAATTGTGCATGATGACTCCCTATTTTAGGTGATCCTAAGCATCATCCAAAGGCAGCAGTTGTGCTGCCAGCAAATGAAAAATTGTTGCAGATGAAACAGAGAAGGGTTGTGTCTTGCTGAATGTCATTTAATTGCATTCTACTGATGACAGAGAAGGAGGGAAAGAATTTATAGTTATAGCAACACTAAAAATGGAGTTACAAACTATTATATTTTAATAACCTCTTAAAAATAATTCTTTTTAAAAGGTTTGTTAAAAGTCACACAACAACTTTTCATACTTAATTGTCCAAGTAATCACACTGTCTTTGGACAATTCTATTACGTCCACCAAAAATGTCAATTCATTCTTTATAAAATTCAATCTATTTTCCTCATTTGGAAACTATTACTTTAAGAAGATGTTTCCCAGGACTTGTGTCTGATGATGTTTTATTTTTCGCTCCCCCAATTAAAGAGAATGTTTTTTCCCTTTTCTTTGAAGGCCTTTTAAGTCTGTAAATTTAAGTCTAAAATTCAGCCATTTTGCATTCTCAGAATAGGACAATTTAATGTGAAAAAAAAAATCTGGCTAAAATTGTTAGACAGCAACAGCTCTTATGAGTGTGTGGCATACAGGTTCCTCTGTGTACAGTTAATTTTAGATAGAAATTCTCATGGGCTTTTCTACCACGTTGCAGAATCTTGCCCTGCTTTAAAATCATTGGACAGAGACGTTTTCTAAACCCAGAGAATCCTTGCGGATTATCAGTTTACAAACATTATTTTATCTTTACTGATTTACAGGATATCTGCTATGAAAAATAAGCCATGTTCCTCTGCATTATATATAGCCAGTCCCCAGACTAGAAAGCTTTGTTTATTCAGGCATAGTATTAAATGCAGTCTTTGTAACTGGGTATGGGAGCTTGCCAGGAGATAAGATTGACCAGAGCACTGCCTATTCCAATGCATTCCTCTGCCTTTTTCTTGGGATATAATAATCCTTACATTTCTGACCGCTCTCCCCGTCACACAGTTTGTGGGCGAGTTGGGCAGCCAGAGAATCGCCACCCAACACTGATCAGAAAAGCTGACAAATGGGACAAGAAGAGAAGCTCTGCCCTGAACGGGGCCCTGCACATTTAATAGTCCCTGAAAACTCACAAGAAAGTTTCCCATTGAGTCACAGATGGCTGGAAGTGCCCATGGGAAAACACCATTGGGAACTGATACGGTTTGCCTGCGCTAAAAAATATGAAAGCCCATGAGCAAGACCAGAAAAGTCTGAAAAGAACAATCTGCATCATCATAAAAGTTATTTCTCAGTGTAATACTTAACAAGACACTCTCATTCCCCAGTAAAAGTCTCTGGATCAGAGATACTGGTTCTAAATCTGAGGAAATACGTTCAGCCATGAAGAACAGGTTATGCCTCTAGCTAGTTATCCAAACGAATGCTGCAGGTAGCAGAGCAAAGAACATGGAGAATCTTTCAAATTGGAAGGGACTTCTGTAGGATATAAAAAACAGACCAGTTCTTACCCCATCATCCCTGGTGAACCATCCATTGTTATTAGCTATTCAGGCTTGCTTAATTTTCTCAAGGGCTTTTCTACCACATTGGAGATCTTGTCCTGCTCAGTGCAAATATTTTTTAATGTTCTTGTTGTCAGAACTTCTCTCTTACCAAATTGTTCTTCGAGAAGAATAATTTGCTCTCTCTCTTTTTTTTTTTTTTTTTTAAATAGCAAGAACATCTCCTTACCATAGAAGTAACTCATTAATTCATTGTGCTGGAACCAGGTTCACAGACCGACAAAGTATCAGAAACAGAGTTAGGACTAATTTCTTGGTATGACTACACCAGATTTGTGTCATGGAAAACCGGTAAGTTGTTAGCACGTTCCACACTTTATTTTGGCTTGGGCTCTTTAGTAGCCTCCTAGCCAATGCCCAGACATTGACAGTTATTCCCTACAGAAATATTAAGCCACACTAGATGCCTTATTAATGCCCTTTTAACAAAGAGATAAAAGTACAGCACTGTGCTAGGGGCATTTTCATCCTATGAAAAAGAAAAGAACCTGGCAAATTATGATAACAGCAATATTGTGATATCATGGTACTTTTATGGAATAGTCAATACATTTATTACAGGTATAGTCCCATAATATTGTGAAGTCAACAAGTATATGTTTATGTCATTTATTTCTTACAAAGATTTTTCTATATTTCATATTTATTCACGCTTGGACAAATCTCTTCACGCAGCTAGTTTATTGAAATTACAGGTGAGCGAAACCATAAATTTCAACATGGCTCTATTCTGAAGAGTCTATGAAGCAGTAGATTGAAAGCATAAAATAAAGTGAGGAGAATCATGTCCTGTTCAACTGGGAGACCTATTTTACCCTTCAGCAGCGTATTAGAAACGCATGTTTTAGAAATTGAGGCAAGGCATACAGTACCTTCTTCCCATGAGATATGCTTCTCTGCCAAGAGCAGAATTTTCCTCTTGGCAGTGTGTTTCAGAACTGGCAAGTTCAACAGTTTAACATCTTTAGCTTTTGCATTACATTTCCCAATTCAGAAAAAAAATAAAAAATTCTATCATACTGTTAGGGTTTTTTATACATAATTTCAATGTACATGGGCAAGTTTAGTCACTTTCCCCCCAGAATGGATATTTTAGGCTTCTGGGATGTCATGATTTTGTTATGTAATTTTACCAGTATATTCTCATTGCATTGTGTCTCTAATTCCTAGTCAGACATTCAAAACAAATTCGAAAGATAAATCCAGAAAAGGTGGAAAATCAATCTGGTTTGAAGGAGAAAGGTCATAGCATTTTTACGTGGTATAGTTTAAAAGGTACAATCATCCATGTTGTGCCACCCTTGCCCCCCCTCTTACCCCTTGCTCCATGTTTATTAAGCTTTAGTTAGCAGAATACTACTAGCAGAATAATATTTCTCCACTAGATATAAAGCCCAATCAGTGCTCCTTCCACTGAGACCTGACCTTGCACATGTTTATGATCAGAACCTGAAAATACTAATAAAAAAAAAAATAAAAATGTTTGTGACTTTAAGAGACAGAATTTTCAGGGACTATGCTTTCAAGATTTTCATACAGGAGAGAAGAAACTTGGGTAAGTCTATTAATTTGTATCGATTATTTATAAACCAAATCAAACAACTTGTTTGGACATATCCATTTTTATGCTCTGAAAATTCTTACTTCGATTTTGACCTGAAGCTTTTTGTATTATTTCACCCTTAAATATAAAAAAGAAATGGGAAAGAGTGCATTGGTTTAACTTTAGTGATGCAGCAGCGTGCATGCGTATGTGCAAGCATATGTAATCTTGTAAATCATAGAATTCATTGGAAGATGGGAAAATGAAGATTTTGGCCTCAGAACTAAATGCAGATCTTTTGATTTGAGACCTTCATAATGGAATCAGGAGAGAAAAAAACTTCTTATTCTTTCAGAAAGTTGCCTGATGCCTAACCAAGCTCTTTTCCACATTTAAGGGAAGACAAGAAGAATAAGTGGTTGGTTTTTTTCCCCCTTTTTACCTAGATGTATACAACCTCTTGTGGCAATGTTCTCACTATGCTTCCCCGGTAAATTCTCAGGGCGTAAAGGTAGGCTATTGATTGTTGGCATGAAATGGAGAATTATTTTGCACGAGGCTATCATAATGTCAATGAGTTTAACCATGGCCTTTGCAAATTCTCCTGGTCCACTGAAGTTCTGTTGAGCATCGAACTGAGCAAAGGATGGAGGTCTGTGTGGAATGGATTTAAGGAGAAAGAGAGAAAACACCTGTAGTCATCTTATTGAAAAAGAAGAGGTACTCTCTTTGAACTCCCAGACGTTTGAACTCTGGTTATACAGGTACAGGAGAACTGGGTGTGACTAACGTGGGAGATGCTGTGGAAGCAGAAGTGACAAGGAAGAATCTGACATTTGTTCTAAACAGATTTAAAAGAAAAATAAAATAATCCTCTGCTGTGAGTGTCTTGCTTAAAATTTTGAAAACCTCACCTGAAGTTTGCAAAGCATGGAAATAAGCATTAAGGAATTATAAGACAGTGCTGAACTTCTTTTGATTATGTAGATGGTACAATCTCTATCTGCCAGTATGTAATGCACTTAGAATACAAGGGAAGTCGAAGTAGTTACGAACACCTCATTTGCAGTTCGGTAACGTTGGCTACAGAAGAAGGTACACATCTTATGAATTTTGTACTCCCCAGAACAAGAATTAACAGATTTCATCAGGGAAAAGCAGCCTTAGTCAAAAAACGTGCACATTGATCATGTGAAGGATACTGCTAGAAAAGGTGAATACGAGGAATAACTGATTATAGGTAATCACTTGCATGATTCATAAAGTAGGAAAGGGGAGGCAAGTCATGGGTGTGGTGTCCTCATCGGTTACGGAGACAGCTGTTTTTCCAGAACAGCAGGTTTTTTTGAAATTAGAAAGGTGTAGAGAGATCCAAAGAGAAAATTAAAGGCAATTTTACAGTTCCAGAAGAGACTTTTTTTTTTTTTATTGCATGCTATCTTACATAGAAATTGCAGAGAAGAACATGTAAGCTCTTTTACTATTATATACTATAAACTGAAAATGCATGGGGTGCTATGGGCTTTAAGAACGCTAAGGGTATGAACAGAGTCAAAAAATTCATAATTAGAAACAAGGTAAAAAAAAAAACAAAAACAAACAAATGAAAAAAACCCAAACAAAATATAGTAAAAAAAAATAAAAAGAGAAGAAGAAGAAAAAAAGGAGTCACAGGGATACAAAGAGAGATGTCAAATACATAAAGATGGCAGGCACTTTTGGAGATAGCATTTGTTAGAATCCCATAATGTTAAAAAGAAATTCCCATTTCTTTTTATTTCTCAAAAGGAAGGTAGAAATTAAGGCAGAATTTCTAACCCATAGAACTGCTAATAGTCTTTCTACAAGTTTATTTGCTTTAGATACCAATAATTGACTTATTCCTATGTGGTACAGCATTAGTCTACAGTAACACAGCTCTGGAGAATTTTTTTCTTTCATTCCTGGGACTTGCCTGCCATCAGCCAAAGCTCTTCACAGCGGGGGCTCAGTGTTCGACAGAAGAGGAGCCCCTGAAGAGCTGGTAGCCCTGCAGCCCTGACACTACTGCCATTAGACCGCTTGCTGCATCGTTCACACTCCCACATCTACCCTGGACTACAAGCCACTACTAAAAAAGTCCAGGAAACAACATTCCTCTGGGGAATGCTTACCTTAAGGAATCGGCTGCTTCCTTTGCAGCTCCTTTCAGGTCCATATTTATTTCCATCTTTGCTTTACGGCATAGTTTCTTGTCCATGGTATTTCAAAATTTAGTTGAGTCTGTGAATTATTCAGGAACTTAACCCAAAAGGCATTAACAATTTAAATCTGGCAATAACTGATTTCCATATTTTCTTCTGTAAAAGTAAAAAAGCAAAACGTGGGAAGATTTTATAACAGATCTGTTGCTGGATAATTTTAAATTAGTTTTCTGAAGTAAATAATTGATATGCATATGAGAGAAAAGGGATTTTGATCTTTAGTTGAACTAATAATGAGTGAGATATAACTATTGGAAAGGAAAAACACTCCAGAATATACACAAGACGTATGCTCAGAAAAAATCATTTACATTTCATTTTATTTTATTAAAAAAATAACACGGTTTATACATAGAGGTCCTTACTTTTTTATTATTATTATTTTTAAATATAACTTTTGATGAATCTTCAGGTTTAGATTAAGCTAAAGATATAAATCCCTGTCACCACTTCTGTCACTGAAAAAAGTTTAGTTAAAAAGAATTTTTTAAGGTTGTAGGATTTGTAAAAATGGTAAAAGTAAAGGCTTTCGAACATTACTAGAAAATAGAAATGAAGTAAGAACAGGATTCCTAGAATTCCTAGAATTAAATTAATCTTACTCAGTTGAGTGGGTTTTGCTCATTACAGTAATTGCTGATTGATCTCTCCCTGTTCTTGAGCCAGAAGCCCTTCACTATATTCACTCTACCCTGTCCAGCTGAGGAGGAGGAGTGACGGAGAGGCTTTGGTGGGCTTCTGGCGTGTCACCAGGGTCAACCCCACACAGCACCCCAGACTAGCAAGCTGTGACATCAAAGACATATTTAGTGAAATTCACACATCGTGACTCATCGTCTTATCAACTCTTGCTTTCATTACAACATAGGCACTAGAAAGCAAACCACTAAAAAGCAAATAAGTAAATGAGTGCTTACTGTAGAAATGAGCACGTAGGTGGCTGAAATTACTAGTTTTCCATGCCATAACTTTAAACAATTAATACAGGAGTTCACTGGAAAATAAAAATGGAACTCAGGCCAAGTAGTCTATAGTTGCCATGGTATTCTAATTAAGAAAAAAAGAAGAAAAAAAGGCAAAACAAAGTAAGAACTTGTAACCGAGTTTTCTAGAGAAACTGTGAGCATTGAGCATTTTCAGGTGTTACACGTAATGCATAAAACCTCAATACTGTAACAAGTGTTCAATTTTAGGACCAGTACTTATCATCATAGGCAAACTTACTTGATGTGCATTTGGTTTCTGCATCCAGATCTTTCTTGTCTTTATAAATAAGACACCACAGTAAGCTGTTTTCTTTAAGAGGGATTCCAGTAGTAGTCTGAGGTTATTTTTTTTTCTCCCTGTAAATAATATTTTAATTTTCTGTTTCACTTTCTGTTTTTTTTCAAAATGATCTGATTTATTTAACAATGCTTAGCTTTCTTGTCCTATTTATGCTCAGTGTATCAAAAACTACTTGACCCAAAATTTCCAGACCTTTAGGAAATGTAATACAAGTAGACCCATGGTCTTGTTCC
Source organism: Gallinago jamesoni (assembly GCA_025769975.1). Lineage (NCBI taxonomy): Eukaryota > Metazoa > Chordata > Aves > Charadriiformes > Scolopacidae > Gallinago > Gallinago jamesoni. Next base: position 88,062,518 of record JAOQGH010000023.1, read on the forward strand.
CTGGGGTTGTTTTTTTTTGAATGGTACATAAGAATTGTATGCAATGTTTTTTCATACGCTTAGCCTCAAAAAGCAGAATAAGTAAGATTCTTACAGGAATTATTAGTTCTTTAGAGATTATTAAGGAAATATTAAAGAGATAGGAAAAGAAATAATCTAGTCAGTTTTAATACTGAATTAAATAACAGTTTTAAGACGACAGCACTATTTATAGTAGCAGAGGCCCAGTTTTAATAATGCAAACTGCAACGACCCCATGACCACTGTACCCTATTACTGAGTGATTGATGGCTGATGACACAGGTTCAAAAGATCAAAAAGGGTGAAAGAGATCTCAAGACATTTGACTTAAAGTCTAAATTTTCTAACAACTACAATATCCAAATAACCTTGAAATGTTACCTTCTAAAATTTGTTTTATTGGAGTCACTGAACACTCCTCATCACAATGACTTGTGATATAGGTGCTTGAATATATGTAACTTGAAATTTCTCTTTTGAGAATGTAATGTAGAACCACACAGATATATGCAAACAGTGTTTACACGCACTACATTCCTTTTAATAACTAATAATCTTTCTACATTCTAGCTAGACTCAGAGAGGACTTCTGTTTGTAAGGCTCATTTGTTGAAACACCAAATTTTCAGAAGCCCTATGAAAGCATAATGGTAGAAGCCAAGGAATTCCTGAAATAATTAAGTATTCGATGGACAAGCTTGTTGATTGTGAAAATAATTATCTCCTTCAGAAGTTAGGGCATTAAAAGAGACCAGTGTTCTTGCACTTCGTTAATTTATCCCTTAAGTGTGACACAGAAAGCAAACAGTTTCAGTTTAAGACCTTAACAGTTGTATTCTGGTTGTTGGAGTGTTTATCTAGCAAGTAAAAAAGTGAAGCTACCTCCTTTTAGCAAAATACAGAGATTTGACTTTCTTCAAGATTTAAGCAGTTGTATCCACATACATACCTAAAAATTGTGAAGAACTTGTCACTGTGGCTGATTAAACTTGTACGAATAGAACATTTATTTGTTCCTCTTTTCCTCTTCCTAAGTTACAACCTAGAACAATAATTAAAGTTGAAGGTGTTGGTAATTGAGATCAATAATTAAACTTGAAAGGGTAAGGAGAAGACACATGATCAGCTCAGTCTGGTAATTTCAGACAGAGCAGTGGAATGGACAACTACTTCCTCCATTGTTTGCTGCCAGAAGTGAACCAGCATCTGGAAATGCTACCAGCACAAATTTAAGCAGCTAGTGACTTCATATGCAAGACTGGATGGGACTTTTTTGAACAGCAATATTGACTAATTTTGGTGCCTAAATCCCTATTATGATTCTAGGCTTTAGGGCTTTAGACAAAAAAACTTGTATAAATCAGAAAGTATTCACAGAAGTCTTCTGAGGCTTTATTAGCAATTACTTGCAGAATGCTTTGAAGATGTAAAATGCTGTATCATTATTAATAACATGATGGTAATTATTTAAAGGCAAAATATGATTCGCTCTTTTATTTGGATGACTTAATACTATAATTGTTTATTGCAACAATTAATTAATAAATTTATAGACAAGCTAGGTGAGATGTTGATTTATTAAATTTATTCTTCGGAATAAAAGTTTATGAAGAACGAAAAAGAGCTGTAAGTAGAAGATTACACTCAAAATCATAAAAATAAAGAAAAAAATTATAAAGGCCAATTATATTTAAACCAATAGAAAATTCTGTAAAATCATCAAGAAATACTCCCAGAAACAACAAAAAACCCCAAACCCAAAGCAAAACAAAAAACCCTAAACAATTAAGGGAAAGTCACTTCCCAAAGTAAGATGCTGAAAAAGATGTGCTATATGCTTTCTTCAACCTTATGGGTTTTTTTCATTGCTGTAGAAGCAAATTCTACAACAAGCTCAGTCCTCACACACACAGAACAGCCACTGGAGTAGTTTTGCTGTTCCCCTCCATGGCATGACTTCTGAGCTGAGCTCTGCAGCCAAACCCCCTAACCTGGAGCAACGCACGCAGGGCCCTGACACTCAATTCCACGCCTGGTTAGGGCACACATGTGGATGTGAGCTGTCAAAATGGAAGGAAATATTCTCTTTACACATTTGACTCAATGGTTGCACTAATGACTTGAATGAGACAGAATATTAAATTTCCAGATAACATAAAATGAGCTCCAACTTCATGGGAGACAGAGCTAGAATTCAAATTGATTTTGACAAATTAGAAGAGAAGAAAATCTAAAAAACTGCCTGCAAGACAATTATTTATCATAATCAGCTCTTCATATGGGGTATAGCTGACTAATATGAATTCCCCTAAAAATCTCTAGAAAAAAAGTTTCATCTTGTATCAAGGATGGAGAAAAGTTCCCCATCCACTATAAATGACCAGGCAGACACCCCTCCTTCCTGCTGTCTAGCCGCAAAGAATGAAATATATCTTTGTGTAGAGTAATGATGAGTAAAGAAAGCAAACAATATCGTCTAACTCTCAACCACCTAAGCCATTTCAGAGTCTTTAAATATCAAATGGAAAGATTTTTCAGAGATGAATTGCTAACCACTTTGTTCTAAAATATATCTTACTTCCTTGGACTACAGAGATTTTTTTAATTTGCGTAATCAGCTTTAATACTGTTTACTGACTCAGTGACATTTGCCATGTACAATTGCTACAAGAAATCCTTATAATCCTATTCTTATATTCTGATTGATACATTAAATAAAGTTAATTTTTAGTGAAGTAACATTACTGTTATCTCAGTCTCTAATTAAATGAATGGCTAGACATCTTACCTATTACTTGAGGCCTCTCCTCATAATGGAGATGCTCCAGGCACCTGGTCATCTCTGTAGCCCTCTGCTGTATCCTCTCCAGCAGTTCCCTGTCCTTCTGGAACTGGGGAGCCCAGAACTGGTCCCAGTGCTCCAGATGGGGCCTCCCC
>JAOQGH010000023.1:88076752-88103276 GCA_025769975.1 Gallinago jamesoni
CTCCCTTTAAGTATTTATAAGCATTGATTAGATCCCCCCTAAGTCTTCTCTTCTCAAGACTAAAAAGACCCAAGTCCCTCAGCCTTTCCTCATAAGAGAGATGCTCCAGGCCCTTAATCATCATGTACATTTACAACCCTACAGGCTTCAGCTGCATTCAGCAGCCCTTGACCCCTTGGCCGCAGCCTGAGTCACACAACCCACCATTGGTGCACCCAGCCTCTTGGTCACCTGAGATGGTCCATTCCTGCAGCATCAGCACTTCTCTCGAGCTTCTAAATCCTATGGAAGCCTTCACACACTGCTTTCCCAGCACACAGCTTTCCTCGCTTCGTTCTTCTGGGCTTTGGCAATAACTTCTTTTTTCCAAATCTGTGGATACACTGTAGTAACCATTTACACAAAAGCACATAAAAAGCACAGAAAAAAGACATTTCTAACAATCAGGGATAATGGATGGAGAAAGCTGCGCATAGAGAGAAATCATGTCCCCCAGAAATTTTACCACCTTCTCAGAGCACGTCTTCCTTTTGTCATATAAATGCATTTTTTGTGTAAGGAGTCAGTGCCACTCTGATTCCTGACTGAGATGCCTCAATTACATTTCCAGAGCTGGACAGGATGGGCACTATGTAGCTCATGATACCAAATTACATGAGGCTTACTCTGCCTAGGATCAAAACTTTGTTTCTCCTCTCTCTGAATTTATGACCAAGGTTCAAAATTTTAGTCAGGGAAGCACAGGAAAAGATTTTTAACTAGCTTTTAATAAAAATATAGTAAATAACATGAGCATAGTCGAAGTCATAGTCATACTTTTACACATCCTAACCTTCTGTTATCTTTGGATTCTATGCTCTTTCTTCACCATTATAATGCCTGTTAGCTTTAAAATTGAAACTGATATCATACAATTTGAATAAAAATGCAAATAAAGCAATTGTCTAAAAGTTAATTTATGATATTTGTTCAGCACATAAAAAGCAGAAAATGTCAAACATTAAGAATTACCATTTATGAAATTACAAGATCACTTTTCTGTACCATCCAAAATTTGCACAGAACGTTCCAGCAACAGTGAGCTCTTTCATACGAGGACAGTGGAAGCTCCTGATCCTAACTCATCATTCGCTACACGTTCCCCAACTCAAACAAAGAGGATTTACTGGCAGTGCTATGTAGACATACCTTTCTTTACAAGAAACCTTGGGACTACCTGTGAAAGATAAAGATTGAAAAGTGATCAGAGAACGTTCCATGTTCATACAGTGCCTAGTTCCTGCATTTCCAACCTCTGAGCATACTTCACCAACAAGACAACCAACCAAAGCTCTGACTGCAATGGATTATTTAAGGACGTGCCTAACTTCAAGCAGGAAGAAATAGTCTGGTGGAATTTATTGCATTATTCTGCTTAGATGGAGGCATGTCCCTTAATATGTTACTGAATGGAGGCCAAGGTCAATATCTGGTTGACTCAGACCAATCAGTCTGTAGGCAACCTTGAAAAGAACATGTCTGAGATCTAGAGGCTGATCAATACACACTAGACTTAGTGGCTGGAGTCAGGGCCAGAAGATGATGTTACTGGACAATAACTAATTAATCAGCAGTGCCCCACTGGGGACTAAAATGCTAATTGAAGCAGAACTAATACAAGTTTGAGATAAAATAACCCTGGAGTTAGACAGATCAACCACTGAGACAAAATCACTTTAAATAGGATCTGTCTCTCATCTACCTAGGAAAGCTTCTTGTTATTAATTATTTATTGAACAATCGCTCCCCTTAGAACTTACGTGCCCAACCACCAAGGAGGATAACATAACTTCTGTAGAGCTAACATCTGCTCATTCAGAATTCAAAGCACTTCATCAAATAGTTATATCAACAGGATCATGATGAAAAGGAGTGTTGGAAGGCCACAAAGGGAATCTGAGAAGCTTCTTCAGCATACAAGGATACGGGCAATTCCAAGCAGTTTAACACGATGTGTTATACTGTGGCCCATTGTGGTTATGATTTTCATCAACTATGCACTGTAACAGCCAATGTATTACATACAGTTGTTTAAAACTGATGTTAGTATTTCTCTTGAAATTTCTCTTGGTTTTGAAAGCATTCATTTAACCATTGAGCAGTGAGCAACAGCATAATACTTTTCACTTTGCCCTTTTTCTGAGTTCTTAACTCTGCAAAGTTTTTCTCAACAAATCTAAGCCCTTCCCAACCCCAGCACTGCCTTTCTCCGCTTTTGCGCCCAATCTCTTGAGGATTTGGAAATACTACGTCGCCAATCTACTTAATAAAATATAAGCCACCGAATTAAAAACCCAAATATTGAAAAATTTTAATCAACCACTTCCAAACCAGCTACAGAACATGAATATGATTTGTGGATGACTTTAGGAAACCAAATCCAACAATATTGTAATTGGCTGTCAGCAGCTCTCAATTTATTTGTTATAAATTATTTACTTCCTAATCCAAAGCAACAGCATCCCCAAACGCAATTTATGAACAACACCTGAGTCTTGCTCAGGGTCCTGAGTTGGTCATCTCTGCTAAGGACTGAATTAGGGTGTAATATACATTTTTTCCCTTCAAAAATGAGAAATAATGAGACACCGGTGGAGAATACATGGCTAAATCTGCTGCGGCAGCAGAAAATGGAGCAAGGCTGCTGCTTATGTATCTGCAGATTTTGATATGGTAAATAAAATGCCATTTATTTTCCTACAGCCTCTGTGAAGACTAGCAGGAAAATAATGAGTGATATTTATAGTGACCTCTTCCAGTATTCTCTCTGAATTAAATTTTTTTTTAGTCTTCCATCTTACACAGGTCAGATCACATTAATCTTGCTGTCATCATGATGCTACTAGCATCAGTAGTGAATTAAATGGAGAGTTGTACAATCATAGGAATACTACTGGTAGTTTTGCTAAATAAAATTTAACTTATGATACCTCTTACATAACAGATATTTATGCTAAATGTTAAACATAGTAGATTTTCTATTGGAAAGTTTTATCTCTAAAATATGACACTAGTCTAAAAAGTACCAAGATTATTTCTTCTATTTCTTTTTACTCCAAATATTTTCCTTCACTGAATTAACTGTAGCAAGCCATTTCATGTGTAAACCAGAAAAGAGGCAAAAAGATATTTTCTTGCGTTTTCCTCTGCTCTTCAAATTACTGAGTTTAAAAAAATTAGAAGGGATTGGCTTTTCCTTTGTCACTATCTTTTCCAAAATCCTTTACTTGGGATTGTCTTTTAGGTTTTTTTTTCTTTAGATCCTTGATTTCCCCTCCCAGAATAATGAAGACTATATTCCTATATTTTCAGGGAGGGGACTAGATCAGTTTGATTTGAAAGACATAGTTTGTGTCAACATTCCAGACTTTAGCTTGCTGTGCACTCCCAGGGTGTATTCTCAAAGGAATTTCATAGACACATCTTGTAAGACCTAATATGTCTGTACATTTTAAAAACTAATTATCTATAAAATTTTCATAGTCAAAATATATTGGACAGAATTCTCTACAGCAGCAATTGCATGCAGTGATGTGTAAAATAATCATTATAAGTATCTAGTATGAGGAATTTTTACTGCTGGGGCTCCAGCAGGAATTTGACTTCATCCACAGACTGCCACCCAGAAAATTTTTTTCCAAAAATACATTTTTTGGAAAAAAAAAAAGATATCAGATTTCCATTCTTGCATTTCCCTTTCTTGCCCATTCTCCAAAAGAGTAAACTTGATTGCCATATTGTCCCACTTTAAAGATCATACACTGTAGTTAAAATAAAATAATCCTATCTTACCTTTGCTGGAGAAATCACTGAAGCAAATGAGTTTAGGAATTTAGCCTTAGGCATTTTTTTTTCCCTCTGCAGACACATGGAAAAGATTTCAGATCCATTGTCCATTCTGTAGACCTTTATACAGATGTGTATATATGTATATATATGTCTATGTAGGTGTACATACATATTCTTATCAACACTAAATTTGATCTTTCTCTGATATAAATTGCAATTTTGCCCAAATAAATTAAATGGCGAGTGCTTTCCCTAATACAACTCAACGTATAGGAGAGGCAAGCAAATCCTGATTCATGAAGATCTGCAGTGTGGGTTTGAGAGCATTTTACTGTTCCACTTAAAGTGTTTCTCACCTCACAAGGGTTCTCAAATGAATTGCTTAATTGTGCAGAAACCATTGTAGGACTATGGTACACTAGCTGCTCACAGACTTTTAGAAAAAGTAATTAATCAAGTAAAGGATATCTGTTAATGGTGGCTATCTGTTGAACCTGGTTGTTTATTACAGTAAATTGTTCTTCTGGAATGTCAATTTTATCTTACTGCATGTGGATCAAAACAACATAGGAAAAGTCAAGTTAATGAAATGTTAAAAAAATTATGCTGTACAATTAGAAGCAATTAGAAAGGGGGAACAATATTTTAAAAAAGCTCTGTACCATAATGCTTTGTGTGTTTTAGAAGTGCTTAGTACTAAATGTTGAAATTGCTTAAATAGGACTAAAAATCAACTCATGACTCACTTTTAAGTGTCATTAACTGTCACCGGAGTGACAGAGCTAAAAGTGCTGTATTTCTGAGAAGGATTATATCCCACTGACACAAAGGTGTTTTTAAACACATATGTGGTGGTGGTAGATGGCATCCTCGACAGAGAAGGACTCATGCCCCAAGAATGCCAGCTTCACTTTGCTCATTGCATGTTAATACTTTTAAAATAAACAAGAATTGTCTCATATGTTCTTACAGGTCTACTAGCAGTTCATCATTAGAAAAGAAGAGAGAGGTGGAGGGAGAAGGGGAAGAATGAGGAATGAGAAGGAGGAGGAAGAGAAGGAAGGTGTAGCATAAATAGCCAAAATCAAACGATTCAGGAAGATCACACACTCCTGAACTAGTCAAAATTTTTCTTTCAAGCTTCATTATAAAGAAGTTTCAATTTCCATTCAATATAATATGCTCCAAGAAAAAAGGAAAAGGGAAGGGAAGGAAAAAGGAAAGAAATCCAAACAGGACAATGTTAGCTATATGTATCATATATACCATATGGTATATACCCTATTACATTAGAAATGTAAAAAAATAAGGCCTTTTTCTGTTCATTTCTATTTTCTCTCAGAAGATGAGTATCTATAGCTCATATAATTATGCCAACAAAAACTCATCTTGTTTCCCAAAAAAAGTAATTCATATCACTCCACTCCTTAAGAAAACATGAATATATTGTTCATAATTTCATCACAAGAACACTGAGATGTAAAATTTTGACTTTTTTCCTGTTTAAAACCAAGATAAATGCTGATGTTCTGGTCCCTTCTTCAATGCCCATCAATTCCATCGAATTGTTAGAGAATCCTCTGTGCTTGAATCCGCTACTGTCTTCTTGTATGACCTTAGTCAAGTTTAATGAGCTCCCTGATTGACAATGGAGTTCACGATTTTACTACTAGGTTTCTGGTTTAAATTAATTCCATGTTAGTTGTGACTGAAAGTCATTACCATCTGACAGCTGTTCCGTGTTACTGTCTGTGAAGAATGAGTTATGGGGTTTATCTACCCACAGTAGCTGAAAGTGAACAGGTGTGGAGACCATCATTAAGCCACCACCACCAAATGGCATCCTTCTTGGTCTTATAAGATGTGAAGAGCATCAAAATTGGGTTCCCCCTCCCTCCTTTGAAGGGATCCAGCTTTTATCTGATAACAACAGTTTTTACTCAGAGGACATGTGACACCACGTCCATGATGCCTCTCACTGTAAATGTCTTAAAAATAACTCTACAAGGCATTAAATTAGTCTGAACTCTTTAATAAGTTGAGCAAAAAATTTTGCTTGGAGTACTAGGTCTGACAGAACTTCTTCTGAAAAGACATACAGGGAAAGGTTAATACTTGTTTAAGAAAGCAATATTTAAAAGACTGTCCCAAGTGGTTTGATCAGAATCTAAGAGTTCTTGTGAAAACTTTGGTCTAAACTACTTGTTCTTTTATCACATAGAGGCTGAGGAGAAGTGAATTAATATGCAGATGTATAATATTTTCCTGCCGGGAATGCTGATTCACTAGGATTGAAATATTTTGTCAGGAGGTATTTCAGAAGCCACATCTTCTTACCACCTCATCTTTTTAATTTAAAGCTCTCTTTCTCCTTAAGAAGTGATACCAGTATTTCCTCTACACACAAAAAGACATGATACAGACACACAGCTCTGATGTGAATTTGAAACCACAGAGCAGCATGTGTAAGAATTATACCTATATATGTAAGAATTATCCCTAAAGATTAAAAGAATTCCTGTCATTATGTAGCAAAAAGATGTTAAAAAATAAATACATAATGCAAATAAAAGGCAAAGTACATGTCTAAGGAAATGCAATTTTAGGGTCAACGAGGTGATATTTTTTGACAAAGTGTCATGTTGGTTTTTGATATACTAAATGCAGATAAACAAAGTAAGCAATCTTTATTTTGCAACAAAAAATCCTCAGCCCTATTACTCGTTCTCAGTTGTAATAGAGCTGTGACTTCCTCCGACAATTCTGTTAGTATTGGTCAGAATGAAAGCCAACAGAAGGGAAAATGGCTAATTACACCCTGTGAAAAGAACAATGTAGTCTTATTCTTCGAGCACTGTTTTTCTAGATATTGCTATTTTTCATTAAAATGACTATTCATTTGACTATCATTGCGTTTGGCATCCAGCCTTGCTGGTCTGTGTAAGTCCCACAGCAGTTCATGGAAGCTCCACGGTGAAGCCCCAGCTAACTGTCTCCTGGCACCTTGGGGAGATACGTTCAGCTGCACCAACTTTTAAAGGTGTAATGTAGCTCAAAAGGTCATTTTTCTTTAAGGAATGGTACCTCACTAGGAGAGCTTAACGGACTGAGTGGGGCTCTTGAGCAGACAAAGCTTGAGGCAGGGTTCAGTAGGCTCTAACAATCAATATTTCTGACACGGCGTGGGGTGAGTGTTTTTTGCTATTTCTAGCAGCACACTTTGAACTGATCATATTGAACCCTGGATTCTGCAAAAGACCTGAAAAAGTAGAAGTAAACACCACTTAAATGTAATCTTTTGTGGCATCGACAGCCCTTGTCTCTATTGTACCATGTCCACTTCCCTGCTCCTTGTATAATGACACAATTAAGAATCTCTCTTTGGATGTGTAACATTTTCATGATGAAGTAAAAAGGTAGGAGTTAAAATATTTTATGTGCTTTAAGCAAAGATGATAATGTATTTATTGATTGACTTCAAATAATATAATATAATGTCTGATACCACAAAGAAACTCAGAAAAGGACACTTTAATTGGCATGATGTGTTTTATGGTAAGGTGTCTGATGACTGTAATCGCAGTCCACAACAACTTTGGAAACAGTATGGTCAGATGGAGGGACTGAGGAGTCATTAGGAATAGGTGATACATTTCATTCCATATCAGAGAGAGCCTATCGTTGATGAAATATTCAGTAAAGCTTCATCCTGCAAGGTGCCAAGGCCTTTGCCTTCAGACTCATATTCTCACTGAAGCAAACAGAAAAGGTTTCTAAAGGCTCAGACGTCCCTTGGAGGCACAACTTTGTCCTAAAGGATAGTTGGGCACGATCCCTTCTCCAGACACCTAATTTATCTGGTGGTTAGGCCACCGTAGTAACTCTTGTCCGAGAGTGACTTCTTTATCTTAAAAGAATTTTTCTCTACAATGAGAAATGAAAAAGGAATGAGCACAAACATACTAATTCTTGTTCACTGTTATGAAATGCAACTTATAACCTATTTTAGAGTTTCCGTAATGAAACCACCTATCACTGCCCCAGGAGAAAGGTCTAGGCACCTCCTGCACTCTGAGGTCTGCACGACTTGTCCATATAAATACTGGGGTCTCTTGCTGGTGAGGGTCCCCATCCATGCTTCTGAGTTTGCTCTGCAATATATGCAAACCAGAAGAATACCTTGTGCCCTTCCAGTTCTGTTTGATATAATGAATGGTTCTCCCACTTCACAATAAAAAAACCACCATGAAATGCTCAGAAATGTGTTGAATATAATACACGTGAGAAGATCTGGAAAACAAAGTAAAAGTTATTCTATGACTGCACTGGAATACTTGTGCCTGTTATCAAGTAGCCTTTTATTCTGTCAAGCAAGTCTTCTGAGTGATCGCTGTAAGTGGGAATTATTTTCTTTGAGTATGAGGTGATAGTCAAAAAAGGAGGTGATATAGGGCTCTAAGAGATATGGAACCTGTATATCTTGTTACTTGTAAATTGCGTGTTTAATAGTGGAGATTCATGACTGAGAAGTAAAACCACTTTGATTTATTTTGTTATTTCTGGAAAAAAAGAAAAAGGCAGATATGACATTGGTTGAATAAGTGGTCATAAACCAGGTCTATATCTAACATGTCAGCTTTAGAGTACAGACTTCCATTTATACTTTCTTATAGTCCTATGCTTTGTATAGTCCTCACAATCCTTACACATTTTCCATATGTATTGGGTTTATGTGGCACGCTTTGGTTAATCGGCATGGAGGTGGCTTCTGTGAGAAGACATTGGAGGCTGACACAGGTTGTCCCTCTGCAGCCCATAGAGTTCCCCATGATGGAGCAGGTGGATGTGCCTGAAGGAGACTTTTACCCCATGGAGACCTCACGCTGGAGCGGTCCATTCCTGAAGGACTGCAACCCATAGAAAGGACCCACGCTGGAGCTGTTCATTAACTGCAGCCCATGGGAAGAACCCACGTTGGAGAAGTTCATGAAGGACTGTATCCCATGGGTGGGATCCCACGCTGGAGCAGGGGAAACGTGTGAGGAGGAAGGAGCAGCAGAGACAAGGTGGGATGAACCCATTGCAACCCGCGTTCCCCATCCCCCTGGGGCACTCAGAGAGGAGGAGGTAGACAAATCAGAAGTGAAGCTGAGTCAGAGAAGAAGGGAGGAGTCCAAGGAAGGCATTGTCAGATCTGTTGTTATTCCTCATTATCTTACTTACATTAATTGGTAATAATTAAATTATTTTCCATAAATTGAGCCTGATTCGCTGGTGACAGTAATTGGTACGTGACCTTTTTCCTTATCTTGACCCACAAGCTTTTAATCCTATTTTCCCACCCGTCCTGTTGAGAAAGGGCAGAGACAGAGTGGCTTTGTGGGCCCCTGGAGGCCACCCAAAGTCAACCCACCATTCCATAATAACTGACAAGTTCTGTTCTTGCTGTTACTGCTTCCGCCTCTTTTTCGTACTTTTTAATAACATTTAATAACATAACAAGAAATTAATTCAGAAAATGTTTACTCACCAGCTAATTTGCTCAGCTCAGATTACAATAAAACTGTGGGCCTCGGTTATTACGAAATGTTGTGCTGTGCATTATAAGAACAGATAGATCATAATATAATCTTCCATTTGGCTGAGAAGGGAGCTAAGAAAAGCTAAGAAACCGAACAATCTAAATGCACTGTTCTTTTTCTTAATATTTTTTTTTCTTTCTAACATTTATAGACTTCTTTAGCTTTATCTGATTTGACTAAAAAACCAAGGATAAGAATATCTATGTATCTCAGAGAACTACAGAATGTATGTAGGTTTAAGGATCGTTTTGCATAAGGATGACAAATAATACAAAACTGTGTATTTTAAAAAATATTTCTTAGAATTACCACTTAGGCAACTGAGATAAAAATGATGTACAGAACTGCCCAGCACTTAGAGATCTCATGGTGTCATTTTGTCTATGTTCCACATCCCCTTCCAAAGTCAGGAGAAGCAATAATAGCATTTTGAGCCCAACTGATCTCTGCAGCCACGGACTCTGGGGGCTCTGCCTTATACTTGTTCCTGAAAATAAGGCAGATACGTCTGGAACCAACAAAGCATTGATTCTAAAGATTCACACTGGTTATATCTCTTGCCTCAGAAATTGTTCTGAAAAGCAGAGGACCATAACCATGTGGAAAGCCTAAGGTAAACCGTTCTGGCTCCCCTTGAAATAACATTAAAACACTGAAGGAGTTAAGGCAGCAAGAGTGGAGAACACATTTTAAATAAGACCTAAGGTGCAGTTGCTGCTGGCAAGGAGTAAATCAAGTAGTTCACAGGGCTAGGACTATTCTTGTGCTAAAGTGTTTATTTTTCAAGAACTCACAGATCATTAAAAAAATGGAATATCCCTTTCAAACTAATCAAAAATATTATACTATAAACCAGTTCTAAATTCTGGTATACTAGGTATAAAAAAAGTACTAAAAGGGCATAGAGGTCTGGAATAGTACGAATTAAACCGATCCACAATATTCAGCACAAAAGAGTTGTGGGTTTTTTTTCCTAGTCCCAACACATTTTCTTATCAAAGACTTTTAAATTTGCTATCTCTCTGTCTCTATTCACTGAGATTCTTGTTCCATTACCAGAAGTTTCTATACAGCCCCGTAATGGTCTTAGGACCATTGTGATGTACACCTCATAAAAAAGCACCAGCTAAATACCTGAACTCACTTATTTTCCGAGAGTCAGAACACGGAACTGTACATGGTGCACCCCTATTCAGGCTTATTCCTTTCAGAAAAATTCTGAGCCAATTATTGTGCAAGACATAATTACTTTTCCTTGGGCATGCCACTTAAAAAGCAATTCATCTCGCTTAATTTTAGCAATGACTAAATGATAGGCATCTGGCTTGTGATAGTTGCCTAGGACCGTTCTTTCCAGAGTCATCTGTCTCTCTGCACTAATTACGGTGAGATCCTAGATGCCTAATTTTTGAAAGCTGAAGCCAGAGAGATTATCATCCCTCTTGCTACCTACGGGGTACTTTATGTAAGAGTGTTTCCATAGTAATTTACAAGAGCTTAAAAACCCCAACAACTTTGCCTACCTTTGAACAAGAGACGTAATTACATGAGAGGTTTGTTAAGGTGACACCGAAGCAAGTATATCCTGAATTTCAGGTTTATGACCTGGAGTCACACCTGCGTTAGCCACATTCTTTCACCTTCTCATCACCTCCAGTTGTAAGAGACATTGCTTGCAGATATCGCAAAACCATGGAACAGGCTAAGTTGGAAAGGACATCTGGTCCAACCTTTGTTTGAAAGCAAAACCTTGGATTAGGTTATCCAGGGTCATGCCAAGCCCAGTCTGGAATATTTCCAGAGATAAAGATTTCACCAGTTCTCTGGATGACCTAATCCAGTGTTTAATTGTTCTCACGATAAAGAATTTTTTTCTTATATTCAGGTAGAATGTGCCCTGAATTAGCTTGTGCCTGTTGCCTGTTGTTTCATCACAGACAACAATCGGGTGGGTCAAACACAATTTACCTCTGGTAAATCTCTGTTTCGTTTTCTCATCACTTTTTGCTGCTTGCTTTGTCCTTCATGTGCTGGGAAATACCTTCCACGAGGACCTATTCCTTATTTTTTTCCCTGTGACTGAAGTGAGGCTAAGTGTCTGCAATATCCTGGATCTTCCTTTTTGCCCCGTCTATAGGTGGACGTATTGCGTGCTCTTTCACAAACATTCAGGACTCACCTTGGTCCCTGTGACCCTCTCAAAGACGACAGAGAATGACTTTGCAAGGATGTCACATAACTCTCTTAGGATCCTGCCACTTATCCTGTCAGGCTGCACAGATATGTGTAAATCCAATTTGTCAAATATTCTCATACATGATCATAGAATCATACGATAGTCTGTGTTGGAAGGGTCCTTTAAAGCTCATCTAGTTCCACCCCCCCTACAATGAGCAGGGACATCTTCAACTACATCAGGTTGCTGAGAGCCCCATCCAATCTGATGTTGAATGTTTCCAGGGGTGGGACATCTACCACCCCTCTGGGCAACCTGTTCCAGTGCCTCACCACCTTCATCTTAAAAAAAAAATCTTGCTTAAACCTAGTCTGAATCTGCCCTTGCTATATATTCAATAACTGTGAAGAAACCTTGACATGTTCCAGAAATCTCCTGGATTGCTTATGGAGAGAAGAGAAGAGAAGAGAAGAGAAGAGAAGAGAAGAGAAGGGAAGGGAAGGGAAGGGAAGGGAAGGGAAGGGAAGGGAAGGGAAGGGAAGGGAAGGGAAGATTAATTTTAGTTGGAAGTACCTATAACAATCACCTAGTCCAGCTGCCTGACCAATTCAAGGCTGACCAAAAGTTAAGGGCATTGTCCAAATGCCTCTTAAACACTGGCAGGCTAAGGGCATTGACTTCCTCTCTAGGAAGCCAGTGTTTGATCACCCTTTTTCTACAGAAATGTGCGGTCTAAACACTGCCGTGTTGCTTTCCCAGCAAATGTCATGAAGTCCTTCATGAGAACCAGAGCATGGAGACCAAAGGCTTCTTTGAATTGTTCAAGGAAGGTTTTGACCACCACTTCTTGCTCACTGAGTGGTCTGTAGCAGACCACCACTACACTCATCTCGGTGGTGATTCTTCTGATTTTGACCTAAAGGCCCTCCACAGACCTGTCCTCTTTTTCACAGCTAACCTCTATGTGCTCCACAGGTCTTTTGCACAAAAAATGAGCCTTTCTTCTCTCCTACCCTCTTTTTTTTTTCCTGAGTAGCTTATCTATCTAATGCAGTGTACCTGTTGCTATACTGAGTGATAGCCCTCTGCTTTACACCTACCTCAGAAAATACTGCTTTTCTATAGAATTGCTTTGAATTAAAACTTCTCTCAAAATACATTGTAATACCTTTTCCTATGTTACCAAAAAATAAAGCTACATATTTATAAAAAAAAAAAGAGTGAAAATGCAACCACTATTTTTTGTAACAGCTGCCATTCAAGTAGACCTTTTGACAGTATGGAAGCTTCTTTATATTTCCCATGTTTCTTGTGCTCGAAAATAATTTGAAATCATGCTAATCTCTGACACAGCAGGTTTCTGACAGCTCTGTAAAAACATATCATTGTTTAATATCATTGCTTCAGGCAAGGTGACGGGAGTAACCACCTTCTATAATTCATGTTTAATACCTGAGTGACAGAGAGGAATCATATCATGTCCTTGATCAAAAATCCTCAGCTCTGTTATGCCACCCTCCCTCTAGAAAATACTTCTGAAAATAGCTAAACCTAGTCCAAATTTAACACTTCTAGGAAGAATTTTTATCACCATAAAACCTGATGTAATTCGAAAGCAGAACTCTTACTGTGAAATATACATTTTATAGGATTCTTTATACTTTTCTAAACTCTGTTTTGCAGTCTAAACACCCAAAAGAGATTTCTGTTCCTCACATTTCACCTGGCAAGAATGTTCCTAACAAATGGGAAGGAGTTCAGTGCAGCATATATTGAAAGACAATATGTTTATACTCTAGTTTTTATAATCTGTTTACCTTTTGAAGAGTTAGCAAACACTAACCTTAAGAAAATTGTCATGTTTTCAACTGGGATAGAAATGACTTTCTTGCTGTCAGCTTGGTGTAGTGCTGTTTGGATCTGGGATGCGAATACTGTTGGTAGTGTACTAATGTTTTTTTATTATTGCTAAGCAGTCAAGGCCTTTTCTGCTCCTCACACCTACTCCTGCCAGAGAGTAGGCCAGGAGTGCACAAAAAGCTGGGAGACGACACGTCTGGGACAGCTGATCCCAACTGACCACAAGAATATTCCATGCAATATGCTGCCATGCTCGGTATTTAAAGCTGAGGGAAGAAGGAAGAGGGAAGATGTTCAGAGTGGTGGCATTTTGTCCTCCCAAGTAACCATTACGTGTTTTGGAGCTCTGCTTTCCTGGAGATGGCTGAACACCTGCCTCCTGGTGGGACGTAGTGAATGGATTTCTTGGTTTGCTCTGCTTGAGTGCGTGGGTTTGGCTTTACTTATTAAACTGTATTTCATCTTAACTTACAAGTTTTTTCTCACTTGACTCTTCAGATTCCCTCTCCCATCCCAATCAAGGTGGGTGAGCAAGCAGTTGCATGGTCCTAGTCGCTGGCTCGGATTAAACCACAGCAGAAAGTTGTTGGGTTTTTTATTGTTTGGGTTTTGTTGTTGTTGTTGTTTTTTAAATAAAAAAAACTAAATCTATCATTGTGAAAAGACAGCTATCTTTAAAAATGCTGTTGAAATTAGATGTGGAAACATACTTACAACTGTCTAAATTTTATATTTGCAATGAATGAACGAGATATACAAGGAAGGACAAAATAGTGTGTGATAGAAACAGTCCTGTATAGTAACACGCAGATAATCCCATGTTCTGCCACAAATTTAAAATGGTTAGACTTGAGTCCTGTCTGTGCATCAGCTTGCAGAGCTCAACCTGGAAAAACTAAGCTCACAAAGCATATGAGCTTCCGTATCATCTGTGTACTTAGACACATTTTGGTTTCCTTTTGAGTTTATTAAATAATGATCAGGTCCATTAGGCACTGAGACATACCCTAATCTTTTGAAATAGCTCCGTACTGCTATTATCTGAAGAAGGAAATGCAGCAAGTATAATTCCTGTGTCAGTGCAAATGTGCTGTCATTTATTCCATTTCAGTTAAGCTTTATCTTAAATTATGCAGTTCCTACATTATTGGTTTTATAGGTGGCCAGTAATATGGAGGTGGTAGGATTAAGAGAATTGCTCTAGGTGGAGAGTGGGAGGTCTTATCTGCCAGTAGGACATGTATGTCTCAAACAGTGCCTCAACTATCAATTCAACATCTTCAAAAAATATTCACGGCAACTATAACTGTCTGCTTGTCTTATTCTTCTGTATTCCCCAATTATGGACACCAGCAAGAAGAGTTAAACAGATCTTCTAGGTTCTGATTACAAAGGTGTTGTAAGGCCATGTAGGAAAAAGATTAGAAATGCCAAAGCCCAACTAGAACTTAAGCTGGACTTGGATGTTAAAAACAATAAAAAGAATTTCTATAAATACATTAGTAACAAGAGGAGGACACAGCAGAGTCTCCATCCTCTATTGGATGTGGGAGGTAACGTAGTGACAAAGGATGAGGAGAAGGCTGAGGTACTGAATGCCTTTTTTGCCTCAGTCTTTAGTAATAGATTTAGTTGTTCCCTGAGTACCCAGACCCCTGAGCCAGCAGGCAGGGGAAGGGAGCAGAATGAAGCCCCCATAATCCAAAGGGAGGTGATGAGGGACCTGCTCCAACACCTGGATATAAACAAGTCTATGGGATCCACCTGAGGGTACTGAGGGAGCTGGAGGATGTGCTCACTGAGCCACTTTCCATCATTTATCAGCAAAAGGGAGAGGTCCCAGCCAACTGGTGTCTAGCAAATGTGACGCCCATCCACCAGAAGGGTGGGAAGGATGATCTGAGGAACTCCAGACCTGTCAGTCTGACCTGGCGGCCTGGGAGGGTGATGGAACAGATCACCCTGAGTGCCATTCTGCAGCGCATGAATGCAGAACTTCTGAATGTAAAACTTCAGAACTTCCAGAGAGAAGTATATGCTTAATTTTGTATAAAAAAATGCATTTTTATAATCAGTGAAATTAATTTACTTTTATTTAAGGAGAAAAACTGTCTTTGAAAATATTTTTTTTTGGAAACAACATTAAAATAGCCATGAATTTTGGCTAGTAGATAGAAGCAAGAATGAGAAATTTTATATTTTTTATACAAAACTAATGCTAAATCCCATTCGTGGTAAGTGTAAACTTGACTGGTGAGGTTCAGGGTTTTCTTAATTCTTTCTATGGCAACAGTTTTAATCTTGTTAATGAAAATGGTGATAGTTTTTCTTGGTTTTACTGTCTTCTCTCCAAAAGATAAGTTTATAAAATAAACATTCATAAGCAAAAAGCATACTATGATTATGTGCCAGGCTTGGTTGCAACCCATACCTGTTTTACTATTTCATGCAGATCCACTAAGGACAGATCGAAATAATGACAGTTACTTTCCTGTCAAAGGTTAAGAGCAGAAGCAAGCTTTATGATTCCCATTAAAGACAAAAGTATTTTGCATTCCTCTATTTTGGGGTTCTAAGATGTCTGGTTTTCAAGGAAAGTAACATTAACTATTGACAACGAGTAACAGTAACCACAGAGTAAAGCAAAGTGCTTTGATGATAAAAATAGGGACAGAACTTAGAGTTAAAATATGAAGATTCTCATTATTGTCTTCTATTTCTTCTATCTTCTTCACATGAGACTTGGTTCTACGACAGAATTTTGTAATTGGCATAAAAAAATGCACGCTGTTTTGCAAAGTGAGGTGGAAAGAGGTATGTGAACTAGATATTGGCCTTCCCATAAAGGAAATATTACTTTCTCTAACCTTCTTGAACTCAACCACAGATCTTATTCATCAGAGCAAGGCTTGATTTTTATTTTGGCATTATGTTATTCTCTTCATCTACACCAGCGGTAAACAACTTGTGACTGTTGAAGCATATGTGTTTGTTAGGTGATGTAACTGAGGCTTTCTGTTTGGGAGGATATCACACATTTAGCAGTATTGTCTTCGATATGTGGTAGTTTGGGTGTTTTTTTTCCATCTTGCTGCCAGATGAATATTTTGGGCATAGTTCACAAGGTCAAAAGTAGTAGATATCCCCTACTTTTGCAATTCAACATTATTCTGTGGAATTCCTTTACACACAAGAAAAAAGAAGCTTTCTGTCTATTCTAGGAATGCTATCACAGAAAGATATATGGCAAGGATTCCCTCACAAGTTTAGACGTATGAATGATTTATAAACTGAAATCTAACAACTTTGTTTACATTTTAAAAATTAGAGACTAGAATTTTCAGGATCTAGAATTACTTGCATGTAAAAACAAATCTAAAAAATACTTGCTTGTTCAAAGCTTCTTTCAGAGAGTGCTGGTGCTGTTCGTGTCTGAAAACATGGTGAAATTATGGATAAGGAGTGCAAGATTAAAAATAAAGAAGTAGATTTTGTAATTAAACTTTAGATGCTTTAATTTATGAATCATGATGCATTAGGTCCTAATTGCACCTGTATAAAGGCTTGTCCAGACATTCTTTACAGGCTTAAATTGCCATTTTAATATTTAGAATTTAAAAATATCTATTTAGTGACAAAATTTATGTTCATTTGCTTCATGAGGAGAGATTATAGCTTCATGTATTTAGTAACTGAATAAATCAAAAAGGTTGGTATTGTAAGCAAAAAGAAAGTAAAATAAAAGGTCATGTAACTTAAAGACAACATATTCTCCAGGAATTGTCAACTGAGCTGTAAAAATTCCAGAGAAATTTATGAGATCTAATACTTTTCCTTTTTTTTTTTTTTTTTTTTTTAATTCTTTAGACATTTAACACATTTAATTGGAAAAATTTGCCAAGTATTTTCAGTCTTACTGATTAGAATTCTCAAATTCACTCAGTGGAGACGTTATCTCAGAAATAGTGGTATTGTAGCAGAGAAAATTTGCATTTGAGGCTAAAATCAGAGAATCATAGGATAGCTCCAGTGGGGAGGTACCTCAAGAGGTCTAAACCTACTGCTTATCCTAAAACAGATATTGGAAATTAATATAAACAACTAGTTAGTGCTCTGAAAACCCTTTACTGTCCATTAGTATGATGGACTGCCAGCTCTTCAGCTGTGCGTATAAAGAACCTAATACACATTGTATTAAGTACATTAATAACCAACCAAACAAGGAGATTCAAAGACAGTAACAGAAATAGTTTAATCTGAACTATATTAGATGCTTATTCTATGTCAAAGTGCCTTTCTTTCTCCACTGTTTAAATTAGCTGGAATTACATACCTAACTTTCAGATTGATAGTTTAGTGCAGCAAAACCACCTTAACCCACCCAGTGTAGCTCTACCAGTTTACTTCCCATCCTCCAAATGAAAAAACAAACAAACAAAAACTTACAGAATTTGCTAAAATGCCATTGTAAATTGAAGAGGAAATCGTGATGGCTCCCAGTAAGAATGTTGACAGGTTTTGATTGTGGGGATTTTTTTTTATTTTTATTTACTTCTCACAATGAAAATTTTCTGGTTTCCTGGATTTCAGTGTTTATTTCAGTTGTTTGTTGAAAACATACATTGTACAGCACTTCAATGACTTGCCTTAGTGCCTGTACAGTGTGTATGATAAAGCCTGAATACCAGGAACAAGTTAAATGTAGCTGTACTCTTCATACTGTCTTAAATTAAAAAGCATTATCCCTAAGAAAAAATTGTATCTGTGTGTGTAAGTGTTTGATATGCAGAACAACGCCCTACAGCCCTTGAAAATGTCATTTAGAAAGATTAAAATCTCCTGGGTGAAGAAGATTTAAAATATTTATCAGTGTAGACCTTTCTGTTTTCTCATAAGACAGTCAGTTGCAAAAGTGATGAGAATGTGGCTTCCTTTATTGTTACTGTTCCCATTAAATCAATTGTGATCGATGGGTCTCAGTCTTAAAGCCATTGCGGCATTGGTATTCTGTGTGAATACAGAATGAAAATAACAATGACAATAAGAATAAGAATGACAATAATTATTGTTTGGGATAGAACTATTGCTTTTCTGTATAAGATAACCAACAGGTTTAGGCTGGATTTTTAATTTTTCTCATAAAATATTCCTTAAAAACCTCAGTGCTGGGGTTGTACCATTGCATATGATCTTATTAATTTCCCAAGGCTGCTGTATTTTGTGAGACTAGGATTTAAAAAGTTAAATTATCTCACCCATAGCAAGTGAAAACATTCCTCTACACACCTCAATTTAATTTGCCTATTGGCATGTGTTACCACTTACATCTGGGGTTCATATGGATTCTGAAGATGCTAATAAAAATTCCTATTGTACATTCTATTGCTAGCATTACGCTCAAAATTTAGAAAGAGGTTATTATCAAGTTTGGTAGAACATTTTTTTAAGATGCCACGCTGTTTAAAAACTGTGTGTATGTTGAAGGTGGCATCGCATCACTCCCGTACTTTTTGGAAATTGTCTGTCATCTAAAAAGCCCCAGACTGAGTGAAATCCGTAGAGGGGACCGTATCAGGGACTCTGCTCAGAGTCACAGAGCTACTCCCAGGACTGCTGGCGTTGGGGCTGTTGGTGAGACATTTTGTGTGGGTAAATGGCAGGAGGGATAACTTTTATGGTTCTCATTGTGCTGGACTTGTTGGGGAGGAAGGATCTCTATCCCACCCTGGGAACCAGATTCACCCAACAAAGCACCATCCAGGGACGTAACCTTTGTGGATAATACTTCAAAGAGCAGAACTCGTGCCTCTGACAAACAGCTGACATTTCAAGACCGTGTCCACGACAAAGAGGGTTGGTAACATCCTCTGGCTCAAAATGTATGAAAGTTGAGTTTAGCATTGACATTTGGAAAGCTTGTTGAATCACAGAAAAAAGTTATGGCTCTAATTTTATGGACCCTAAAAATTAACACTGCTTCCTAGTGGTCTTGGTTTTGTATTTCCAAACAAAAGTCAGGTTCTAAATTTTATAAGCATTATTAAAGCTAAGAAAAAATATCCTATGATAAAGAATTATTATAATTTTTTTTGGTTGTTTGGGCTCAAAATATTTTATTTTTTTTACAGAAAGAAAAAACATCCATTATTGTCTTTTCCACTTTTGTTACTGCATAAAAGGAGAAAGTAATGAATTAGAAAATCAGTAAATTAAGTATTCCTTGAAAATTATGGGAACAAATGGAATCAAAAGTTTATAATTTACTTAAATAGAACACCATTTTCCTTAATTTTGTGAAATGATCAAATGTGTTCTCTTTTTTTAGTTTAGCAACAGGCAGGCTGCACCTCCAAGATTAAAGTCATCACACGATACTATGGGTTTATCTCTCCATCATCCAGATTTCTCAGAGTTCAGATAGATATTTCCTTTGTTGACAGTAAAAAATTCTCTGAAGGATTTTCAGAGGCTCTCTTATCTGTCATCTTTACTTACAGCCCTATTGATGTCAACAGTAGTTTTCTAATAATTTCCGACAATTTACTACAATTTTTGCTGTAACCCCTTGTTTCTTCCTCTTTCTTATCCTGTCAAGTGCCAAAATCTGTAGCAGACATAGTCTGACTCTTTTATTGATGGGGCCATCACTCATATACTCTGTGGTTTAATGAAATAGAGATAACTGGGTAAACCCCCACAACACGCATTGCTTCCATTTTCTCTGACTCACAGAATGTTCTAGATGCCTGGATTATTAAATGTCTGATAAGGAGAGATATCAAAGCACTCAATATCTTAGAAGATATTCTTATGTGGCACATAATAATGCTGACTACCGCAGAAAATACAAACTTCCTCTCTAAAAAAAAGCTAATGATGTCTGTCCAAACCTGCTGCTTGATACTTCCACAGGGCAAATTCAAATATCTTCAGATGATTTTAAAACTTTATGAACATCACCAGACAATTAAAAAAAATTACTTTTAATGGTTACTTGTCATAAATATCCCTTATTATACATTATATCAGTATATAAACACTTCAGTGAGAAGGAGAGAAAACATTAGACCAGGGAAATCAATAGTAAAACAACAGAATATTTATAAAAATTTTGAACAAAATTAATATTAGTGAAGTATCTTTGTTATGTCTCAACCTCTCCAATAGTTAAGGCAGACGTGCAGGTGAATAACATCCTCATTCTCTCTGTTCACTGCCTTGTTGTTCACAGTTGGACAACACAGTTGGACAAATCCCCGTGTTGACCAATTTTACACACTAATTATTTCTACCCAGAGCAAGTATTCCATAGGGTTGTTGGCTGCCCAAGCATGAACTGATTTGCTACTGAGATATGCAGGAAACTTGAGCACGGTTGGAGAAAGTAGAAATTAGTCTGTGGATTTAAAATTTTTGCTTATAGCAACATCGTAGCCCTCTGAAAAGTAACATGCTCATCTTTAAAGGAACTGTTGAAATGTTAAGGTGGTATTTCCTTTTTCTGAATGTATTGTTCAATACTGCACTTTGTCTGCAAATATCAAACAACAGAAGAAGCATGGAGAAGCATGGAGAATGGGAAAACAGAGGAACGGGAAAGAAGTAATTTTAGACTACTTATATAGGTCTGAGTTGATTGTAAATGATAAAATTATTTTTCTATGTCCAGCCCAGAAAAAATTACTAAATAAAAAAAAAACAACCCACAAACCAAAAAAACCCAAGTATTTAGTAGGAAAAAATGAGAAATCTTTGTCTATACTACAGTATACTAGTTCATTTTGGTCTGAAAATGTGTCACTTATATGACACATATCATTATTTTAATTAGATTTTTTTAAAATTATGAAGATTCTATCAGCTTAGCTTGTCTTGCTACAAGGGAACATATTTTAATGAGGGATAAAATGTTATTAGAAGCAAACTTTAAAGTCAGATCATGACTGGAGATGAGGCCTGGCCTATAAATAAGTCAATCAAATTATAAATTGACTTTAAAACCTACAATTGGATATTATTAGCTAAAAATAGTTGTATTATGGCAAAAGAACAAGGCTTAATACATCTATGTACATGTTACCAGTTAGGGAGCATAACCTTCAATGCAAATTGCTTCAAATTAGCATTTTTCAATTGGACAACTTGATGCTATTCAATAAGAGAAGAATAACTTCCTTTGGCTGTCTGAAAGTATGAAAGATCTGAGAAAAAAAAATACACTCTTCCTTAGCATCTTATTTTCTTTGACCAAAATTAAAAATGAAGAATTCAAATATTAAGAAGCTATTTTCCTACTGCGATTTATCTTTTGTAGAGAAAAGTAGTTGGATCTTAAAAGCTAGTAAGATCCAGGTACTGCTGAACTATCCTTGTTGAAATTTGCACAAATATAATGGGTCCAGTGCTATTCTCCTTTATTTGCCATGAAATTCTATTATAGTAAACGGATTGATACTAAATAAGACCATGCAGAATTATGCTCATTGATTCAGAACTTAAGGTCTAAATGACAATATTCTTCCTTTTTATGGTAGATTATCTCAGATTCCTTCTACAGCTCATGAGTCAAATTACTGTATTTTTGCATATCAGCATAAAAATATAGAAATCATGTATGCCTGAGGTAACGGAAACAGTGGCAAAAGAAAATTAATTACTTTGTAAATATGCAAGAAATTTTCTTACTTGTTACCTGAATGTAATCTAGAGCCTAACACTCAATAATAAGAACAGCAGCCCAGTAATAGCTCATAAGAAGGAAATAACTGCTAGATATCCTTTGTGACTATACCGGTTCTACAAAGTATTCTAAATATTTTATGGTCTAAGGGACAGCCATTGTGCTAGCATCTGAAAATACCCGTATCTCCTTACACTTTGGATTCCTAGTTTTAAATCTCTCCTGAAGTTGAACAACTATATTCTTCTTCCTCCTTTTAAGCACGTCAAATGGTAATTCCGAAACAAAACAGAACAGTCAAAACAGAAGGGTCAGCCTTCTCCCCTGCTCTATTATGTTCATCAGTTCTGTAGTTAAGAGTATTCACCCATGATTCACTTGCCCTTCCAACCCGATGGGGATCACATTCATACACATCACGTCTCAGAGTGTGCCCAAACAGTCCAAGTGGTTCATTATTCAGGATTTGTTTATTATATGCTCCTTACAGAAAACAGCCTGTAAGGTAAATCCTCATTCAGGTTCCCCCACCCCCAAATTAGACATATTCATATTTATACTTTTGCTAGCTCATCAAATGTGTAGTTTCTTTTTTTTTTGTCAGTTAAAATAGCTTCAAGAGGAAGTCTATTGACCATATTCCTAAACTTTCCAATCGAGCACATCAACTTGTGGCTGAAGTATTTATTTAGAATAGAGAAAATAAGACTTTAAGTTTTCCCCAGACAGAAGGACTTAAACCAAATTCATCCATTTCTTAAGTCACTTAATCTCCAGTATTAAAGCCGGTTCACTGCAGGTTTCCTTAGTTGACATCATTCTTCATTTGGCTTCCATCATTTGACATCCTCTGAAAAATGTAAAAGAACAATCTCCTTTGGTGAAAGAACGCGTTGATTCCAAAGCGCTGTTAAACTTTCAATATTGCCAATAATAGGAGGCTTTTAATGTAAACAGCTAAACTTTATATATCTGGAGACATTACTTGTGGGAAAGGAGGCATCTTACACATTTAAGCATTTCTTCTGATAACTTTTGAAGAGTGGGGTCAAAAATTAAAATTCTAAATTTCACGTTGGGTTCCTAAATTATGTTTTTAGAGCTGGTCCTTCAAAAGTTTCAGTGTTTACAATTCAATGTAGACTCAAGATTTTCATTAGAATAGAATAGAATAGAAGAATAGAATAGAATAGATTTCAGTTGGAAGGGCCCTACAGTGATTAATCTAGTCTAACAGCCAGGCCAGCTCAGGGCTGGCAATACGCAGTCAAAGTCTATCTCGGTGCCTCTGCAGGACCTCTCGTCCTTCAAGACTGGACAGCACCAGTTTGGTGTATCACCAGCAAACTTGTGAATGGTGCTTTCAGCTCCTGCACCCAGATTGTTGAGGGTTGCAGGGCTTCTTGCAAAATCAAATCTGTGCCACAAAATGACAGCATTTTAATTACGTGGCACCTGAGATCAGTCTAGCAAACCATTCCCCATGAACTGATGCTTTAGCCTATGCATGGCTGAAGTAACTGAGGACCCACTTAGGAGATGACACTGCTTTTACTGGCCAGTATGAGAGTTTAGGGACTTAGTATGACGACTGAAGTTTAAGTTATATTAAGTAATGAGAAAGTCTGATTTATTTACCTTGAAGTCAGAAACAATGACAAAACTGAGTCATGTGGATTTATTTTGGAGAAACTGGGTGGGATTCAGGCAAATATAATCCTTAAAAGCCAGAGCTCTGAGGGAAGAAAATGATGTTAAGGAATAGCCAGTGAGATTGCACAGATAAATACGTATGTGAAGGAGATTTAAAAACCAAGATTTGGAGACTTAAGAAGACTATCTCAAATGGAAATGATACGGACATCTGCTGAGAGGTCATTACAGCATTTCCAGATGTGGTTATTTATTCAGCAGTACCTTATTTTGGAGAAGAAACTCAAAATTGTGCTTTCTTCAGCCGACAATGGGAATATTGCATTAGAGAAAAGAAATACAAGATTGTTTTTCTTTTAGAGAAGTAAGGAAACAGTATTACCAGTTTTAAATTGTTGTCAGCACCAAAAGCAGAAACATCAAAGCACATACATTATTCTGAATAGCTGACTACAGGCTGAGTGATGCAGGACATTTAGAAGACTGCAATTTTGCTGGTGATATAGGTCTTTAGTAAGTGAAGATTAAATTGAGTTAGAAACAAATAGCAATTGAGAAGAAGGAGCTGACATGTTCCATCATTTGATTTAAACAGTAGCTTGTAGATAGATTTTTTTTCCCTGATTTCTCTATTACTACTGACTTTCCTAATGAGTGGCATATTTATGAACAGCCAAATAAACCATTTGACCAAAACAGACACAATTAGGCCAGCCATAGCCCTTCATGGTCTGTCACATAGAAGTGTCATGAATAACTGGAGGAGACAGTGTATATATTAGGGTTATGGACACATGCAATTTTTGCATTCAGCTG
Organism: Gallinago jamesoni; assembly: GCA_025769975.1. Taxonomy (NCBI): domain Eukaryota; kingdom Metazoa; phylum Chordata; class Aves; order Charadriiformes; family Scolopacidae; genus Gallinago; species Gallinago jamesoni. Next base: position 88,101,348 of record JAOQGH010000023.1, read on the forward strand.
TTAAGCCAAAAAAACCCACAAACCACCACCAAACTAAAACTCTACCCAACCCAAACCAAACAAAAATCAACTCCAAAAGGAAACCCCAGCACCACTACACCACTTCAGAAACTAACCGAGAGTTTTAGGGAATTATTTTTCCTGTTTTCCCCATCAAAATGAAAAAGAACCCCAACACAACAACAAAGCATCTTTCTATTTTTCCGTTTTTTTTTTTTCTTTCTTCTTTTTTTTTCTGTTTCTATAGATTTCTATTTCAGCTGCAGCACTGTGCTGCTGACCCGTGTTGAGCCTGTTGTCCACCAGGATCCCTCTGTCCCTTTCAGCAATGCTGCTCCCCAGCCACACAGATCCCAGCCTGGACTGGGATTTTGATTACGTTGACCCAGGTGCAGGGGTTCTCATTTCACTTTGTTAAATTTTAAAATGTTGGATGGGTGTCACATTTGCTAAGATGCCATTCAGCTGGGTCACAGAAATACAGAATCACAGAATCACCTTAAAATGGACCTTTTAAGATCACCTAGTCCAATCAATGAAAAAAAGCACCAAAAAACCCCACCAAAAACAAAAAAAAACCCACAAAAAAACCCAAACAAAACTGTTCTTTTCAATGTTGCCTTGGTCATACTTTTTAAAATAAGTTTGTACCAATAGCAGACTGTGTCCCTGTTTGCCCCTTTTTCAGGTCATTTATAAACAAAATAAACAACAAAAGTTCCAACACGGAAACACACAGAACCTCACTGATAATTTCCTTTTTTTTGCCAGAACTGAATCATTGCTTAACGTATCTTTAAAGCTTTGTCTTTGTCCTGCTGCATAAGAAAAAAGTGTATGTGTTCATCCTTATTTGCAGAATCATTTCTTGCTCTGAAGCAATGCATAATAAAGAATGAAAGTGAGAATATTTGTTTCATGTAAATCATCCACAAGAAACCAAATAAGTTGTGATTTACCAAGTTTACAAATACTCATGTTATTATATTTTTATTACAATAAAACCCATTTTACTCTAAAGTAATTAGATGGAATTCTTATGAAGAACATCTAACTGTATTAGTCAAACTTTAAATGAATCAGCTATATTTCATACTGAATGTTGCTCCCTTTCTATTTTTCCACTATGAAGAATGGTATTAATTTCCCAGCTAATTAGAATGCATCATAATTCTGAAGTCTAGCATCAAATTTTACTTTCTACGAATTTTAATTAAACAACCAACTGAAAGCAGATTACAGCTTTGTGCAGAAGAACATTAAAAAGGGGTTGGAATAATTTATCACAGAATGTACTTACCAAAGAATTCTGAATGCCTTAAGTCATAATGAATCAGCAAAAACATCAAATATTTTCATCTTAAAAGTATTAAATTAATGAGGAAAAGATATTTAAAAAATAACATACTCGATGATGACAGAAAAAAAAGACTAATATTATTTGTGAATAGTTTTAATGAGCTCTATTCCTAATGCAATTCGACATATTTAGCAGATGCATTAGCTGCTTAAACTCTACAGAAATTTTGCAAATATAAGGATGTTTTCATGATAATTATGTTATCACCACTGAAGTAACAATGCCTTGGTCTACTTTGCACACACTGTCATTGTTGGAATGATTTCAGAGGAGGGCCACCAAGATGATCAGAGGGCTGGAGCACCCCTCCTATGGAGAGAGGCTATGAGAGTTGGGGTTGTCCAGCCTGGAGAAGAGAAGGCTCAAAGGACAACTTGTAGTAGTCTTCCTAAAGGGGGACTACAGGAAAGATGGAGAGGGACTCTTTGCCAGGGACTGTAGTGAAAGAACAAGGGATAATGGTTTTAAACTGAAAGAGGGTAGATTTAGGTCAGATATTAGGAAGAAATTCTTTGCTGTGAGGGTGGTGAGGCACTGGAACAGGTTGCCCAGAGAAGCTGTGGCTGCCC
>JAOQGH010000023.1:88105153-88136105 GCA_025769975.1 Gallinago jamesoni
GGGGCTTGGAGCAACCTGGTCTGGTGGGAGGTGTCCCTGCCCAGGGCAGGGGGTTGGAACTCAATGATCTTTAAGGTTCCTTCCAACTCTAAGGAACCAGAGCTTCCACCACCAGAGGCACATGAAAGGATATGAAATGGAATGTTACAGCATTTGATACTTGAGAAAATTGGAATTTATTTGCTTTTTTAACTGTTTAAATGACAAATAGCAACCCTATTGCTTAAAATACAATAAAAAGAATACAGAGAATAAGCAGAATTATCTGTTCCAGCATTTCTTTGCTAACTGCATTATAAAACTAAACTATCATACTTCCTAGTCACAATTTGTTGTGATCTTGCTGAGGGCCAGTATTGTAGTGGGCACTCAGGGAAATAGTAAATGATGAGCATTTATATATGTTTAATTTGGGGTGAATGTATCAGATTTGTAACAATAAATGCTGCAATCTGTCTAAATCCTGTAATTCTTCAAATGTCAGGCTGGAAAGCACAATGCAAGAGAGAAACTGAGTGGCTTTTTGTCTTACCCACAGAGAACTGACTTGATGAAACCTGAGATTAGAAGAGTTAGACATTAGGGACTTCAATTATAGTAGGCAAAGCTTTTAAAATGTGGATTTTTTCACATTTACATTCAATACAAACCTTTATATTCCTCTTTTATACATAAAAGGATAAGTTAAGGGCAATGAGTTCAATGATTTCATCTTAATCCATGGCTTTCATTTTACCCAAAGGGATATTTAAACTTTGTTTTAAAATATGTATTAAGCCAGCCCCCACAAGCACTGCTATGAATGAGTGTTTGCCAGAATATCTATAAATCTCAAGAAACTGGATCTGCAATACTTCAGGCATAGCATTTTGGTCTAGTCCGAAACTGCCTGGGCAAGATGGGAACATAAATGCTTGTCACAAGTCTAGTGAGCTATTATTATGGTCAATGATTTTGTCTCTTGAACTGTGTGTGTCAGTCTCAGGTATGCCTGCAGAAGTCTAATATGGGACAATTTACACTGCAGATGTTTTTTTTCTTTATAGCTGGATTTAACTCTAGACTTTTCCCCCCTTCTCTTAAGGCATATCACACTCAGTGGATTATTCTCCAACGTTTTAGAAGGGCTCCCATAGACTGTGGAAGGAATATTACTGAACCTTGCTTACTGCAGAATTCAAAGTTTTCCACTCTACCCTGGCACTTCCCATCCAGCAGGGCCTATATTCCTAGATTTCTTTACATCAGTGCTAGTAAGACAATGAATATTGACTAGGACTGCTACTACACTGACCCCACTGTCACAAAAATAGCTGTCTTTGTATAGTAGTACAATTTTTCTGGCACTTTGTTTTTCCTGTTGCCAAAGGGAAGTTTCCCATGTGCCCACAGAGCTGAGAACAGCAGAGTTATTACTAAGTCTTACATCAAATGCCCCTTGGAGTCAGATACTTTTGGTGAGGTCACTTTTTCTTTTGAAGTCTTGATGAAATGTTGATTTGGAGGCATATATGTAACGCACATCATCAGCTCTACTGAGAATTGACACAGAAATAATGTTTTCTGAGGTTATTTTCCAGTGCGGATCTTACAGTTATCATATTTTATTGTTTATTCTATGGTTACTGTTTTTTTAACTTGATAATTATATTTTTTAAAGTCTGAAGAAATAATTAAAGTTTGGGATAAGTAGGTTACAGGCTTTCCCTCCTTCTCCAATATTTTCTTCTATCTATTCAAATCGTGGTCTCTGGCACTTCCTGTCCAGAAGAAACCTAAAACATGCTTGTTGCCCTTTTTGTTGTAATCTAGAGTATCTAAGTTATTCTGTGCTATTAAAATATCCATTTCTCCTTATCAAATATTTTCATTTTGATAGATGTGCATGCACTAAGCCAGCAGCAATGCACTCCGTGTTGAAAGCCTTGTGTTGCCTTTTGACTTTTCTGCTCTGTGTTCCACCGTTTGACATGACATAGGGCTTTGTTGTATTTTTTCATCCAGAAGAAAGCTGTTATTTCTTTGGCACTCCACTGTCACCATGCAGTACCACATATATATATATATATATATATATATATATATATATATTTCAATTACTATGGTTAACACTGGCCATTAAAGAAAAGATTAACAAGACCGTTGCACACCACAGGTTCTGTGCTTGACATTGATCATACAGACTGCTAAAAAACCTTTTCAATTTCACTAACGAACTTATTAATGACAATCAATGATTTCAGTGTATATTACTGATTTACAATCCAATCCTCTTACTGCTTTCAGCAGATCCAGATAATTTTTATGATATATGATTCTACTATCAATCAAATTGTATTTCTCTTACTAGTATAGTAATTTTTGCAGAAATACACTTGAGTCTTTTCATACGTCGTATGTCAAGAAAGGGTTTCTAGTGAGTATTTTAGGTTGATAATAAAGATTCCAGACTTATCATTTACAGACAAGTGTCCAGCTCACCAGTTATAAATTAGGCTTAAATAGGTCCATTATAAAGGACTGGCCTTGACCAAAAATGTTACTAAAGGGATTATTTCTACAGATGATCAATGTTTTTATTTATTTATTTTTAATTATTTTAAAACTTCTACAATAGGAAAATCTTGTTCTGGAACTGCTTATCCTTTCACTTTTCAGATGGGTATCAATGAAACCAGCAACAATATTTGTTTCTAGCAGGAGGAACCTCACTTCCTGATCAAATAATGTCTTATTTTTATGTTTTCTGAAAACATTGTTTAGATGCAAAGAGAGAAAAATAATGTTTAAATAATAGCATAAACCAAGAAAATACAATCTGGAAGAGACTGCTAGTGGTTAGCTGGCCCAATCCCATGCTGAGAGCTTAGATCGGACTGCACAGGACCTTGTCCAGCTGTGTTTTGAAGCACACATCTAAAGAATTTATCTACAGCATATTCCTTCTGGTGTAAGAGTTTAAAAGTTATAATTTAAAAGCTACAGATACATCCATGAGACTTAATCTTAGCCCAGTTTATCTCCCTTTCAAAATCCCTAATTTCTTTATAGTTTGAACCTGGCAACAGGCTTCAATTAGCTTCACATCTTCAACGGGGTTTCATGAAAATCTATTAAATTAATTTTTCAAAGTGTCATGAGACTATCCCTTCCTTATTTTCATATGTAGTAATTAATATAGCTTTCCAAGGAAGGAACTGACTAAGAACAGAACCGTGGAGCTAGTAGAAATTAGTTTGCCATATCTATTGCTTCCAGATTAGAAGCAGATTCCCTTAGAGTGGCCATAGTTTCTCTGCATCAAGCAGCCATCCCATAACAAACACCGTTATCTATACCACTGTTGAAACCACACCGTTCATAGAAATATTTCTCCAGAACTAATCTCAGCCTCCCAGCTTGTAGTGCAGATCCATCATCAGGCTGTCCTCTCCATCCTGCAGCCTGCACAGACCTTCTTTTCCCTAACATCCAAGCAAATTAAAAGCAGAGCAGAACAGGGTTGGGGGGTTGTTATATTCAGTATCCAGTTTTGGGCAAAAGGGAGCACACCAGATATACAAAGATAACAGCTGTTTATTGGTCCTTTTAACGTGTCCATGGTTGAAGAGTCTTAGTTGTCTAGCAAACACAGTAACAAAATGGGATGAACTGTTGCACAGAACAGCAGCTGCATCCTGTGACCTTTGTCAGGGGAGTGAGGTGTTTGTGGTGGGCATCTCCCCCAGCCTAGGGTCCACCCATCCCTATGTTTGTGCGTTGGAACAGACCATCCAGGGAAGTGCTTGAGTCACCATCCCTGGAGGTATTTAGAAGACGTGTAGATGTAGCGCTGAGGGACATGGTTTACAGGTAACTTGGCAGTGCTTGGTTGATGGTTGAACTTAAAGGTCTCTTCCAACCAAAACATTTCCATGATTTCCCTGTCACTGTCCCCATCCTTTTCCCAGGCTGCCAGCTGCAGCCTGGCCATGAACTCCAGCCCCCCAGCCCCAGGCACACAGAGGCAGTAACTGCTACAGGGGAATGTAGATAAATTCTTTAGATGTGTGCTTCAAAACACAGCTGGACAAGGTCTTGAGCAGTCTGATCTAAGCTGATCCTGCTCTTTGTTTTTCCTGTTGCCAAAGGGAAGTTTCCCATGTGCCCACAGAGCTGAGAACAGCAGAGTTATTACTAAGTCTTACATCAAATGCCCCTCGGAGTCAGACACTTTTGGTGAGGTCACTTTTTCTTTTGAAGTCTTGATGAAATGTTGATTTGGAAGCATATATGTAACACACATCATCAGCTCTACTGAAAATTGACACAGAAATAATGTTTTCTGAGGTTGTTTTCCAGTGCAGATCTTACAGTTATCATGTTTTATTGTTTATTCTATGGTTACTACCCCCAGAGATGAAGATGGAGCAGGGGAGGCAGCAGTCCTTGGGCCCGGCACAAGGGTTAAACCAGTGACACCCAACTCAGACCATGGAGAGGCTGAGCCCCTGCAGAGCCAGGTCACCACACAGCCAGGGCTTCCCCCTGCTGAGGGCAGAAATCATATTTACAGGGCTACAGTCTCCTCTAGATGTCCTGCCTACCAGGCCTCATTGCAAGTGAAGGGGCAGATTTCTTCTGGCTGCACATTTCATAGTGAGAGAGCAACCCAGGGATGAAAGTCTTTGCTGTAGAATGAGGAGACTGAATATTAATTACTTCAACATTCATCTTTTATCAGGCTCTACTCTTCCCTTCACCTTGCTATACTCTTTAAGAAGGAGGCACATTGTAAGAAGACCGTAAGAAAGTCTTAAGAGGGTTTTAACATTTCTTTATTGAATACACTTTGAAGAAGGTGCCTTTAGCAGTCAGCAAGCAAGGGCTTTGTGAAAAAGGAGCCCTAAAGTATATTTCTCAAGGATCCTTAGTGGTCAAGATCACCTACATTTATATCCGCAAGGGTTTTGTTCATCAACAAGAGGGTTTTCTCCTGCTCTGCTCCACAACAGTTATTTACCTCCACGCAGTAGAAGTTATAAAATGCTAGCTGTATTAATTTTTAGTGTTTTACCCTCCTTGGAAGGATGTGATTATGCAAAATGCAGGGTCACTGAGAAGGCACAACAGGTATTTTGCTGAGTAACATCAAGATTCCTCTGCATCTTTTCCATAGCATGCACTTCACAATGCCCTGGGAGGTACGTCAACATAAATTAGAAGACATTATGCGACACATAAAATGGCAGAAGATACCTGAAACTGGGTGTATTGGAATAAGGAATGAGGGGAGCAATTAGACAGGAAGGTAAAATGGAGGAGGAGCTAAATTAATTTTTTGCCTCTGTCTTTACTATCAAGGGCTGCAGGGAAATTGCTCTTCCAAGGGCAATTTTCATGGGGAATTATACTATGGCCTTAACAAAATGATAGCCTCCAAGGAGGAAGTTATAGAGCAACTTTAAAAACTTAAGTGTAGTAAATCACAAAACCCAGATAATATTCATCTGAGGGTTATAAAGGAAATTAAGTGTGAAATAGAGAAGTTACTGGCAAAGCTATGCAGTGTGCCATTAAAAGAAGGAACTAATCGACAGGCTGAAGTCGCCTTTTTTTTGGAAAAACCTGGGCTTTGTATATTTTTTTCCATCATAATGCCTGGGGAAACCTCAAGCAGTATAACTACTTGGGGCTGAGAATACTCTTCTACTAAAGCAGTGCTTTACCATATGCTGGTGGGAAAGTAACAGAAGATTGGCGAGGAGGGCTGTAAACACCCTCAAATGACTCGTGTGCTGGAAAACACATACATCACACCAATTTTTGTTTAGTCTTATGTGCTCAACAAGTAGAAGATCTGCCCTTAGATAACGTGGGCCAGGGATGGACTCAGGGGCACCTTCTCCAACGTGCCCGAGATTCCTGCCCCTGCCCTTGAAGATCAAAGCCCAGAGGAAACCTACACCTGCCTGAATCCTTGAAACACAGGCCAGAACAGCAAGTGTGAGCTCTCCCTCTCTGTGTGGGAGCACCCAGCCAAACGGGTTTCAGAGCACCACAGGTGGCATGGAGGGAGGTGTCATCCAACTCACCTTCCTCTCCCCCTCACCTTGTCTCTGCAGAGATAACTTGGGGGGAGCTGAAAAAACAGCTCAGCCCGGGGTTGTCTCAAGATTGCTTCACAAGAACTGAAACAGAATGGAGCATTAATTCCCTTAACAAACAAAATGCCCCCACTCCCATCCCACCACTATTTACCCATGACTTTGAGTGCTAGACATCACAAAATTGGCAACAGAGACCTAGGAGCCATCACACCACCAGAGGTAAATGTCCCAGATAGTGTCATCCACTCAGGCTTAATCCTGCACCCCTACTGACGCAGGAAAGATAAACCATAAGGTTTGGAGAAGAAAATGGGGAGTCTTCCAGCGATACAGCTGGTCTGTAGGAGATTCCTGCCCCTCCTTTTCCAGGACCCTGTACAGGGCAACTTCCCAGGGATGAGCAACCTTACCTGAGAGAGAGGGTCAGTGATTAAGAAGCACACGTATGGTATATGGCATATATGTTATTAAGATTGTGATGGGTGCACTCTTGTAAGGTATTAATATCTAGCGCTTGTGATTTGTGTTGTTGCTTTTCGAGATCCCTTGTAGGTTGCAGTAGTGCATTCCATGAATTTCTTCTAAATTGCAATAGTGTCATTATCATTGTGCTCACAGAACTTGCAATAGTGACATGATGGACCTAGGAGTGGAGTCCAAATAAATTGTTAATTTGAACCTCTCCGTGAAGTCCTCTTTCCCGTTCGTCACACTCTCTCACTCCCTTGCTAACAAGGACTCTCTTCCTAATAAGAGCTCTCTCTTGCTCCACGGTGGCTGTGTCCCCTCTTGCCTGCCTCTGCCCAGGTGTCACTTCGGAGATTCCCTGACCCATGAGGTATTGAGACTAAATTTGCTCTTTTGCCTTTCATCCGTGGTTTTGTGGTTGGTCCTGCCTGCATCAGCTCACACAGTGCTGTACACCACACACAGCTTCATTAAGTTCATAAAACTGTAAAGCTATTGAAAATATAACCCCCAAAAGAGAAAGTAATCCAATAAAAAAAAAAAATACCTTCGAAGGCTTCTGACTGCGTGACACTCAGTATTGGAACACAGCAAATTGCACAAAATTACAATGTAATCTTCTATATCATATTCAAAAATATTTATCTGTAAGTGCAGGAGAGAAATAATAACAAAACAAAAAGCTTGTTTAAAATAAATCGTTAGTTAAGAAAATCAAAACTACTGATCCACAGGTGAAGATGAGTAGGGATGAGACATCTTTTGGAAAAAAAGGTAATTTGCTGAAAAATGCATTTCCATAGTCTTTTAAATACTCAAAAGTTCAGGCTGTATCACCTGGATGGTTTTAGCCATGTCTTATGTTTGGTTTGGGTTTTTTTGTTGGTAGTTTTTTTTTTTTTTTTTGCCTTAGTCTCCAAAACCAGTAGAATTAGCCCTTTAAACCTAATAGTTTAAGAGATTTGATAATCTTCCAGGGCCTGGCAAAAGACTTAGGTTTCCTCTTCTACCATTCACTTCCATGGATTTGAATCCCATCTTCGTATGAAGTTGTCCTATGAAACCATCAATATGGTATTTTAGAGTGGATCTTCCACAGTTTGACAATGTTGTGCTTTCTCTATGCTACTTCTTTTTTCATACCCCAAATATAGAGATTATAGACATATTCTGTCCCATTTTTTTGTCTTATGGAACATTAAAATATTTCCTAAGCACTAATGCATTAGGACAAATGATTTTAAAAGTCTTCTGAATATATTTTACTGTGGTAGCTAAAACACCATCCCGGCAAATCCCGCCTCAATTTCCCTCAACCAGAAAAGGGACTTGAGGACAAGAGCAGGATTCAATTTGGGATTAAGACACCGTCATATGGTTTTATAGGCCTCTTAAAGTTACTAAAGACCAAAGACCAAGACATTAAAAAAGTCTCAATTGCCTAAACAATGTCACCTCATGCCTTTTGAACTTGGCTGTAGTCCCCCTTTGGGGAAGAGAAAGGAATCAGCTCTGTGGGGTTTAGGTGCAAGTTTAGTTAAACTTTGGCCCAAGCCTAACAAGAATATGTTAAGAACATAAAGCCATTTCAGAACATATTAATTTTACTTTTGGCAGTATCACTTACCTTAGCCAAGGAAAATTCCAGACCAAGCCTTTTTTTGTGTGGATAAATTGCAGAATGGTCTCAAGTTGAACTGTCAAAAGAAGAAGGTTTTGCACGGATTACTAGAACAAGCAACAATAAATCAGTAGGAACACATTATATTAATCCAGGAGTAGCAGAGAAACTCAGATATGAAATTGCTGAAATAATAATTTACTACCTAATCAGACTCAGTGCCAAAGCATTGGAAGCTGACAATGTAAACTGACGTGAGTTTTCAGAAAGGCCTCTAGCAATGACTCTAAGAAGTGCAGATGAATAAACCTAACTCTGCTACAAGGCTAAAAGATGCTACAATAAAGAATAGTATCAGTAGATGCATGAATAAATGTGCCATAATGCGAAGATCAATACTGCTTTGGTGAAGGAAAGTCATGCTTCACGAATCTATTAATGTTCTTGAAGAAATAAATGATAGTATTGATCAATCAATATTGAATAATTAAATTTTTTAAAAAGAGAAATTGCCTCATTAAGGGGGGTTAACAATAATAAGGAATGATTATTGAATGGATTCATAGTTGGTTAAGAGGAATATAGAAAGCAGGATAGATGAATAGTTACACAAGAGTGAAAGTTACCATTCACTAACGAATGATTTGAAAATTATGTCGAAGATGCAAAGTGTGACTGTCACAAAACTATTCCGTATAAAAAAAATCTAAAGGTAGCTATGAAGAGCAGTAAAATGATCCTGTGACACCTGAATAACTGGGTGATGAAATGTCTGATGCTATTTAGAGTTGGCATAAAGTAATTTATACCCAAAACCCAATGCCAATTAAACATACATGATGTTTACATACAAAACATTTAACCGTGAGTTCTTCTATCCAATATAGATAGGTCTCTCAGGGTCAAAATTCATACATAGTCCAAAAAGCAAGAAGAATTTCATAAATTACTACAAAAAGAATGGGTGTTAAGATTTAGCTTGTCATTATATGACTGGGTAGCTTGATGCTGTGGTAGTCCACATCTTTGGTACGGCTGTAGTTCATGTTACCACCTCCCACGCCCCTTTGCGTGCCTGATGCTGGTGGGGCTGGGGACCACAGCCAGTCTGCAGTGGAGAGAAGAAAAAGGGCTGTCTCCTTGGCCTCTTTGTTGGATTGACCTTGGTTGCCAGCCTGACCCTCAGCCAGACACTCACTCTCTCTCCCTCCTCAACAGGACAGCTTGAGAAGATGGAGAAGCTTGTGGGTCAAGATAAATACAGGGAGATCACTTACGGCCACAGGCAAAACTGACTCAACTTGGGAAAAATTAATTTAATTTGTGACCTATTAACAATATGTGTCTAAGACGATACACCGCATTCTTCTGAGTTACATCAAAAACTGAGTTACATCAAAATATTTTGGTAAGCTGTTTCATCCAGAGAAATAAAAAGTTATTTTCAGTTGGATGCAGATTCAGTGTTTAGCCAGTGATTCAGCTACTGTACCAGAAAGCCAGGTGGTCTCACAGTCTAACATAAAAGAAGGTCCTATTATTTTTTACCAAAACCATCTACATGGAAATCATGTTTTATCTAACACAAAAGAGCATGCAGCACCATCCCTGTGCATTATATATGTTAGGTTCCAATAGAAAAAGGAAAATATAAATCCCTAGTAACTTACAGAAATAGAAGTCCTGTTGGGCTTTTACAGGCTATGTAATTATGTTCTGGTGTCTTATTAAAATATCTTCCAACATTAAGTAGTTACAAAGAATTAGATTTGGGGAGAAAACTAGGTAATATAAATGACATTATTGTATGTCACACACATTTCAGGTCTTTATCCCATTTTCCTTCAAAATGAACATAGAATTGCTTCCCTGTTTTAAAGCCCATTTCTAAGCATGGAAATATGTACTGTGCACTGCCCACTGTCATATTTCATAGAATTAGATTCTTGTTAGTATCTATAAAACTAGGTGGCACACTTTGTGTCTGGACTCGAAATTTGCCCCCGATTGCACATCCCCTGCTGGTTATCCATATAGATGAGGTGTCTTACTGCCATCCTGGATATTGGTCCCTAGCTGACCTCTGTAAGGTAGATCTCTAAGACTAAGAGTTGAATGAATCGTCCCTTAGAGGTGCTTTATTCTTTGTAAAGGGTAAGGAAAAATACTTGCTCTGCGTAGATATCTACGCTCTAGACATCAAAGCTATGAAGCTATGAAAGTGTGTAAGTCCTGTCACGTGTCTACCATAATTCCCTCACAGGGCTGTGAGACAGACTTACTGTTGATACACAGAGATGGATTCTCATTTCATTGTAAATGCCATCAGAAATGGTTTTTATTCCCCACTGAACGCTGCTAAACTTCCATTCCACTTGTCATTTTAGATATGGGTTTTGTTCCTTTTTCTGATTTGTTTTTGGTTTGTTGTTGCTTTTGTTGTTTGTTTGTTTTCACCGCGGTGTTCAAATATCACTGAAAGGATGACTAGATTCCATTTGTTGCTTGTTTTTAACTGAGAAAATAAAGCTTTAAATCAGTATGCAAGAGGGATACAGACCTGGACTTATGCCTATACACATGCCATATGTGTATGTGCAATGAACCAAACGTATGTTTTGTTATAGCTGCTCTATTGAGATTCAATCTAGATATGGCAAATTCATGGAAAAGAGATGTTTTTGACAACATCAAGAAGACAGAGCCGGGCTCTTCACAGTGGTACACGCTAGGAAGACGACAGTCAATGGGCACAAATCTAAAAGAGAGATGTTCAGGTAGGATATAAGGAAAAGCTCTCTCCCAGCAATGGAGCAGGTTGCCTAGAGAAGCTGTGCAGACTCCATCCCTGGTTTTCAAGAGGCAATGGTAGAAAGTTTTGAGCAACCTGATCTGGCCCCAGAGCTGAGCCTGCTTTGAGCAAGCGATTGCAGTAGTAGGACCTCCTGAGGTCCTATCCATCCTGAATTATTCTACAATACAACCCTATGATTATCCTTAAAGATAACATTACATTTTGCGTAATTACTTATTTAGCTTTAGTTGAAATGGCTAGAGATTGAGCTTTCCATGGAATCATAGAATGGTTTGGGTTGGAAAGGACCTTAAAGATCACCTAGTTCCAATATCTCTGCCGTGGGCAGAGACACCTCCCACTAGACCAGATTACCCAAACCCAAATCCCCATCCAACCTAGTCTTGAGGACTTCAAGGGATGGGAAACAACTTCTCTGGGCAACATGTTCAGGTCTCACAGCTTCAGAGTAAAGTAACCCTGCCAAAAAGTTCTAGTTCCATCCTCCACAAAGAATCAGGCGAAAAGTTCCTAGCCTGTAAAGCTTAGAGTTTAATGTTGCAGTTTCACAAAGAGTTAAAGATCCATGAAAAGCTACTTTTTTTTTTTTTTCCTGAGTTCTAACATTCATTTTTACAGTGTAACACTGAAACAAGAAGTTTAGTATAAAATGGAGATAAACTGAACAGGTCAATATTGTAGTCCTCTTACCCAACCAAATAAATACTGCAGAAACAATCCCTATCTAGTGGTGATCTATACCCAAAAGAGATCTGTCTTACAGAGTTAGCAGTCATTCTGTATATCCTCACTTAAAGATATTCAGGGAATATAAGTTATGTCCCAGGTAAAAGGAGCTGAGGAGGTTTTTTTCTGCTCCTTTGATTTGTAGGCTGAGAGATTTCATTCATTAAATTTGCATCAATAGTTTTTGCTGCTGGTTGAATATCATTTGCAAATTAAGAAATCATTGTTGAAAGTACTAGGGAGACTGGAGCTTTTTGAAAGGGATTTTTGAATTAAGTAACACCGAAAAATATATAAATGAAAATGTCTCATATTTTTTTTCTTTCACACTCTTCTTTCCTTTCTTGTGTGTCTCACAATGCAACAGATGTTTTGCATAATCATACTACAAAGAATAAATACATGAAAAAAAAAAATAAGACAACAAACCCCAGCTTTTCTACATTTTTCCCCAGTGGGCATTCTAATTACTTTCACGAGGCAACAATTAAAAATGAGCCTTTTTTTTTTCAGCATCAGATATGTGGGTTTTGTTGATATTCTCAGCGCAGCAATGGATAGCACTGCTCTTCCAAGCCCTCCTTCAGCTGACGTTTGAAGGAAAGGCAATTCCTATTTATGTCAACTACCCTTGCCAGCCACGTGGGAATAAAGGAGAGACACTGGTTTTTGGGCAGAACGGGCATCCTGCTGCTAATGTTTGCAATGTGTGGTGCAGAAGACTGTTAGCCTCTTCTCAGTGAGTGTAGAAAGTAATTTCTTATCAGCATTCACTATAAAAACGTAGGAAAGAATGCATTATGAAAAGTAGCTGCATTGAGCTCCAGCTACTAAAGACAGCTGAGCCGACCAGCTTTTGGGATGCCAGTGGAGTTGTCACTGAGATATTGGTGATGGTTAAAAGTATATCTAATTTCCGAGCACTTATATTAATGAATATTAATGAAGTATCTGTTTAGTCTGTACACCACGCATAGGAATGATAGAGTATAGTAACCTAAAATAGGCATGGTTTGGAACTAGAATATTGATGAGATAGAGAGAGTTTTATCTAATTAGAAAATAAGAAAGGAGTTATAATTATCTTTGATTTTTTTTTTATTTATTTTGTAGATCAGGCAAATAAAAATGGAGTCATGGGTTGGCTTCTAAGACAGGGCTGGTCTTTTCTCTACCAAGGAGTAACAGTTGTCAATTTTATTTTTGCTCTATCTTCAACGCCTGTACACCAGGTCTAGGAACAATGCAGGGGCCACACTACGTAAATCCCGTTTCACAAACACAATACCCATTAACAGGCTGATTGCTAACGACCTGTGTTTAATGGGGCTGGTCCCTCAGAGCCTATACAAGCTACTGGTGCCAGGAGGAGCACGGGAGGAGAAGGTAACACATTCCCTGTCCTCACTGCCAAAGCTCAGCAAAGCTGATTGAGGTACCTTTCATGCCAGTAGTCTTTTGTAGGGTCTTCAACGAGCAGCTCACACCAAGAAGATCTTAAGGCTTCTTCTCCACAACCTCTGCTTCTGGCTGGGTTACCCAGGATCTGTGCACAGTTCTTGGTGGATGGCACAGCCTGCTCCAGCTTCCCATTATCTCGCAGGGGTCCACTCCCACAGGGAATGAAACCTGTAAAGAACCTTACATGAAAAGCTTCCTGAGCAACACAACGAGAACATGGCAGGCGCTTTTAAAAACAAGTTCACTTTTTTTCCTCCTGGCCGTTAGCTAGAGCTAGAGAAAATGATGAACAGGACACAAATTCTCACCAGATAATTATCAGATTAATTCAACTAGTAAAAGTTACAGTTTATCATGTTTCTTTTATGCCTGGATCATATGTAGATTCATAGATCGATGTATCGATAGACAGATAATGTATCATTGGATGATGGAAAGTTTGGCAGGAAGCAAGACTAGGAGAAAATGAAATTACAATTTATAAGTATTAGACGTACTGATTTTATTTTGTAGAAGGGAGGCAGATTAATGTTATTATTGAAGTCAGATAGGAGTTTATCTTCTTCATTTCATATTTCATAACCAAACAATGCAGTACCTTTTTTTGTTTTGTTTTGTTTTTTTTTTCCCCAAGTAAATATGATTTTGCTATTGAGGAGGTCCCCAGCTGCACGCTGACCTGGCCGTGCAGGGTCTCAGCCTCTCCATGGCCTGAGATGGGTGGCACTGGTTTGACACCTGTGCTGGGGCCAACGACTGCTGCCTCCCCTGCTCCAGCCTCAGCTCTGGGGGCACCGGGGGGGTCACATCCCTCCCACCCCAGTCACTCCCAACAAACCATAGCCCTTTGTGTGGCATGGGGCTGGGTGGGCTGCTGCGTGTCACATCCGAGAAAATGGGCAGATTCTAGGAAGAAAATTTTTTGTTTGTTTTGGTTTTGGTGTAAATATTTTAACCTTTGTGTTCTAAAGGCTTGTTTCCACTAATTGGGACCAAGTGCGTTAGTTTTACCAGCAATATCTGTTTACTGTATTTTGGGGAAACTACTAAAACATTAACCGGACTAAACAAAAAATTCTTAGCTCCATATATAGGATTTGTTCCCTTTTGTCTATAGCGAGTTTCTGAGCACAATGCGTCCAATAAAACGGAATGCTATGAAAGAAAAAAAGGATTAATAAGAGATGCATTTTGGCCATTGGTATCATTTAGCTATTGTCAACATATGTTGAGAGGAATTAAGAAACTTCAGGATAGAAGAACTGTTAAAGTTCTTCATAATAGCAATGTTCCCCAGATGTAGTATGTTGTCATGAGACTAATGTTGGAGTGCAAATTATCCTTCATCTCTCTAGTATAATATTTATTTATGGTCAGATCAAATGTTTAATCCAATGTGGATTTCACATTTATATTTTATATATAAATCGATTCTTTTTTTTTTTTTTTTCCTTCTGCCTGAGGATATTCTCACTTTCAGCGTTTAGTGAAACAAAAAGCAATTCTGAGCAGCCAGCATCTGCAAATACATCACGGGATTGTCTACCACGGGCAGGAGGCCTTAAGCAGTGGAGCATTACCTGGATTAGCAAGAGCTCACACAAAATACCAATTCTCACTCCTTTCATAATCCCCTCCCAAAAAGCTATTTATTTAACTTCCTACACCAGCAGTTCTCAATGAATCATAAAAAAATATATTTAGCTGCCTATGGTAAGCATTGCTGTAAGGATGGTGGAGACTTTGCTGCTGTCTCAGTAGCAAAGCTGGAAGTTAGTGCAAGCACATCATCGGTTATTCCTCAACTTAGTGGGCAATAAAATGACTTCATGAAGGCCAAGAGATCGTTAAAGTAACAGGAAAATACAGGGCCCAGTCAACTTTGAGTTCCGTTTTACTGAACTGCTTTGAATTATGTTGAATTTTGTTTGAGTTACGTTTTATTTTCACGTTCTTTTGTATATCAGAAAACACGCATGCAAATTTACACAATACTGTTATTTTAGTAACTTACACTCTCAAATTACGATTTTTTACTGAGAAAATTGCAGGATGACAGGAAAGTCTTCTTTGTAACTTCAAAAAGGTGAGTTTTCTTAATTGTGCTGAGAGAATTCCTTCCAACATAACTGTCTGCATTGATTTGGAACTTAAATGTAAGTAAAATGATAGTTGCCTGCATCTGCAAACTGTCATTTACTGAGGTACTAAATAGGAAGTTCTTTCTACTTTTTTTTATTTTTTCCCCAAAATGAGTCTTTAGGGTTTTGTTCCCCAGGTCATTTGAATAGTGCTATAAAATTATCTTTAAGTGGAAATTCTATTATGAAGTGGTACAATTAGATCTTTGTAAATTTTTTGCCACTAGAGGCACTGTTATAACAAAATATTAATAAAAATAAAACTACTAATAAAGTGGAGAGCCACAAATTTAAAAAGTAATGTAGGCCGGCCCTAAAACAAATGTAGACTATCTTTCATTAACATCCTGTAGTCTGGATTTCTTGAAGCATCTCTTTTACAAGCTGTAGTATAGCTTATAGAAGATGAAAAATTAAAACCGTATGAAAATATGCTTTATTCCTAACTTTCAACAAAGTAGATGAAGCAGCTACGCTGATATTACTGGATACTGCTTGGAAATTGTAAACAAGAAACTGTGCAAATGCACCAGAATCTGATCACACTTGCAGTTGCCATCTTCACATCGCGTGTGTGTTCCAGTTCAGATTGAAGGTTTTCAAAGGAGACAGCCACTTATTCCCTAAATTATAGCAAATTGTTTAACAGTGGCATACTCGGTTCTGAGATGGAGGAGTGTGGTGCACGCTGCAACTGGAAATGAAACAAACAGCTGTTTAATGAGGGTTATTTTTGCAGTACCTCTTTCTGAACCCTCAAAGTAAATGGAAAAATTGGGCTAATGGTTTTGTTTATCAGCCACCTTCTAGTTGTTTGTGTCTGTTCTGAAGATAATGAACTTCTAAGGGACTGATGGGACCGTAAGGAATGATAGCACAGCTACAGAGCAGGAGTTTAAAAATATGGGAAAAAAACGTATAATTTGTTGTGAGATTTCTTTTGGTTTAGATCACCTCCCACATTAAGAACTTTACTTGAAAATGACTCACTTTTTTGGAATTACTATATTTTGATAGAGGATAATTGTTGTTTGCAAATATGCATACCACCTATACCACCATACAGTAAATACAACAATAACAAAAAAGTAATTACTGGCTTTGTTTTACAGCATCAACAGCAGTTGGAAACTTTCTCCCTGGGTTACACAATCCTACTTTGCCTGTTAAGGAACACCTGATGTCCCTCAACAACCGGCCAATTCGTTCTGCATAGCCAGAATAAAGAGGACTAATGGAACCGAACTTTGCAGAAGGACCTCCACAACCCGAGTGTGTCCCTTATTTACCCCTGAGTGTCACTGAGGGTCACCGCAGGTCTGCAAAAGCAGGTCTGAGAAATCAACCAGCAGTTTCTTGTCGCTGACGTGTTTGTAAGGAGATCAGAGACGTTGCTGTTTTCCCCCTGGCTGACGAGGAGGAAGGCCAGTGCTGCCTCTTCTATATCTCATAATGGTCCTACCAACAGTCTTTTCCACTCAGGTGTTTTTCTTTCAGGCATGAGCTTGCTGGAAAGATCCAATAAGACTCACAAATACAGAAGTGTGGGCAGACACGTACAATTATTTTACCTTTTTTCTATCCATAATGTGGAAAAACTGTGAAGGTTAAACAGTGCATGTCAACTATTCCAGTTTCTTTCATTTGGAGAGCAACTGTTCAATTCCCAGGAAATTTATTTTAGTAGGATATATCCTATATTATGTATATTATGTAGACAGTTTCCTTGGCTAAATAACATCAGTGGGTTTACAAGAATGTATTTTAATTGTTGTTGCTTATTTGCTTTTACTGAATGCTTTTTATGCCTAAAATGAAAATGCAAAGGTGATGCAGCTACTGCAAACCGACGTGACTTTTTTAAGGAAGCATTGATGCCCAGGAGAATATTCTGTTTTCCATAACTTTGAATCAGGCCCCAGTTTGACACTAGAATAAGCTTTTAAAATTCTTTGACTGTTTGTTATTGGCATAATTTTTTCCCTTTAACATTCCCTTTAACCAGTCCCATAACACTTAGTTTGATGGGAATATATGTAAGTCAAACATCATAGTCTATAATTTATCATTTTGAGTTCATAAATAATTTTGAAATCATTTTACAATTGCTTCATGCTTTTTCAAAAGCAGAGAGGAATAATTCCTGTTCTCACAGCAGACGTGTCCAATTCATTTTATAACTTCAAGGAATATAGTGGCAAGAATTATGTTCTACACAAAAATCTCTGACTTAATGATGAGTGACTCATATCCATTCCAAAATAACATAATACACGTTTATAGGAGTTAGTATAACTTTGAGCTGCTGCATGTAGTCACAAACTATCCACTGATTTTATAAATAGAACAAATCAAAAATCCCAAATGTTGCAATTTTCTTTTTCCTTTTAGATCAGACGTTATATAATAATCATAGAATCATAGAATAGTTTGGGTTGGAAGGGACCTTTAGAGGTCCCTAGTCCAATGCCCTGGCAATGAGCAGGGATATCTTCAACTAGGTCAGGTTGCCGAGAGCCCTGTTGTTAGGTCCTGGTCCAGCCTGACCTTGGATGTTCCAGGAACAGGGCATCTGACATGTTTCTGGGCAACATGTTCCACTGTTTCATCACCCTCATTGTAAAAAAATTCTTCCTGATACCTAGTCTAAATTTTCCTTCTTTATTTTAAAGCCATTATTTCTTGTCCTGTCACAACAGGCACTTCTTTCTTGTAGGCCTCCTTTATGTACTGAAAAAAAGTCTGTGCATTCATTACCATCTGAGTGACAGAACTCTGGAAGCATAGTGTCCAGAATAAGAAACTCTATACATAAAACGTGGTGCGGTATTTTTTTTTAAAGACTACAAATAAACACAACTAATAGTATTATAATAAAGCAAAGCACAAAACAGCTATAAAAAATGCAGGTGACCCTATGTGTAGACAAGCTATCCTTTTTTTGTCACGTAAATGAAAGTAGTATTGCTGATACAGTGAAAAAATTGTAATTATTCCAACTTGAATTTGTAGATTTCAAATGGGGTTGAAGGAGAGGGGGGAGCATTTCCAGCAGGTTCCTCTAACAATAACGTACTTTTCCAAAACCAAGTTGCTATTTAGTAACCTCTCATTAAGGCAAAACCAGGCTTCACAATGTGCTGGGAATGTCATCCTATGCCGTTCTGATTGATCAACCTTTTTCCTCCTTGATGAGTTCAAAAGTTTGATGACATTAATTATTTAAAACTCTGAAGTCCTCAGTGAACTATTATCATCCTTTGCTGTTACATTAAATCTACAGAATGAATGACAGTGGAAGTAATTGGAAAATCTAAGGCTCAGAAAGGTTAAGTGACTTTCCTGAGGTCACGATGAGGATTTTTTTGACCTCTTGGCTTGAAGAGCCATATTTAGTTCCTTCTACAGCTTGATCCAATTAGTAGCTTGATTGTCAGTGCAGCCCAAAGAGCAATTATTTTCAGACATTTGCTTGTATCACACAGTAGTTGAACTGGCATTATATGCTCTGTGGGAGGAGGACCTGAGGTTAGATCCACGGTCCCTTTTGTGGTGCCCAGAATTTATACGATGGCGCTTCCCCACAGAAGAATGAAGCAGGTCTGGTGCACTTGCATTTCGCTGTCCCTGTCCTAGGCAAGTGCCTCAGCCTCCGTGTGATCTTCAGAGAGTCCCTGAGTGCCTGGACAACTTCTCTCTCCCATTTCAACAGCTACAGCTATGGACATTAAATAAAATGAACTGCTTTGTGCTAGTTCTAAAATAAATGTGCTGTAGCAGTCGGCAGGTCTTTGCTTTAAAGACACCATCGCGAGAGCTTGTGAAGACATGGTGCTTCCATCAGTTACGCATTAAATCCAACAATAAAACGGGCAGTTCTAGGAATGCATTTACTCCACGTGACTGGGCATATGACTACCGAGTTGCAGCTTTTTTTGCATTTTCCAAACTCTGTCAGGAGATGATTATAGTCGGGCTGGTACAGGGAAACGATGTCTGTAAGGACCACAGCACCGCTTTGTTGCACCACTCTTTTCAACTTATTTTCAAGTCAAGTGTCTGCCTCCAGAGAGGATCCTGTATCCTCCCATCAACATGCTGAAGGCAATAGCTTAGAGGAAAGGAGGAAATGGAGGCAAGTCCACACTTGGGGTGGCAAGCAAACCCCCTTTCCCACCTCGTATTCCCAGGTGCTTCTATACCACAAGTATGAAGCTCTTGATGTGGAAGGCCAGTCGATGGATGATGATGTAGATGATGGTTCATAGAATCATGGAATCATAGAATCAATTTGGTTGGAAAGAGACCTTAAAGATCATCGAGTTCCAACCCCCCTGCCATGGGCAGGGTCATCTCCCACTACACCAGGTTGCTCAAAGCCCCATCCAGCCTGGCCTTGGATGCAGGCCACCAGCAGTGCTGCCGAGGTCAGAAAGGTCTACCCCCTGTATCACAACCACCTCCATGAGGAAGAAAAAACAGATTACAGTTGCAGGCAACTCCCTTCTGAGAAGAACAGAGGGTCCAACATATCCCCCCTATACTCAGGACTGGTGAGGCCTCAACCCAAGTACTGTGTTCAGTTTTGGACACAGTACGAAGAACAATAGCAAGGTACTTGAGTGTATCCAAAGAAGAGCAATGAAGCCCATGAAGAGTCTAGAGCACATTTTATAAGGAGTGGCTGAGGGAGCTGGGGTTGTTCAGTCTGGAGAAAAGGATGCTGAGGGGAGACCTTATCACCCTTTACAACCACCTGAGAGGAGGGTGTAGCAAGGTGGGAGTTGGTTTCTTATCCCAAATAACAGGTGATGGGACAAGAGGAAACAGCCTCAAGTTGTGTCAGGGGAGGTTTAGATTGGATGTTAGGAAAAATTTCTTCACCGAAAGGGTTATCGTGCATTGGAACAGGCTGCCCAGGGAACTGGTGGCATTGCCATCCCTGGAGATATTTAAAAGATGAGTAGATGCAGTGCGTAGGGAAATAGTTTAGTGGTGGGCTTGGAAATGCTAGGTTAACAGTTGGACTTGCTGATCTTAAAGGTGTTTTCCAATATAAACAATCCTATGATTCCATGATTCTATGACACAAAGTAAGGAAAAGAAAAAAAATCCTTCTGTGGAAAAACTATTTAACTTAAAGTGTTCTTTTAAGTATGTAGAATCTCAGATATTCTATGGAAATCTCACTGTCAGTTTATGCTTGATAAAAACCTTTTAAGCATCTACACTTGGCATTTTAATTTAGAAAAAAAAGATTTTGTGTTTTAAATTTTGAGAGTGTTACTCTAACCTGCTTTTATCCTTATTCTTGTCAATTTTCTGTTACTTAGAGACATTTCGAACCTGGAAATAGCATCTACTTTCTACTACATATCCCATATTATTGCTTTTAGATTCTGCCCTTGCAGATATTCAATCAGTTTCTCCAGTTCTCTTAGATCTTTATCAAGACTTCAGGTCTGAGAAATTGAAACATCCAAACTACAACTGATAAAATTGTATAGCAAAATATAACTGCCTTCTAAATATATCAGCGCAACCTTTACCGTTGGATTCTCAATTTATTCTCTACTGGAAATAAAACAAGGGAAGAAAGGAACGTTTCTCATCAAGTTCCTCAAGTTTCCACTGATAACACTGTAGGAGTAAAATGCTATGAAAATGTCATCGTGTGTTTTGTGATAAAAGTGCTTTTTATAGATGACAGTTTGACAGAAAATAACAGCATTCTTCATCCTACTTAGGACCCTAGCCCACACCAGAACTTTATGGGAAAAGTCGTGCACAAATGTTTAGTGTTACACTGTAAAAATAATTAATCAAATGTTAAGGAAAGAAAAATTCCAAGCCATTAATATAAATATATTTTCAAATGATTCAAGATCTGTAAATTGAAAAGGGTCAAAAATGCTATAGAGGTTATAAATTCCATTTAAAAGTTAGCATGCATTAAATTTGTGTCTAGTTGTCTGTACAGTATCAATTCAGACTTTTTTGTACATTCCTTTCAATTCAGGAGTTACTCACACAATGCTTTGGTTTTCTAACCCTTCCATTTTTCAGGCCTCTCGACAGTTAGGTCTGTTCATGTGTTCAATTCTCCGTATTTAGCAGCTCTATTAGCATAAAGTCTCAATACCCACGTTCAAGACCAGTACCTTCAGCTAGAAAAAGCTTACGGAATGAGGCAAATTCCCAACGTTGCTTTTTGTCTGCACTGTTCAGCACGACATCCCTACTGATCTGTTGTGCTTCATTCAGATGTTGCACTGTCTAGAGAACCTTGTGATTTACTGATGGTCTTTTTGATTACAGTCTTCATCCTCTTATCCTTAAAAAGCATTCATAGTCACAAAACTGTTTTGTTGGATTTTAGTAGATATTGCTATCCCCGTTTTACAAATGAGATGCCGATGGATAAGAAAATTAAAGATTTGTTGCTAGAACTACTTAATAGTTAAAAACTGTGTTGTTTTTATGAATTTGTGGAACCTGTGCCAACAAAAAAAAAATATATATATATACTTTCTAAGCTGGCAAACTACAAAACAAAAAGATAATTTAGTAGCTAGTAAATAACTATAGTGGTCTCTACTGTAGAAATTGAATTATAACTTTTAGAGTAAAATACTATTCTCAGCTGCAGCCATTCAAATCCAGAGTGGCTCCAGGTTTGTGTTTTTAGTACTTTATGTAAACAGCTTGCATTTACTTGCAGACTGGAGGAAGGATTTCAGAACGCACCCTAGAGCTTTATTAAATTTGCTTAGAGAAATATTATTCCAGAGCTCTTTTATTAAAGAGCACCCATTACAGTATTATAGGAAAGAGCTAAAGCAATAACAGTTACCAGAAGTCTTCATTTTTAAAAAAAAAAAAAGCAGAAGGACTCAATGTTCAAAAGTAATGTAGGAAATTATTTTACTACTGAGATTATTTCCTGAAAACGCTTTGGAAACTCAGTGTCTTAGCTTTCTTTTTTTGTTGTTGGTTGTTTGGGGGGGGGGGGGGGTTGGTTTGTTTATTTTTCTGTCTCCTTTCTCACATACTGGTAACAGAAGTTAATCAAGTCTAAATTCTGCTCACTTTGTTCGTACCTAGGGTTTGTATGACTGAAATGTGAAAATATCTTTCTCAGTATTTACTGTAATTACAAGAAAATAAGAAATAAAAGCATGTCTATGAAACATTAGCCTTATAGTCAGAAAGAACTTTGAGGGCTTCCTCTTTAAGGAAGAAGATAAAACCTCTCTATATACAGAGTTCTTTAATGTCTACTCTTCCCCTCAAGGAGCTTAGGTCCCACATTGCCTGTGTTGCTTTTTATCTGTTCGACATTTTGAATAGGGTTGACTTCCAAAGAGGACTTTATACTTTCAGAGTTAAAAAAAAAACCCCACTACTCATACTAAAAGGCCCTCTCTGAAATATCCTTCCCAAAGAAGACTACCCTAGCTATCCATGAAGTGGATAATGCCTCTTCTTCTTAAGATTTATGACCAGCATATAAAGAGCCCTAGGCAAATTTTAATTTTAATAGTGCTCTTCAGAGGTGTGAGATCTAGAAACCAAAAGTCTTAGACTTTTATTCCCATCCAGATTTCTATTGATGTTTCTTTTGAATATAAATAAATTTTCTTAGTTGCAAAATACAGTGAAAATTATATGATGGGTAGAGATGCTCAACAGTATTAGGTATCTTTATGCATACCTAATTTTGAAGGAGGGAATCCTTTTTACAGAATTGCCACATTATCTTTTCACCAAAAAAAAGAAATATCTTAAATGAAAATTAATGAGTATCAATACGGTGGATTTAAACAGGACTGAAATTATTTATACATTGAAGTTCAGCTGTACCAATTTAAATTTATATACACCTGATTTATAAAAAATAAAGATGTCTAAAGAACTCAAATGCCTTTCCTTTCAGGCATTTCCAGGAACACCAAATGTTACAAACATTTTTAAATCTGAAATAATTCAATTCTTATTCTCCATAGATACTTTTGGCCAATAGCCCACTTTGCTCATTCTGGATTTATAAAAATAGCTGCAAGTGGCAAGAACAGCGACAGTTCTTGAGATTTTACTTTTAACCAATTTCTACAAAAAAAAGATTGTACATATAGTCAGACTCACTGTCACTTCCAATATATTCTTATATTCATCTTCCAGCTGTCATGTCTGTGCTTGCTGAGCATCACTGCCACACAATACTTCGCTCACAGGCACTAAAGGCCAAGTCTCCCCTTTCCATACACATCAGGATTCCTATTGACTTCAGTGACAGTTGTACTCATGGAAGGAATAGAGTTTAGTTCACTGTCTTTTATATTCCACAGTGCAAAGAAAGTTTAGGTTGCTATCGGGTTTTTTTATGTACAGAAACCAAGTGCTATCAAGACACACAACGCATTATATTTCTCCTTTTATTTATGCTTTTGCATTTACCTAAAGTTATCAGATACTCTCCTACGATATTTTTTCTGCAGCTGTCAGAAACATCTGAAAGATTAACACTTCAAAATATAAAATATGACATTTGAAATATTAGGTAGATATATATATAGAGAGAGTTACTAAGTTATTTGTGCTGGCCACGCTGGTCGTGATACAAGCCAGGATGCTGTTGGCTTTCTTGCATTTCAAAGAAAGCCCAGAAAACTTCAAAAAACTTTGAGGACTCAGATTAATTACTTACAGGTTAATTGTCTTGGACAAATATGGCCACACTTCTGGAACTCTGCATGCTTATATCTTGTATACCTATGCAGTTGAAAGTCATGCTCAGACAACCCAAGAAGCTCATCTCAGCAAAAAATTTTTTTTTTACTTTTTCTTTCATTGACAATAATATCTGCTCATCCCTGATGAGAAAGATGTCCTAAATACGCTTTTTTTAGCCTTTCTTTTTGCTCTCTTTGATTTGCATGTATGATGCCTTTTTTCATCATACTGAGATAATATTGGTTGTCTCAGTTTTGTCTCTTCAGAATTTATTCTATATAGCTTGAAAGAGACAGCACTTTCATAAAGTATTTTACGATTTGGGATGAAATGAAGCACCATATAGAGGAGTCTATTTTTCTACAAGACTTTTTACAGATCCTTAGTCATGTAAGTTCTTAACTTTGTACATTATTTATGCACCAAAATTTAGACAGGATGAATACGGGCCCCTGCATTCATTTTCATTATCTTGCTTGTCTTGCACTACATATCTTTTTCAATTTTTTGGCTGGAAACGCCAGAATAAGTGATAATACTTCAGTGATTTTTTTTTTTCCAGCTTTGATTCTTCTTCTTACCTTATTTTTTTTAATAGTTCACCAAATACAGCATTAAAAAATTTACTCAGTGTGACAGAATGCACTTCCTGACTCTCAAATGCTTTCAGGACTTTGTCAGCTATCTTTTGGAGTTTATTTGCTTTGTTTCCTTGAAATAAATGTTTAGAATCATAGAATGGTTAGAACTGCTCAACTGAAAAAAATTGAGGTTCAAAAATCCAGCTATTTAATAAATGTCACAAAAATATTAAATATTTTGAAAGGAGTGACACCAGAATCCATTTTGGTTTTTTTTAACTTGTTGTTACTGTTTAAGTTGAATAGATCCTTGACTAGATCATTGACCAAACCCAAAGCTACCTTGTATGAGGTTGTCTGCACGAAAAACTTGAAATACAGACAATTCCAAGTAGGGAAATAACACTTCAAATAGTTCTGAGTTAATTTCTTATTCTATGTATTTCTGTAAAGGTGTATCAGAATGAATAGCAAAACAGATTTATTTGAAGAAAAGTTATTTTTCTTCCTCTAACATTTTCAGTGATTAACATTTAGAGTTTTGTTTTGAAGTATAGATTGTTGGTTAGTAAGTTTGTTTTGCTGTTCTTTAATGTTCTAATTATAAGGAAAAAGTATGGTAGGAAATTTTCCTACCACACAGCCCATTCAAAATACAGAATTTACACTTTCCAGTTTCTCACAGTTTCCCCATTAAGTTTGCCTACTTTCTTCTGTATTTCTCTCTATGGTGCTGTCTGCTGTAAGCCTTGAGGTGATCAGTGTAAAGCTCTTCAATCCATTTTTTCAGCAAGTTTACTGTTTGGAAAGACCTAGGCTTTCATTCATGGGATGGAGGCTTTATGTCACAAAGAAAATAAAACTGCATGATAGCACCTGTTCTATCTATTTTATATCTGAAATAAACTCTAGCTCAGTGCTGAAGCATTTGAAAAACATCTGAAAGTTACTGTTGCACAGGCCCTAACTTCTGCTTAGGCTGTTATAAACATGATGGAGGAAAGATTTATATGTATTTTCAGATTGGGCCAAATCCTCAAAGGCATAAAGCAAAGGGAAATGCAGTTGTCTAACACTTTTCTATGCAGAAACAAAGAAACTTTCAAATCTAAATGGAATACAGTGATTTAAAAACATATGGGAATGTAAGAATATGGAACACCTACCAAAGTAATAAGTATTTGATCATTACTACTTTTGCCAATGGAAGTGGTCTTTTCAAATTGGTTTTATTCTTCTGTAGCTCCTGAAGCTACATTTTTTTCTTATTTTATCATCATATGCATGCTGTATAAATATAAGCCTACATTTCAAACAAAGCACCAAGAGTAAGAGTTTACACTAGTGAATGTGTAAAAATCTCATCATGAAATGTGAGCCGTTACATACAGTGTATGTCAATACATCTGCTACGTTTCCTCCCCTCTCCCTGGCTGTCTGAAATAAATTTAGGTAAACCTTTCTTCTGAGTAGGTCTCTGTCTGGCTCACATAGAATGACTGAGGATGGTTGACTTGGTTCAGCCTTCCAGATCTAAGGCAGTATTAGCTCTAGCTATGAATCACCCAACAGATGTGTATTGAACCTCTTTTTAAGGCATCCACAGTATCCCCATATGAAACTATTCCAGTGTTTAATTATTGTTACCATCAGGAATCTATTTTTAAACTGCAACCTGAATCTCAATTGCACTGGTTGCAACCAACTAAATATGAACAGAAAAAAACCAGTATTCTCTTCCCCCAGCAGTAGCTTTTGAAGAATTTGGAGAGCATTAACATTTCCATACTCAGTCTTAAGTTTTCAAAATTAAGTCCCTTTTTAAACCCACCCTCATGCGCTCTGTTTTCCATACAGTTGCTAATTTACATTACCCACACTTTGATCCAGGAGCTGAGCTCTTCCAGGGCGTGCAGTGTCCAGATCTGGATGCAGTTTCCCAGCACAGATCTCAGCAACGTGGGGTAAAACAGAAGATTCTCTTTCCATACTCTGTAGACAGGTTTTTCAGTTATATCTGCCAATACGCTGTCTGCTTTTTCTTGGTGGTAGGATAACAGTTTGACTTATGTGGAGCTTGATTATTTCCCCCTATTCATTTCTATGAAACTGCTACTTGTCCTTAACCTACATTTTTGCAGATGACTATTCTTAATTTCAAAAGGAGTCATTTTTCTTCCCTGTTTAACTGCAATTTATATTTTTTCAGACTATTTGAATAATTTTAAATTATAATCCTTACTTTCAAAAAATTTCCCCCTCCTCCAGGTTAATATTTTTTGCAAATGTAATGAGTTTATTCTGTATTCCATCCTTTATATGATTACTGAAAATACTAACACTGGATTCAGTAGAGGCCTCTAAGGAAACTTGCTGCTACTTCATTCAATAATGGTTCTTTAACAGTTAATTGCTAACTTTAATAGCTAAAATCTTTAACTATGATTTTCTCACAATTTCCACACATATCATGTAGTACTCTCATGAAAATATTATTTCTAACACTACTGACATAAATCATTGTATTAAAAGAAACTCGCAAGCAAGAAAAACAAATTGCCAGATATTTGTGAAAACAATTCAACCTTACGTAGCTTTACCATATCTTTTTCATCTCTAAATGATCTATTATCTGAATACAAAGCTGATCAAAGTGATGTATATGCAATCAAAGATGATCTTTAAAGAACAACCACTCAAGTAACTTGAAGTAGTAAGATATTCCGGAAATCTTGTAGCAGTCATTTTTCTGAAATATCAAGCATAAATACATGTGAACAGTAGAATTAGAATTGCAGAATTTGGTTGATAACACAAACAATTATTGTTTGTATCAGAATTTAAAACAATCTACAATTCACAGGATTTATATGTTTCCTTATTCAGACAGTAGGAAATTTTATGTTATTTTTCTTAAAATTATAAGACCAGTTTACTTTTCAGATATTCAACTCAAGTCACTACCCTGTTATTGCAAACTAAAAAAACCCAAAAGCAAAATCCTTATTGGCAATTGTATCTCCTTCAGGACATTTTAATATTAAAACAGATGTCCAGTGTCTCATCCTCAAATATATGCCAAGTATTTATAGAAGAGAAGTAAGTTTTCAGCCTTTCCTCAATAAAGACTTTAACAAATATCTTCGTATTTTATATTTTAATGCACTGAGATTTTGAAATCACATACAAGTATTAAAAAGTGTTTATTATCCCTCCTGAAAACTTACAGTGTAAGTGGCACAAACTTGCTTTTTAAGATCAAAATTAATTGCCAAAGTAAATCAATAGCATTGTATACAGAAGACCAGAGGGGTTTTCAAGATTATTTCTTAGAGTTACTGCTTTAACAGCAAGAATTGGAAGAGAAGGAAAAACAAATCAGTGTGCCTAGGTGTATCTGACCTTAAGCATTATCCACCTTAAGCCTTGTCAATCATTGATCCATGAAGTTGGTTTAGGATTTAATCATTTGTAAATCCTCTACCACATTCTTCTTTCTCGCTATAAGATACAGATTGACTGATTTTGATCTCCGTAAAATAAGAAAAGGTGCTGAGCCCCAGGCACCTTTGATGTGAGTTGCAAAGTTGCACATTTTATTGTACAAATGAATGACTAGAACTCATGGTTACAGAGTTCAGATGAAATATATGAAGAGGGTATTGACAGGTACTTCTTCTTTGTGAAGTCATCGTAGTTATACATTAAGGAAAGTAATCCTCGTATTAATCTGGAGGACCAAAGTCACAATTATGCAACTGAACACAATTACCTATACACTAGTCTCCCAGCTAATTATTGTATCAGTTTATCTTTGGGTGACAAAGACATAGGAGGAATTATTTCTCCCTTCGTGACATCATCCACCAATTTCATTCCCGTTTTTATAAGATATGGCTTTCTTCTCATCAGAACAAATTTTCTAATTTGTTTGTGATCATATGAAATAGATTTAATCCAGGTATAAAGGTAACAGAAAATAGTAAAAATAAATCAAAATGAGGAAGCAAGAATTCTGTGTGGAAGAATCAGCACTTTTTTGTTTAATTCTGCTTACATGGCCACCAAGAAAGTCATGTCACAAATCACAGCACTGCAAGTTAATCAAGGGAATAGTTCTATCTAGTCAAAGCACTTGCACCATATTCTGTGCAATAATCAAGTAAAACAAGACCAGATTAAATAATTGCTACCAAACTAATCTTTAGAATTGATATCCAACAAGTGACCTTAATGAGAAAAATACATGGATGGAAACTGGAGCTGAATGAGGGATTCACATAGTAACAATTTAACATTCATTTTCTCCTCCACTAATGTGCTTCATTTCTCTCTGAATTTAAGAGAGCTCTACTTTGAAAATGGAAAATGGGATTATTTAATTCTGGGGGTCATAAAATTCTACTAAGGCTCATTCATGCTGTATGTATTTTCCTATTAACATTCATTTTCTAACTTTCTTTTCTGGGGTTTGACAACTTTGGTATTATTTTCTTCTGTCGACTGTGAGCTGATGAGTATGAGTTTTACTGATGTCCTAGTCTGAAGTAAAACAGAGCCAATTTTCTTTTCAGTAATTTTACTTTTCAGTTAAGTTTCTCCTAAACTACCTCCACTCTGAAACTAACGGCATGTTTTTCAGGCAGTGTCTCCTTCCAGCAGATAAGGTCCGGTGTTTTTATTTAGTACCAACAGATGGTATCCAGAGAGATTCCTGCTTATGATTATTGCTACAACAACTAAGATCAGCTCAGTTCGTTATGCACCAAGTTGGAGGGTAGGAAGAAGAACAGCGTAAAGTGGTCCCACCTGTGGGGAGGAGCGGACAGGACAGGTGACCCAAAAATGACCAACAGGGTATTCCATCCCATCTGCATCATGATCAGCATAAAAGCTGAGAGATCAAAGGGCTCAGCCTCTTTATTCATTTCACCATTTATGGCTGGTGTCCAAGGAGAACTCTGTCTGTTTGTCTGCCTTTGATCCTGATCCATGAATTCCTAAATCCGGATCTCGAATCCAGTTCCTGTCCATTGCTGAGTCCAGTCTGGGAGATTCCCAGTGCCAGCCAGTGGTCTGATCATTCATCATCCTGGGAGCTAGATATGTGTTTGGAAATATTGTATATATTCCTTTTTTTTTTTTTTCTAATATTATTATATTTTTCTTTTTTTCTTATTAATAATTCATTAAAGTAGTTTAGTTTCTTTTTCAACCCAGAAGTTCCCTCTCTCTCTTTCTCTCTCCTCTCTCTGAAGGAAGGAAGGTTAAAGAGAGCATCTGGTTCATTATTTGGCCAGCCCAGCCTACACCACACCAACCGAGAACCCAGTTACACCGAATACCTTGCTAAAAAGTGTTAGTGATTTGTTTTGCTTTTTTTGCAGTGTTCTTTTAGAATAAATGTCTGATCTTACCAGGAATTTGTTTTGTACTCATTTAGTATTGGTTGATATACTTTAAACTTTACATATAAAGGTATATGTAAATATATATATATTTATAAAGGTGTAATATATATATTTATAAAGGTATATATATACCTTTATAAAAAATTTTTCTTAACATGTAAAATACTCATCAATTACTCCTTGTATGATGAGGTTCTTTGTACAAATCTGTTGCTCTGTGCTATAAGTGAGGTTATTAATGAAATTTAATCAGGACACTTTTCAGCATTAAAAGCCAAATCGTCTTCTGCTATATTTTAATTTCCTTTTAAATTTTGCTTTGTAACCCAATAAAGTAAAATTTAAGACAATTTCATAATATGATAACGGGGGGGAAACGAATGTACTTGTGGCCATGTTAAAGGCTAAATATCCAGGAGATATATTGATCAAGAGCATGCTGCATTAACTTCAATCTGTTTGGCTCTTAGCTCCTTTTGAGGGGTACATCACCGGGGACTGTTTTCCTTAACCATCATGAGAGTTAAATAGTATTCTGACTTCATAAATTCTTTTAATGTCCTGAAAATGTTGCACAATATTCACATCTCTCAAGGAAATGGTGCCACAAACTAAATCTGAAGTACAGTGTGAATTCATGCAGTATTTCTAAGAGCCTTGCCTATGTAACTTAAAAGGTCCCTTAACTTAATATTCATGGAGAAAATGCACATCTTGCAGAGGATTCAATTAAAATGGCAGTTAAAGTTGAAAGCTCAACCATTTCATGGGGACTGTGGCCAAGGCTAACTCCAGCAGGAGATGGCAGGGGGGTGGAGGGATGGTGGTGCACAGGGAGCCCCAACATTCCATCCCTGGCGACCAAAGAGTCCTTAGCAGCGCAGAGACCGAGGGCACCGACGATGG
>JAOQGH010000023.1:88140979-88161132 GCA_025769975.1 Gallinago jamesoni
CTGGTCTGGTGGGAGGTGTCCCTGCCCAGGGCAGGGGGTTGGAACTGGATGGTCTTTAAGGTCCCTTCCAACCCAAAACCATTCTCTGAGAGTAGCACAGGCTGAGCTTTACCAGAGCTGCGTGACATCTTCCAATTACTACTGCTTATGAGAAAAAGCAGATACAGATAAACAGATAGTACTTGATTTAATTTTTATGGAAGGAAGAGTATGAAAATAGATGCCATTAAGGCCATAAATCACATTAGGAAGTAGTACACATAAAGAAGTTATACACACTGTGTAATGAAACCCATTTGTTAAAGCATGAAATACTTATATTTTACAGAGGGACCACAACACATGCATTTTAAAATGCATCCTAAAATACATCTCTTTACAATATAAAAGATCCACCAAGTGGACAATTCTCAGATAAAATATACTGTTAGGCTGAAAGGACATTATATTAAAATAATATACCGCTTTCTATATTTTTCATATAAAAACTGGCAATACTATAAATTAAGAAATTCATTCAGTTTCATTGCCTAGGCTTAGCCTTCTTACATCTGCCGTAACCTCAGGTTATGGGTCAGCATCACTTGTTTTGTTGTCCCGTTGGTGCAGAGCTGTGTTTGATCCTCTCTCGCTAACGAAGAGCGCGCTATTAATTCTGCTACATCTCAGCTACAAGACTCTCTCCACGTTGTGGAGAGACACTCCACTGTTGGAAGACAGCTTGCGTTTGGGAGGAAAGAAGTGCAAGAGCTGTACAGAAAACATAAGTGGGTAAGGAAGTTACGTGAAGGGAAATACGGCAAAATAGCAGCCCTAGGGAATGAAGGGAATTTACACTTTCCTGTGTTCATTACAGGTGAACGTGCCTTCGAAACAGAGGTTTCACATATGTCACTGCCTCCGCTGTGCCTCAGCATTCTCTGGGAGAGCATTATTTGGCCCGAGGCAAAGCCACTCCTGGGGTTCTGTTCACAGAAGAAGTGGGCAGTCATGGGCAAGAGCTCAATCTCATGCCCCCTTTTTACGGACTAATATAAACGGCGAAACAGATTTTATTGCCAAAAAAACCCTGCTATGGTAATCCACTCTATCATTTTGCTTAATGCTGGCCTTTAGGTAACAAGAGATTAATTTATTATTCTGCATTTTTTCTAGTAGTCTGTTACATATTTCTTTGAGAACAATATTTCATTGAGAACAACAAAAAAGCATCAAGTCACTTTTGATCCAGGTTCTTTCCAGTACCAGACAGAACCATAAAGCCTTGACTGTTGAGTGCTTTATTGGATTTGCACTTAAAATTAGTCAGATTTCAAGTTGAATTTGTTTCTAGATTCGTTTTGCCTACCTTGTGTCTTTCTGCTGCTCACCTGTTCTACACTGAAAAGTCCTTTCTCAGAGGCTTTCTCCTCTTTACACATTTTTTAGGTAGCTTATGATTCTTTCATCTTCTCTCCTAAACGTCCTAGCAGACTGTGGGTGAAATCCAGCTCCAGACTCAGACACTGGCATTCAGCTCTCTGTAACATAGACATCTACATGGAAACTAGGAAGGTATCTAAGCTTTCGTTACAGTCCATGGAGATCTAACCAACACAGTCAAAGGCTCCCAGAAAAGTCTTCAGGCAGAAGTGTCTGCTTTAGAATGAGCTAAAACGTGTTTCTGCACGCCATCAATTATATTGAGAAAAGTCACAATCCAATTGCACAATTGTAAGTATTTTGTGCCATTTTAGACACCCCAGAGCATCCGAGATATCCACGCTGGACTGGTGGATGTGACACAGGACGTGCAGGAGAGACGTGAGCACCTAGAGTGATCCCTAGAAGACAAGCATCTCAGACGCACCAGACACCTAGGTAATTCAGCCAAGCCTAAAGATATAAAGGAATCTTAATAATTTAGGCCACTTGCAGATATCTACACTACAGACACCTCAGTGTAGATGTCTGTATCCAACCCAGCCCAACACGCACGGGCTAAATCCAAACTTTTCTGTGAAATTGCTGAAAAGAGCATTGATTCTATTTTACCTCAAACCAGGACAGTGTCTCAGTTCTTGTACCATTTTTGCAAATCATCCCCAAACTCAAGGAAATTTTGAAGTGAAAACCTGACTGTGCTATTCCAACCAGGATCTTATTGATGCTGAGTGTACGTGTAACATCACCGTTTGTTCCTGCTTAACAATCTTCTGTTCACACTTCTGTGGGTGGCTCTAGCCCTTTATTATTGATGCATTACATTTGGTTTAGGTGGCCTTTCATGATGGTCCTCTAAATCCTTTTTTAAAATTATGTCTTTTCACTGTCTGTTTTGGCTATATTGAAATGAAAAGCAGTTGCAGAGGGTAAACTTTATTTTCTGAGTTTTGTGACACTCTTCTTCACATACTAAGAGGAATAATCTCCCATAAACCAAGAATTAAAACTGGTCTAGTGTGTAGAGTCTCATGAACCTTCTACTTCTGAGATCTTGACCAACTGGGATAACCTGCATTAGGGATTACTCTAACACGTAACACTTTATAAACTCTTAATACTTTTACAATCTTTCTTCAATACTTGTTACCACTAGAGGTTTTTGCATCAAAGGAACAAACCAGCAAGAAAACTAGCACAACATCAGAGGCTCACAGGAAGCAGACACAGAGGTTTTGTCAGATAGATTTAAATAAATGTATATATTCTAACAGTAGATCAATTCCTCCGGAAAACAACTACACCACACAAGAGCATGCTAACAGATTTTGGTCTTTTAAGCTTAAGGGTAAATCTCACTGTTTCAGTAGACTTTAACAGAGGGGCAAGTTATTTATATGAGGAAAAAGACAGTCAATAAAACACAGCTGTAAAGGATCTTGTAAGAATGGAGGGTAATTTAAAAATCAATGAATTGTTCAGTTTCCAATGAACAGAAATAAAACGTTCTTGTTTCACGGGTGCCTTTGTAGAACTCTCTTGCCACATTATAAATGTAACATGCAAAAAAACTGTTTGTGCAAGTCCATCTTGCCTTTTGTTCCAACCATTATTTGTCTAAGTACTGCAATCAGTCTGGAAGGACCCTAAGACCATCAGGTGCCTTGACGGGTGGAGATGGATGTCCCTGCTGGAACATGAAAGAAACATTTCAGCTATCATTATCGATCTTTCATCTGAGTTGAGCAAAACCTGATGGCTTCAGTTTTGCTCTTTGTGACTTTAAAACTTTGTAGCAGAGAAATTTAAAAAAAAAATAAAAATTAAATAAAGTAAAATCAAAAAGGAAGCTAATGTGTTGCATCCTACAACTCCAGAGCAAACGCACGCTTCTCAGGAAACACGGGTGAGAAATATGGCAGTATGGGTGTGATGCTTCTGGGCATTTGCCAGGCTTTGAGAACTAGAGTTTCTGAATGCGCCAAAATATTTTTCAATAAAAATTTCAAAGAAAAAAATGTATTCCGGCACCATTAATTTTTTTGAAATATGATGATAGAGTACTTAAACCACTGGTTCATTAGATACTAGCCTTTAATTTCAGAGGTTGTAAATCACCTTTTTTTTTCAGACAGTGCCAGCGAGGTTTTATGTATCGTGTAATCCCATTTAAATTCTGCAGCGAGGAGCTAATTGAGACTTAAGTGATGTGTCATCCCTGCGCAGGCCATCTGCACAGCCTGAATTGCCTTCGGAGGCAGAGTGTGAGAAACCACAGAGTACCCAGTGGCTGCCTGCTGGAAAAAAAATAAGGTACAAATTTATCTCTGTCCCAGTTAGTGCCGTAAAATGAATTACCGGCGGCTGTAAAACAGTCCAGTCTGTATTTTCATACAGGGTTGATCGAGTCCAGGTCAAAACCTGTTTTCACCATCTCCAAAGAAGCTCCCATTTGGCTGGTTTTGGGTTGACAAGTCGCAGCGCTGTAAGGAACCCAGGCAGAGTCCCTCTCCTCCGTGCCTTTTTATACACCAAAACAAATCAAGCAACCTGTCTTAGGGTTTACAATACATCATATAAAGAACCCTCGTTATCCTGCCCCTCCCACTACTCCCAAATCTGTCTTTCTAAAGCCACCATTGTAAAAGTGAGGGTGACAGTAGCAAAGAAACAAAGAAGAGGGGAAGTCAATTTGCAAAGCACTTGAAAATTATGGTCAGGTTAACTGAATTTCCAGGTAATGTGGGACCATAGTAGTTTCTGGGGACCAAAATGAATAAAATCTCTTTTTAAATCTGTAGGAGTCTTCCTCCGATACATACACACTGCATTTTTATAACCTTTTCTATTGTCCATCTAAAGACACCTGATTTATGTCTTCTGTAAATAACCATTCAACCCACTCTGTACTTTGGACAGTAAATGGTAGCTCCGATCCCAGTCTCTGCCTCCTTCCGCTTCCTAACTATGCTGGAATGAGGAAAAAGAGGCAAAATATCCTGTGGGTGGCTTCTCATCTTGACTTGGAATATTAAAGCAGAGCTGCTTGCTCTGGTGATCGCAGCCAGGACTAACTATGCGAGTACAGCTGGAAACAGACTAATTGGATAAACATTTTCTTATTTGAATAGAGACCGGGCAATAAAATTATGGAAAGAAATCTTTTCTAAAGCAGGATGCGTGTGAAAACAGAGATGCCAATGGCGTTGTGTTTTTTCTGGATATATATATATTTTTTTTTTTTTATATATATATATATATATACACACATATGTATATGCATTTATAGAAAGGGACAGAGGAAGAATAAACAAGCAGCCAAACATGACAACGGTGGAGCTGATACCAGCCCGTGGGTGTGTGAACACCCCGGGCACGTATTAATCACATCTACTATACATTCTGCCTTCCATGTGATTGTAAAACATGCATGGAAAAGTAAATCCACTAAAGGTTAAAGTGATTTTAAACGCTTGATCGGGGCAGGTGAGATTCCTGTGGAGTACATTTGCCTTTTATATTATTAAAATTAACTTCTTGCCTTTGCATTTTTTTCAGGTCAGTTTCAAACCGACTAATTTCAGTGAACTTTTCTTTCCCGGCTTGGAAATGGAAGGGGTTGTCAAATGGAGAGGTGGCCAGGTCCTGAGATAAAGGGTAAGAGCCTGTGTACACCATTCCATGCTAAAACTCCCTTGTAGACACTCTCATCCTTTAAGGTAAAGGCAGACACGTACATTTTGCTCAGAAAGAGCTCCTGGTTTAGGGACCTTACCACTTTGATGCCTGTTTTAATGGATTTCTTCCTCCCGTAGCAAAAGTGCAAGATCAAGTATGGGCTGAATTCTGGGAGGTTGTATGAGAATAACAAACCCTGAATTGTCAACCATATCAGTTGGGGATATTTCATCTCACCCTGGACTAAATACCTGTCTGGCCCGATAGAATGAGGGATGGAGAACCATCCTTCTTGTTAAACAAACCCACGCTTTGCTAGCCTCATCCTTCTCTAAGTTTGTTACTGCACTCATTAAAGGAGCAGATTATTGAACCGTCCAAGTAGTTTGCAGACTGTTTCATTTCAGATAATAATGCTTCTTGAAATGAAAAAAAAAA
Organism: Gallinago jamesoni; assembly: GCA_025769975.1. Taxonomy (NCBI): domain Eukaryota; kingdom Metazoa; phylum Chordata; class Aves; order Charadriiformes; family Scolopacidae; genus Gallinago; species Gallinago jamesoni. Next base: position 88,146,518 of record JAOQGH010000023.1, read on the forward strand.
AAAAGTGGATGACAACTAATGATAAATTCACACGTAACACCTTTTTTTTGTTCTTTTTTTCATCTGAATGTATTGCACCTTTCCCAGCTCTATAAAAGGGCGATTTCCTTTGACTTATATGAGCAGTGAATCAGATCATGTTAAATAGCAGCTCTCAAAACACTTCATCAACAAAAAGCATACACAAATGGAGTACAAACAGGCTTTGCATAGTGGGAAGAATTACAAAACATGTGGAGGAAAGCTGCAATAAATTTCTCTGCTAAGACAAAGTAACATTTTTCTGAAAAATGAAACTTTCCTCTTTTAAATCCAGTCATTAATAGGACAATAGCTAGGCTGGAGAACCTCGTCCATGGAGGAGAATGATAATCTGAGGCACTGAATTTAGAATTCTCCTGAGGTATGGCAAGAAACTGAAATGTCTAAGGATCGCAGATAAACATATTTCATTCTCAGGTTTAATTTCAGTTGTTCCTGAAATGGAACTTTCTTCTTTTATGAAAAAGAATGCTGAGGGAACATTTTCAAAGGATCCAGTTCTTTTTTCCAAGCCATAATTGTCTCTGTGGTAAAATGCATGGAATGATTTCCTGAGGATTTGAGGTGGAGAGGTTTAATAGCATTTATAGAGGAATATCCCTGTGAATTGTTACTTATTATTCCAGATATACTCGCTGGGAAAATGTGAAGGACATTTGCTACAATCGGGTAGTATCTACTCAGCTGATGCTTCTAAAGAAATTGAGAGATATAGCAATCACAAACCAGGCGTTCAGTCCCTTCCCAGGAGCAGAATAAGATATATTCAATCCCTTCCCTAAACTAGATGTAAGGTGATGAGGACTTGGCTCCAGAAATCATGCACAAGAATCGTAGAATGACTGAGTGCCACATTCAGATTTTTCTGTCATAGCCATTTTTGCTTCATCTATCACTAACCCCATGATAACATTCCAAGTCTTCTTGAGTTTTCTGGAGTTATATATTCGTGTTGACTACTAAATACTAATAACCACAAACAATACAATAATTTAGGCATTTTTCCTCTAGAATTTCTATATCCAACTGAAATCAGGAGTTCCTTTTTCAGGAGGTGTGTATGCAGATGTGAGAACAAACAGGCAGGAGCAGGGAAAGGATGTAGCTTCCACCAGCTCAGAAAATCCTTTTAGTCTCCTGACACTTAGTTCTATGGATGTCTCAAATCCATGCTAAAGTGTGAGCTCACTTAAACTTCAGATGAATGTGTCATCAAACAGATGTTTTTATGCTCTGAAGTTATGGAAATACATTCTAGAGAGAGAAATAAAATATTTATCGTATATTCTCTGCTTGTTGCATAACTGGATTTACTATTAATGAAAATGGGACCAATGTGGACGTATAAAGAGACTCTTCATTTACAGGATCTGAGATGAAAGCAGAATAATTATGAAATATTAGAAGAAGGACTGAAGTAAAATTAAAAGAGATATGAACCTTGTACCATGCCCACTGCATTTAAAAATATTAAGAGTAATCAGAGAAATGTTAAAACTGCAGCATGGCAGAATACCTTATGAATCTGAACTTTCAAAATTACAGACCATGGCTTTTACAAATGCTTTTCTTTTTTTTTTTTTTTTTTTTATAGCAGAAATCAAAATATAGACAGAAGTAATATGTCAGGAAAAATATTTTTTACAACTGTTTACATGAGAAAGCACATTTAAAAGTTTTTTTATTACTTTATCTTTTAGTGTTCTGTTAGCAGATTTGAAGATAACTTTATAAAAAAGGCCTTAGAGCCTTATATTGTGGTCCAATATCTCTTTATAAGGTAAATATCTTTAAGGTGAAATACTTTCTCCTTTGGGTTGAAAGCTAAATTAAGAACTGTATTTATATCAGTGCATCAACTGGTTTTTGGGGGTTTTGAGCTTTTAATATGCCTGAATTTTCTGACATTTTATTATATTTCACCATTCTTGGCATGTAGCCCAAGACCAGTGGCCAGACTAATGGCTCCAAGTGGTAGAAATGAAAAAGAGAAAATGAGTTAGAGATACATCTGTCCTTCCAAAACAATGGGGAACTGTTCAAGGTTGAATCATTAATGGCAGTCACTCAAGTCCCTCACGGTTGGAATAGGATCCAGAGTTTTGACTTAAAAAGAGAGAATAATCTCCTAGATATCAGTGTCACTCTTTTTGAGTTAAAGTGTTCTCTTACGTTATTATCCTAACGTTTTCAAGTTGTTATTCAAGCATATATTGCTTGAAATTGTACTTTAACAATGATAAAGGTCACATTTCATAATTTATTTTATTTTCTAACTTTCTTCCATCTGGCAAATATGGCATTTGCATTTCTTATTTTATTTTGTGTAAAGTCATAAATTAACTAGCTGTAAAGTCCTAAACTAACGAGCAAAAAAAAAAAAAAACAAAACAATTTTTTTTTCCTAGTATGAAAGCCATAACACACAAAATATAACTAACCAGAAGAAGTTCTATTTTATGGCTCTATTTTATATAGCAGAACTAGAGAAAGAGCAAAGCAATAAAGAGGCCGCTTAGAAAATAACATTTACTCTTCAAGTGTTTTTCACTGTTTTGAAATGGTTGTGGCCGAAAGGATAATCATCTGAACTCGTCCCAAGTGAAGCTGAGTTTAGAGGAAAGGAGGTAACACAGAAATGTAAACTGTAAATCCAGCCAAGTTCAGCTGAGGAGCCTGCATTACATCTGTTGTGGACCACTTACCCAGGGGCATCAGATAAAGTGCAAAACCACATCTGGGTAAGATTACCCAACTCCAGAGAAAACTTCCAGCCTTTCCTCTGTGCCCTTAGCATAGAGAAGTCATCTGGAATAAGCTTCATCTTAGAAGAGATCAACACTTGGCCTTTCTCAAGAAGAAAGAGGAGCAGTTCCTATGCATAAAACTGAGGGGAATATTTTCCTCAATTAAAAGAGATTTGAAGACACCATTCTCAAGCCTCTTAAACACGTTAGTGAAGTAAATATTTGAATCCAACCTCTGCCCTTTACGGATAAAGAGTCTAGGTACAGCACACTCTAGGTGACTGTGGTGACAAAGTACAAAAGGAAACAGCATTTTTTTCCTTGGTGTCATGCTATAATATAAAATATTTAAACTATTACTGAGCAACAGAACAAATTACAGTGGTAATGTCAGTATTCAATACTAAGTAGAAGATGCCAGCAAGAGTTTTTATCTCAGAGCAGTTCAAATTTCAGTGGAAATTAAGTGAGCTGGAGGAGCTGAAATCAACTTGGAGACAAAAGGGAAGAGGCATGGAGAACAAAAATATAAATCCTCAGGATTGAATTGGTGGTATCCACACTTTTAGGTGTGTCTTTTATGCTCTGTGCTACACCTTAAAAGCATTCTGAATCTATGCCAGGGTAAGTGCCACGTATCCAGCATCCCTCTACGCAACCTTGTTCCCATGGAAGGGAGGAAATCCTACTGTGGTTCAAAAGATCCCTTATTCTGGAATATGAGAGGGCCTGAGATTCTCTATCTTACAGTTCAAACCTAGCATATAACATACCCAGGAACCTAGAACCAGGGTCTTTTTTTAAATTTTTTTTTCTGTGATTTTATTTGGAAAATGTACACTGGCATCCCACGGAGGAGGACGAAGTATTATGAGCTCTTGTAGATTGAATAAGGCAAGAGATTATACATAGTCCTTTATAACGACAGATTTTTATATTTTTTTTAATATTTAAACACACCAAATGAAAAAAATAAATCTGTACCACCACTTAGTATAAGAACCTATGTGCTAAAAAGCATCTGAAATGGAAAACAAATTATCTATCTATTGTATTATCTAACAAATTCCCTACAGGAATACAAATGGTGTTAATTTATTTTTCCACCATCATACAAGGACTTTTGGAAAGTCACAATAGTATCTTTTTTAATATCCTGACATAGTATTCTTAATATCAAAGACTTAACTGCTTATTATTCAGTAGAAAGAGGCCAAAATAAATAAATTTATCCAAGTTGTGGATCACGGTGCATATATTTTACTCCAGAAAAATCAAATTAAAAACTAAAATAACATTTTTAAAACAATCTGAAAATGATTATTAATTAATAGCTCTTAACTACTCCACTTCCCAGAAATCACAGGGTGATTTCAGGGCGGTCACAAGTAAGTGACACGTAGGGTTTCTTCTACATTAATAAACTGAACAATGGCAGATCTTATTCTCTGGTTCTGCGGTCACACACGATGCGGCTACAGCTGTAATATTGAAATGTTCCACCCTATAAAACCAGAATCCAGACTATACACTAGAAAAAGGTAAATATGACTATGGTGTGAAGAGCTAAATGTAGGCAGAACACTTGCTTTGGTGAAAATCCGTAAACCTCACCGTTTTTGTGATGAGATTTCAGACTCAATGCCTCTTTTTTACTGGTGTAGCCAAGTAGAGGTGTAAGTGATAGCAGCAACACCCAGCTCTGTGCCAGGCTGCATGTCTGGGTAGGAATAATTCTCTTTTCTTTCATGCCTACCCTGGTCTGGCAAACTGAAACAATCTCTTGAGTGACAAAATCCTTTTTGTATTTTCAGCCCTTTTTTATAGGCTTTATATAAAAAGTTACAATGGTATTAGCTGTAAAATGATTAAACCGATGTCTAGTTATTAGACCTTCAGACTCACACCAAATGGAGCACACAAATGCAAATTACTATAACACATGTATAAAGTGCTATATGACTGCAATGTATATATATTATGCAATGTCTGAATTATAGGTATGACAATATGGAATATGACAACATGAACCAAGGTGCCTTGAAGTGCCTATTTTATTTATTAGGCTTCATATATAAGTATATATACTGAAGGGCAGAGATGAGGTGTAGTAATATCTATATAGATAAAAAACTGCCTGCTCTAAGCTACTACCAGACATAAATCTGTGGATAGTTCACTGATGGCTCTTCCCACTTTGCTTTCAATAATGTTTCCTTGAAATTTTGCCAGATTTAAGTTCTGGTAATACAGAGTCCTGTACTACTTTCTATCGTTCAGTATTTACCATTTTTATGTAGCTTCAAATGTATGCACTTAACAGTGGAGTGAGAAAAAAAAAATATATATATAGTCCTTGCCCAAAAGAGATCAGCTCTCACAATGAAATGGAAAGAAATGATTCACACAGTTAAAAGTGAGAACAGAACTACTTATAGGTAATTTCCTACATAGTCCAGGTGTGGGGTTTTTTGGGAAGTCAGGAAGTTTAAAGGGAGAGGGGAGCAGGAGAGGAAGAAGGAATTAATCTGTCGCAAACAACATGGCCTGCAGCATTGACCGGCAGGGAGGGAGAATTTTTGAGCTTGTCTTCACACCACATCCACATTGATTTGCCTCCCTGCATTGATGTGCTATTAAAACCAATAATTTCCCCTAATTGAAAAAACTTCAGAATAATTTTCCCATACATTTTCCTAAAAGCCGCTGTTGGAGCCTCTTCAAGAATCTTCTTCTTTCTAATTCTAAGGTAGGAAAGGTGAATGTAGATGCAGTATTTTCTGTTCAAACACCATATATTCTTTTCCATATTATATTCTGTAGCAGTATGTTCTGGAAATGCTCCTTCTAGCAGGTTCTCAAAGCTATTGCATAACATATACTATATGGGGGTTTTATTGGTTTTGACAACTATTACATTTGTCCAAAGAGGAATTGGGGAGAAGTTTTATAGAACAAGAAATTCAAATTAAAATTGGTGAGCAGCTTGGGCTAAAATATGGGAGAATTTTTCAAAAAGTTAGAATATAGTTCCTTTGTGAAATGCTAACATATTTTCTTTTCACTATTCAAAAAGAAGGAAAGAAGGTGGTGGGTTTTTTTTTCCATTCAAAATATTGTTCATTTGGAAGTAAATCTAAATTCTTCTGAAGATAGTTTTGAAATATTTAATTCAAAAGGGATCAAAGTATTTATCCCAGGATTACCTATATTGACTCCAGATTATTCTTAATACTATTTTGGTGGTGGTGGTGGTGTTGAGGACAATCCGACTCTTTATTTTGAGCTTTCTAACTCTTATTCAAAAATCAACAGCAAAAAAAAATGGTTCAACTGGAACAAATTTTTCATGAAGTTTTAGTTTGACCATGAATCAAAAATAAATAATTTTTCCAGTATTATTTAAGAACCAAAGAGCATATATTATAGGCAATTTAATGAGATTTCCCTAAGAAAGCTTCTCCTAGTGCTTTCTTTTTTTTCCTTTTTTTTTTACTGAAGGACAGTAGGTAGAGGTATTGCTTGACATAATCCATTGACATAATCAGAAATTCCCTTTGATGTTAATGGTGAGGTCTATTGATGGTGTTATCTTCAGGTTTAAAACACCTAAGTATCCTGGAGACACAGACTTAAATCCCAGTAGGACTGAATCAATCTTTAACCTTCAAAGGCAGATGGATCAATTGCTCTTGTGTGATGTTTGGTTTAGACCTTTGAAATGGCAGCCCTTTCTGCTCTGTTTGGAGACTAAAGTTGCAGTGGCCTTATTCTTGAAGGAAAGGAGTTGCTTTTTTGAAAACAGTCAACAGGCTTCCCAGAATTATGTAGGGGCTTGGGACCTGTAGTATGTTTGTAAAATATCTTGGAACAAAAGACCCTCAATCAAATACAAAATATGTTTTCTTTCTATTTATATAAACCTCCCAACTAACTACTACCCTTGCCCTCAGATACAATAACAAAAAAATAAGACATACTTGATATTTGAATTATGACTTTGTTTTCAGAAAATATTATCATGACATTTATTCATCTGATAATGATCAACTAATCTGCAGAGGGTAGTGCCACTCTGAATTATTTGTGAAGAAGAAAAAGAATTTAGTAAAGAAAATTTTGAACTATCAGAGACATGTATCACCCTACATGTGGATGAGTGATACTTTGCAGTTCATGCAAACTATGTTCAGAAATAATATTTTTTTTACTATTATAGTATTTATCACAAAATAAAAATATTTACAATTCAATTTACAATTGACTGAGTATGAAATAAACCCCTTAATTCTAATAGTTTCAGGCCTCTATTAATCTGGAATTTAGTTGATCCCTTTCTAACAATAATTAATGAACTTAAACACAAAAACTTTAAAAGTCTTTATTTTTATAAGGTGTCAGTTTAAAGACAAGTTTTTTGAGGAATCAAAATATGTCTTCTTCAGACTAAAAACTTGACATACCGTATTGATTTTATGAAGTTTACATATTGAATAAAGATCTTAGGAAGATTAGTTACTGCTTAGAGAGCTTCTAAAGAGACTGTGTTTCACTGGTGTATATTTTTCTAACATTAACGTAAATTCTCCCTACCTGTTACCAAATTTGAGTCAATGAAGGATTCTCCTGGTAAAGCAAATGGAAAACATTTGGAATTCATTCCTATTTCTTATCAGCTGCCTCGTCCCTCAAGCAGACAGTCTCCAGTACAGCCCCATCTGAGGCTGTCATTAAATCCTCCGCGTCAGGTTTCCCTAGCAACAGAAGAGCTCTCCCTGCTTCGCTGTCTGCATCTGAAATCCGGGACAAAAACAGTTAATCTGGTGTTCTTCCTCTACATTTTTTGGTTTTGGTTCGTTGTTTTGGTTTTCTTTTTTTTTTTTGACAGATTTATTCTGAGACCTTCTCTATCTGGAAAAGAAGTGGTAAGTTAAAGTTTGTGATTATTAAACTATAGGGCTGTATCTGAGATGTTGATGAGCAGGCACACCAGATGGTGTCCTGCTGCATTCATCACCAGATTAGAAAGATAAAGTCTGGGCTATATGTAGGGCTACACGTGCGCTTAGGAGTTTATTTTGCAAAGCAGAAGAGGTTACAGGGCTTTTAGTGCTTTTTTAAGACAGCAGATCTTGAAAAGCTTCACTCTCATTTGATGATGAATTTGACAGGAGGAACATATTCCCCAAGTGTTTAAAGTTAGTTTCAGTGTTACTGTTTTCACACCGTTTTCCCTCTCCAGGCTGACAATAACAAGCAGCCTGCGACTTACCTAGAGCGTACCTGGTTTAGGAATTATTGTTTTTACACAATAGGCAACAGTATTCAAGTCGAAAAATGTAATAATGAAAATCTGTGATTTTCATATGGAAGAGCTGCAAAAGACTTCTGAATGTGATTTAGAGACTGAAGGTCTGTACTTACTAAAGCATTCTAAATAAAAGCTTCTATCTTCTCACTAAAAACAAAGAAACTGCCCTCTGAAATTAGCTTTTCATCATTTCTAAACCAACAAAATTCTCCTAAAGCCAGTAGGAAGCCCACCCAGCCAACACAGGGAGCTCCCACGTCAGCTGAGTTTTGAGTTTCACTTCAGTAATTATCCACTATTTCTCATTATATTTTTATGGTCTCATTTTGTTGTTGCAACCGATAACATGCGTGACGTTTTTAAGAAAATTGACTTTGATACATTATCCATTTTTTGGAAACAATATTTATAGAAAATATAGTTGATAGATCTTAAAAAACACCTTCATAAATAAGCCTGAATTACTGTCATTTCTTGGTGTACAAAAACTGGCAATGTAAATCATGAAAGCTATGATACAGGTTGAATAAAACAGTTGTGACCGTGGCTTTATTACGTACATTAAAGCACCAGATTGTGCCTTTATACTTCTGAAGACTTGAGGAAAAAAGGTAACACTTTGATATAATAAGCATTTTTGTTTATACATTTATGCGAGTGTCTTGTAATTTTTTAATGAGACAGAACATTACTAAGACAAAGAGATACTGTAGCAAGTATCAAGAACTTTCACAGAATCCGTATTTTTGCCTTTTTGTAAGGTATCTCCAAAGATGACTTCTAGATATATTTGTTTTTTACAGAAATCATACCATTATGTGTTAAACTGATCTTTATGTAGTTGTAAAAGTTATTTACATTCTATCATTTCGTGTTTCGTTTTTGAGTAATTTGCTAAATAATTCTGATGATTAATAAGAAGTCTTTAAGCAATGTTATAAATATACAATGTTCACCTAATTAAAGGTTAAATTTAAGGGTTAAGCCTCTTTTCTGAAGTAAGGAGTACAAGGACAGCCATTGCCCAAAGGCCCTTTCCAAGTACCATCAGTGGGAGATGGCCTTTGCTCAAGAACCCTGTGGTCTGAGAGAGGACATTCATGTGAAAGGCACCTAAATATTTACTGAAAATATGTTATAGAGTATAATTTTAACATGACATATTTGAAATGTTTTAAAGATAGGAAGACACTTCTTTATGCGTGGCGGCATATTATGTTCATAACATCGCACAGCAAAAATATCACTTGTTTTTTAAACCCCTCTGTGCTGTGAAGAGGAATTAAATAAACCCACCAGAGGAGTTTGAGATATCTACTCAGTCCATTGTCCAACACGAAAGGGAGTAGGAAACCAGCAGCCCCTTGACTGCAGGGTTTTATGCCAGCAGCAGGCTTGAAGTGGTTTGAGGATGGGCAAGGAACAGAAAAACCCAGACCTTTGGCACTGATCTCTCTTTCTCAATGATAGGAAGGAAGGAAGGAATTTTGAAATACATTTTTCTTTCTTCAAAATGCAGCTGGCATTTTTTTCTACCATACCAGTGATGTTTCAATAAAATAATCGATGTTTCGGTGATAAAACTTGGAGATATTTTGATACGAGCTGAATGAGCGCCTAGACAGACGTTGGATCCTTCCACTGTAAGCACAAAGCAACCAATAGCGTTCAAAAAAGTGTTTCTGAAGAAGCAGTTTTGCTCTGAGTTGACTATTTCAGGTTAAATCTATTCCTGTGGTCACTAGTAAACTATTCGATCTAGAGAACCAAAAAAAAGGGAGTTTATCCGCATCTTAAATTTCCCTGTCTCAGTGGTATTCATAATAAGGTGAACAATTTAGCAATTTTTTTCTTTTATTATAGTCAAGTAATCCACCCCAACAAAATTGTGAGGAAATTTTAACAAATCATGAACCTATTTGCCAAATTTGGGATTAATTTTTTACTTCTTGTATGCACTTATGTTGTAGAAAATGTGTAGACATTTGCACACAGGTTCATCCCTGTTTTACTCCAGTTCTCGTTCTTTGCACACATTCCCCAACAGTATCAGTGAGATTTTACATGGATAGGGAAAAAAATATGTAGGCTTTAATATTTATCTTTTTTTTTACAAGACAAGAAAGTGGGAAAAGGGGGAGAGTACACCGCCACTGTGAAAATGGTATGTAATGAATGTCAAAAATTAGATAATTTTATATTTGGAAAACATAAATCTAGACAATTTTGTTCTCAAGACCATTTGGGAGAGCTGATTTTCTTTTTTGTGTCATAGTGATATTTTTTTTTTTCACGAACATTTGGTAGATAGAGAGAAGATTTATAAGAAAATAAGGTTTATTATAGAGTGGACATACTGACACGAACTGACTGCGATAGATGCAGCAACACGATGATTTCATGTCCATATTGATGCATTTTGTTGCTGTCTCCCTGTTCTGTCACTCTAGCATCTGTTCTCTCGTGCCAGTCAAACCAGTCACATCTGAGCCCCATTTTCCTGAGGCTTATTTAGGTACAGAGAGCTGATAGAGAAAGAAAAATAATGCCATCGGTTTCACCAATCAAAGCCATTTCTCTGGAAAAAGATGTTTATGGTGAAGTAAAATATAAACTAACAACATTTTCTATACTAAGCTGCAAGCCTTTAATCATTTTGTAAAAAAAAACACCAACTTTTATACAGTTAACAAACAAATAGGCAGATGATCAATGTCAAATCTACTGAAAAACTGCCTGCACAAATGGAATGCCAGATTAGATAATAATCTGTCACTCAAAGTGCTGATGCCCATGTGGATATTGCTAAGCATGCCTTGGACAAGAGCTGTAGTAAAAGTCACCTTCGTCCTAAAACGTATTTAACGTAAATTTCATACTAAAGTGTGAAAGATATTTAAGGTTAATAAAGATTTTCAAGTTACATGATGAAGAAGCTGTTATTAGCTATACATATATCTTGAGCATTGACTTTCTGGATTAGCCCAGTTATTGCAGAAATTATAAATCATAATAATTATTTATTAAATCAAAAGGGGAAAAGTTTCTTTTTTTTTTCTATAAAAGGTATTAATTGATGAAGGCTGTAAAATATCTTAGCATGCTTTACATTGTCCAGCTGCTGCTGTTCTGGTTTAATTTCATTTGAAAGGAATCCTGTTCACATCCCAGTGATGTGATCAGGAGCACTGCAAGTAGGGACAATCAGGATATCCACTTAAAAAACCATATTCCTGACCCAAGCAAACCCACTGTGTGGCACAGCTCTTCCTTCAGCTATAGATTTAGCTCTGTTCTTTCCATTTCTTCATGCACTGCTGTGTGTTTGAAATGAAGCGTTTTGAAAAGCAATACCAAGAGCTGAAGTGGTCTTTTGACGGAGTAGTGGGTCCTCCTGTTTAATCCAAGTTCCCTCTTTTGGTGAAATTCCATTTCCAGAGCTGCAGGAAGACATTCTGGAGCCCATTCATTGTTCCCCTGCTTCCTCTCCTCTTGAACCTGTTCACCCCACTGCCATAAATTTGTGCCTAGGTGACAGCTACAGGCAGCAGAAGTCACATGTTTGTCCTCATTTAGTACATCACTGTCACCCTGTATTTATTGCAGCTTTGTCCACGGGGATAAAGGTTTGGGAAAAACATTTGAAAAAGAGATAAATGAAAACTAGGAAGAGTAGCTATATTACCACACCTTTGTGATTTCCTTCTTTTGACATCTCATCTTTTGCTTTCCAGTTGCGTTCTACACAATACAGCATCCTTGGGAAAGGTTTTGAAACCTGTAGGAGTCTGGTGGCCTGCACACCTTTGCAAATTTGGGGGAGAAACATGGAGGTGCTTATGCTTCATTTGTGCTCAATAGCCTTAAAGTAAACAAAATACAGTAAAACTCTATCTTCTTTTGCCCTTGAATGTTATCTCACCTTTTGATACTCACCTAGTACTGATTTTCAGACTATTTTAGCTCAAGGATTATGAACTGTATTTTAAAACTATTAAAGATGTAAAGATGTAAAGATGTAAAGATGAAGAACCTACATGCTGCTTGCACAGAGGTTATGATGTTACGAGAATTAGTCTGGCTTTCCTTAGTCCTGTAGGATGTGCATTTGCCTAAACATAAAAAAAAAAAGGATATTCAGTTTAAATTCTTGAAGCAATACTTGGATGATCATATAAATAATGGTGTATTTTGTCATGTTTTTTGTTCAGATCTGCATTTCAATTGTTTCATTCCAAGATAAGGTCAAGCTAACTCAGTTGTGAACCACTGCCAGCAAGATTTTGAAATTCAGGTGTTACTGTAACCTAAACAATCACAAAAAATGAGACTGACAGGATGGATTGAGCATCTACCCTTTTGATCTATTACTCAAATTTTCATCTCAACATGAAATAAGGAATTTTGCTGAACATGCCATTTTGGCCAAGCTCTGCTTTTCATCCCTACTCCCCTCTTGTTCAGCTAAATGAAAAGACTTTGTTTCTTGCCTATTTATTACTTTGCATAAGTAGCAGCCTTTATCACTTACAATACAATCTCTGTGTGATGATTCTCTGTGTTGAAGGCAGCACAGATCTGCTTTCTAGTTCTGTGACTGATCATGTCCAAGCAGCCATCTCCCTTAAGGCATTGGAAGGGGACAGCAGATGACAATTTCAAGACTATTAAGAGGGTGAGTTTAATTTTGTGCCCTGTCAAATCCTTGCAATAATCTTTATCGCAAGAAAAGATTCATGTTATACAATTTCCTTTTCTCATTACAATCATTGTCATAAGAATGAGAATCAGTATGTAATTGACTGGAGTAGTTACACAGTTTAAGAGACTACTAAACCGCCGTAAACTTAGCAAAATTTTCTGAAAACTGCCATTAATCCTCCCTTTTCTGAGAGCAGAGGTTGTGACTGATTAGCAGACCCAACTGCACCCTGTTGAAAGGGTTGAGAGAACGCTTTTGGCTATTTCCAGCCGTAGCCCCCCAAAGTAATAGTGCACAATTGAAAGTGGTGTCTGTTCTTAGCTTCCTGCCAAGCACAGACCAGCTTGACCCTCCACAGCTGGAGGGCTCCTGGAGCAGCAGAACAATCCTGCCCTACTGACGTGCCTCACACACGAAGTCAGACACAGTGGGACACGGGCATCACACACAAAACGTATATTATTAAAAACAAAGACTCAAACAAGTCCTGCAATCAGGGCAGGGCACTGAACTGCATGCTTATCTTCTAGTGGACTTCCTTTTGTGTAAAAACCCCTTTTTTACACTAGGTTTTAATGGAATATTTCTATGCTGTTACAGTCAGCATCGCACGCTCATGCGAAAGATGGAAAAAATATGAAAATGGCAATGCATTCCCCTGTCAGGTGCAAATTCAAATTAGAGGCATCAGTGCTACCCTCACACTGGGCCGTTTGGTGTAGTCTTTATTTCATGTCTCCTCGCTTTTATGAAATCTGGGTTTTTTTTTTTGTTGTCTGCATCTTTTTATGAGATGGATTCAGAGAGTGTGCTCCTGCCCTGCTAAGGACAGCAGTACCTTGGCTCAAGGTGTGAACGGCTCATACCCGGCTCCTCAAGAGGATGGCAATCATTTTATACATTTGTATGAACCCTGTTCTTACACAGAGACTACTTTACACACTGGATTGTACTAGAAGCTTCGAAACAATGCTGCTATTCGCCATCAGAAGGCTTTTTTGTTGTTGTTTCTAACAATTTTCTAAAGCAATTGTGGGATTCAGGAGTGAATTCAGTCAGGGCAGAGAGCAACGAACAGTCTCTGGGATGCTATCACCAGTGAAACGGGACATCGTTTGCCTGCCATTTTTACCTACAGCCCTTTCAGCAGTTGTTAAAGAGACCCAAAGCTTAGTTTTTACCTGTGGCGTGCAGACTCTGAAACAGTAATCTGTGACACCCTCAAGTTAAGAAGAATTATCCAAATTGTGCTGCAGCAAAGACACGCGCGTTGTCGTTCTTCTTCTTACTACAGGATAATTCTTTAAGCTTTCAGGAAAGATATATTGCAAGTACTGTGTAGACAGATTTTTGCAGAGAACTTTCTGAAATACGTACACACACACATATATATATTAGTCAAGTACATGTGTAGATCACTATCATCTCAGTTTCCTTGGCATCCAGAAGTGTTTAAACTATTTCAGGATTCCAGATGAACAGAAACCTAAGTCTTTGGCTTCCCTTTGAGCAATCTGTGTTTTTTTTACACTTGTAATGAATTTCCATCACTTTCAGCAGGAATGACAATGAAGAGCATTGCTTTTGCTCAAAAAGCAGCAAGTGCTTTTTCCTCTGTTCTTGCATTTTTGACGTGTGCCTTTTTAGGGGTGTTTAATGTAAACACACAGCTACTCCTTTTCCTTTCCTGCAGAGCAGCAGCTGGTCCGATGGCTGTGTTTCCTTCTTAGAGGGGCCCCCAACGTGCTTTGTGCCAACTACCCTTCTATCTCCTATTGTCTCAGGGGCTCTTGGTCCATCTCTGCAAGATCCT
>JAOQGH010000023.1:88161232-88173548 GCA_025769975.1 Gallinago jamesoni
GTGTCTGCTCTCCCCGCGTTTGAATGCCCGCGGCCGCGCCCCCTCCGCGCCTGATTGGCTGCCGCCGGCTTCCGGTTGGGGCTCGGGCTGTGAGCGGGGGTTCCTGAGCTGGGAAACCCCTCCGCACACCACCATCCCACGTTCCCCGCGGGCTCACCTAGGTTCTTGCCGTCGGTGCTGACGGTGCTGCTATCGGTGCTGCCGTCGCCTCGCCGACTGAGAATCTGCTCTCACCGCGTTTGAATGCCCGCGGCCGCGCCCCCTCCGCGCCTGATTGGCTGCCGCCGGCTTCCGGGTTCCGGTTGGGGCTCGGGCTGTGAGCGGGGGTCCCTGAGCTGGGAAACCCCTCCGTACCGCGCGATCCGGCCTTCCCCGCGGGCTCACCTGGGGTCTCGCCCTCGGTGTTGCCGGTGCTGCTGTCGGTGCTGCCGTCACCGCCTTGCCGACCGAGTGTCTGCTCTCCCCGCGTTTAAATGCCCGCGGCCGCGCCCCCTCCGCGTTTGATTGGCTGCCGCCGGCTTCCGGCTTCCGGTTTCCGGTTGGGGCTCGGGCTGTGAGCGGGGTTCCTGAGGTGGGAAACCCCTCCGTACCGCGCGGTCCGGCCTTCCCCGCGGGCTCACCTGGGGTCTCGCCGTCGGTGCTGCCGTCGACGCCTCGCCGGAAACATTGCTGTGGGAGGTAATTAGTGTACTTTGTAATGCCCTTTCAGTGAAACACAGTACCTTGCCTTTCATATTCTATACAGAATACTACTTCCCTAATTAGGATTAAGAGAATTTGAGCTCCTAGGTGAAAGTTAACCCAGTTTCTAGGGGTTTGGGAATCTTATATATGTATATACACATACAATTTGGGTTTTGTTTGAAGTATCAGAACTCTGTTTCTCTGTAGCTAAATGCCTTACGTTTAGTTACTTCGCTATGTTTAATTTTCTCTTCCAATCCTATCGTCACAGCACTTGTAAACCTTGTATGTTTCCTGGTGAATCCTTTATCACAGAGCCATCGTGTCTCCTGGCTACTACCTGGCTGTTAAAATGCACAGCCAACATGGGAGAACAGCATTTTGTCAAGTAGTTGACACAGCTAACTTATGAAGGGCGCTACAACTTAATATGTCCTTAGAAAAATCTCATGGAACCTACCCAAAGCAGTTCAGGCAGAGAACCTGGGTGCTCAGGACCAATTTTCAGATGGCCCAGACCACGCGGCTTTTGCTTCGTTTGAGTAGTTCCATTTTCACTCTGCTGAGATTTGAGTGCTGTGATGCCCTGCTGTCTACACTGTCACAGCTCTCTTCAAAAACTGCCCTAGATAGGACTTCTAAGAAAGTGTATGTGTAATTTTATAACACTAACCCTTCACGAGAGCTTGGATCACCTTGAAGACAGTGTCTGATGTCACTGCCTGGAGAGATCATTTGGTTCATTAGGAGAACTGTACCAGCTAGATCCTCTGAGGCAGCATCCTGACATCATTAAGCAGATAGAGAGCTAGATGGGGCACAAAGACTCCATGGGTAAGAAAAGAGAGACAAAAGCCAACTTAGCTAATATTTCAAGGGTCTTTTCAAATAAAAGTTTGAAACGGGCTTTATGTAGTCTATGTAGAATTTTGGTCTTGCCTGATGCAGTCGCTGCAATTGAACGTGTAAACTACTTTTCATGTGAAGATGGAACAACTTCCTTTTAAAAACAGATAATTGCTCAGATGATAAAACACTGAACAGAGGTGTTGCTTCATACCATTCTGAATCAGTATACTTTATCTGGGGTTTTTTTTTTTGCGTTAAGATTTCAAAATTGTAGTTGGGGAAAAAAAGAAAAGTACCAGTGACTATGCTTTGAAGATAAAGGTTTAGTTCTGAATGTTATTAAGATTCCAGGACCAAAGGAGGATTTAGTGTTGCAAGACAAGGCAATGGGACAAGGCAGGGCTCTAAGATTAATTCAAAACTGTACTATGTTAATCTTTCTGAGATCTTTTACCCTTATTATATATTTCAGAAATGAGTAAATTAATGAGCTAGGTTTTATTCTCAAGACAAAGAGTTTTATTGCTAATAAGTCATGCGAAATTAGGTTGAATTCTATGTTTCTCCTGTTTTTCCATATATTGTTTTGATTGAAACGTACCACTGCTTCCAAGTGCAGAAGGAAAACAGCACTCAGAGAAATAACAAAATCTGAGTGATATATTGATCTATTACTCGCAGAAATGATCATAAAGAAAAAAAATAAATTCAGACACATGAAAAGACAAGGATATATAATGCAATAAATTATACCATTGTTACCTTTTAAGAATATAACTTACATACAGTATTTTTTATGAAAAGGGAAACAGACATTAGGAAGAGCTTATGGATCTAGGTTGCAACGGTCCACGTAAATATCTTTTTCTTAGAATAAATTTTATTCTGAAGCTTTAAGATGCTGTATCTGTTTTTATGAACTTAATGTATGATGGAAAACCTTCCACATGTGTCTCTGGCTGACCTCTACTGTCTTGCTTTTTAAGTTGATTCTTATGTTGGTTGGTTTGCGGGAAAGAGTCCATGGCTGCTGGCCAGCTGCTGTAGGAGTCCAGGTTGGAATAGAGTTGCCCCATCTTTGTGTCCCCTGGTCAAAGGGGAATGCCACTAGCATGGCAGGGAGTTCTTGTTATCACTTTATCAAGAGCTTTTGGTCACTATATTTCTTGATGTTGTGTTGGAAATTGTAAAAATAGAGTATTGTAGGTCTCTACCCTATGTTTGGATTACATTGATTGGAATTTAGCTATAATCACAAACAAGACTTTTATTTACTGAGATAATTTGACAGTCAGGTACTTTGCCCCCTCTATTTAAAAGATGTCAAAGAATTTGAAAATCCTGGAGAGATTGTCCTGCATTCAACTTACCAAAGCAGTAGGCAGAAGGGGAATTCTTGGAAGCCCATACAAAAAGCCGAAGACAGGAATGTGGAAGTTCCTGCTGGAATACTCCAGCAGGAGCACGAGCTGTGCATCTGTTAGTCTGCTCAGTTTTTCGTGTTGAAACACTGAGCTGTATTTATAGAGTAGAGTTAATCCTGTTCTCAGGGCATGAGGTTCAGTGGTGCTTGGGAAATCAAAGCACAGGGAGTTGTTTAAGCTTTGCAAAAATGCGAGCATGCATGTCTAGAGCTAAAAATAGGTTAGGTGTAAGTATATTAAAGAATGGGGCATACATACAAATTGATAATTACCTTTTGCTGGAATTATTCTTTTACAAATAACAGTTACGTGATTATTGTAATTATATTCTAAAACCAAATGTTGACGTAAGTTTGACTAAAACTGTTCATACATCAAAACAATCTCACTGTAGGAAATGAGGTGGTGAAAAAAAAAAGTTAATACGTAGTATAGTTGAAATAAGGATGTGATTCTTTGAGTATTTCATTTGTGTGATCTTTCTGGATAGTAAGATGCATCTAGTTTCAATTGCTTTGTGTTAACACACCGAAAATTAACAATAAGTTTATTTTTAGCAATGTCAATTAGAGTAATGAGAAAATACTTCTATGCTTATTCAGATAAATATACAAAAGTAATTTCATGTCAATTAAATTGAAAATTTAAGAAGAGAAACCCATCTTTTAATTTATATCACAATTCTTTTTAATGTGGTAGAAGTTCTAATGTTGCTAACAATGTCAACAATTTGGTTATGTCAAAGCACTTGGAATCCAAAAAATATATTTCATTTCAGTAGAATATTTTTGAAGACATTTTTTAAAAGGAAAGTTAGTTTGATCTGAGCACTTACAGTTTTACATTATGCTTCTACATTTTTACATTTTTACATAACTTTATTACAAACATAGGGGTTTCTGCATTTTCGCTAATCAGGTCATGCAATGCCATTTATTTTCACAGCACCATGGCTTTGCTTTCTATGGAACATTTTTAATGACCACGGATAAATATTCCGTCATGTTTAGATACCAGAATTGTTCTAAAAGCTTCTTAAAACAAGAATTCAAAGTATAGAAAGAAATGGTGTATCATGGTAAGGAGTCGTTCATTAAAGACATTAAAAATGTGGCTAAAATATAGATCTCTTCACCCAGCACGCTGAGAGCTACAAGATTGCAATCATAACAGAGTAATGAAAATGGATTTAGCTGATGCCATTTCTCATTTTCATTACCATCATTTTCCTGAGAATGAATTAATATTGTGCTCTTTTGTATTCTCATGGCAATTTTTGTCACAGAATGGATTCATGCCAAACCTTCTTCTGTTCCTGTTAATCTTTGTCAAGAAGTCAGGCCAGCAAATTTTTCATGACCCATTGAGTTCACAGGAATATGTAAAACTTTCACAGCCTTGCAGACTTAAAACTTTTTTTGGTGGTTTGGGTAGTCTAATCCTATGTGAAGCTTACTGAAGCAATACCAGTAAAGAAAAAAAAAAAATGGCACAACATTAAGGGTTTTATTTTCTTAATGTCATTTGTGGCAAGAATGGTGGAAAGTACTAAAATATAATATCAATGGAGATTTGCTAATAGGTTATAAATGACGTAGCTATTTAGAGCTTTACATGTAGAATCATAGAATCGTAAAATCATAAAATCTTAAAATCTTAGAATCATAGAATGGTTCAGGTTGGAAGGAATGTGAATGTAGGGATATATAACCAAAAAAAAATATTATAGCACAGATAAGTGTGTTAACAACTTCAATTATGCCAATGATAACTACAATTAAATCCACTATGTTTTCATTGTAGTGAAATATATAGGGTAGAACTTTAAAAAACTGACAGAGTACTTCAAAGAACATCTACAATTCTTTCTGTATGTACATACATTTATGCATTCATGTGATAAGTCACTGTGCTATTTGACTGTAATTTTTAACTAGCACATTTGAATGAGTTTAATTTTTGTTTTTACATTCTCTTCATAACATAGCTTTGGTCCATACTAGATACACAGCTCAAATACTTAGTAAACTAAAATAATTACATGCCAACATTACACAATCATTGACATTACACGTCTTACAACCTGACTGTGATTTTGCTTTGAAAATTGCATGCTGAAAAGAGAAGGAAGATAACATGGTAATTTAACTAGGGCAGTGGAAATGTATGAAATGAATTGTCCTTATTCCTGGATTGGGAAAGACTGAACGTGATAGTTAAATAGACTCTTGTACTGGGTGGCCGTAGCAAAGTGATGAGCCCACCATAGTTGAAATGTTCATACCAAACCTGAATCTGCCAAAGATCTGTTGAATCCCATAGAATTTTAGCAGCCAAACTATTTTCAGTAACATAGTAGGCATTTTTTAGAAGTGTAAAGGCACTTAAAGTCTAGTGAATACTATTCTTGTTCTTACCTTTGACCCTACTTCAGTATCTTTTGTTTGAGCTGCAGTTAATTGCTAATGGTAACACAAATGATAATCAGAAAAGGTTTTTTTTCCCTTTATTTAGAATATTTTTTAAGTCAAGTCTGATTAACTGATGAAGTAGGGAAGGTCTAAGCAGTATAGGACAGAGCATAGTAAAGCCATATTTAGTATAATTCAATAGAACATTCTGAATGTAAACTGAAACAATCATGATATCAGTATTATCTTTATTTAATGACAATCAGCTTGTAAGAACACCTTTGAGCCTCTTTTACTTTATCTAGTCTTTCCACTTCATAGTACCTTAAATGTTTGAATCAACCTGTTAAATGACAGATAGGTGGAGAGAGATCGCTTTGCTACTCCTGCCTGAAGCAAACCAGCATATCTGGAGTAGAAACTAAGTAAGTTCTCATTATCCAGAATGCTGGACTAAAATGATCTCTTATTTTTAGAAGTGACTTTTTTTCCCATCAAATTGAAACAAAATATCAACTTTTTTTTTTTTTTTTTTTTTTAATGGGGAGTCCTTATTTTCCAGTGAAAGTACCTGCAAGCATTTAGAAAGGAAAATTTATAAGATTTCCAAATTCTTACTCTGTAATTCTCTTCTGAATGTCTTTCAAGATTAAGAAGCTCCAAGTTTTTTTTCAAGGATGCTTACCAAAACATGACATGTATACTTTCATTGACTACATACTTTGGAGAACCTGCTTGCCTAGTACACAGCTAATAAATCTTTCTGAGTATAACCCCTTCTATATCTGGGATCTAATTAACAGTGAGCAAAATTTTACTCAGGATATCTGCTTAGATTAGCATCTTTCATTGCTTTCAGACTTAGCCTCAGAAATCTTACTAATTATTAAGCGTCTACAGCTGCTTTGGTGCTGGACTGTTTCATGATGAGCATGTGAATGTTTGAATAAGATGGTACTTTGATCAATGGTTTTTCCTTTTTATGGGAATAGTTTGTTGACCAACAATTTCAGAACTTGGCTTCAAAACACTACAGCTCTTTGTCTCTAGGATATGGTAATATATTTTAATATATTATTTAAAAAAAGAGCAACAAACACATTAGCAGCGTCTTGTAAACTGTCGATTGTTCTCTCTGTTTTCAGTGTTTTAAATTACTTACCTGGAAATAGATATTCCCCAACCTTACAAAATGTTAAAAAAAAGTTCTCTGCTGATTAAATCTGTAGTCAATATCTTCAGGTTCATTTTCTGGCCAAAAAATGTCATATAGAAAACAGTGTTATATTTAGAAGGGAAAAAAATGGGGGGAAAAAAAATAAAAAGAGGTATTAAGATAACATTAAATGTCTTATCTATTATCCCCAGAGCTGATGACTCATCAAGCAGTTTCAATTTGAAAGCAAGATTTGCAAATGAAACAGAAGTCCTTGCTCAAGGGACTGATGATTAATTAGGCATCAGACATAAAATTCATAGAACACATTTGGGAGCAAGAACCAGTGCTTGGAGCTGCTTTGCTGACTCTATAGGACCTCACTTTCAAAAGGAAGGAAAGCAAATTTCCCAGCCTCACGGTAGCCATCATTTGCTTATGCAAAGTAAGCTCTAGGAACATATATATTTGAATGCCCTTAAAAAAAACCAAAACCAAATGGAAGTACTGAACCTTGTTCTCGCACTTCTTGTATGAATGCTTTAATAAGGAGACTGTTACATCCTGTTTCCTACCTGTGGGAAATCACTGAACGTGCTGATTTCTGAGGGACCCCGGTCAGTGTTCATCAGCATTGGATTCAGATCCATGTAGCTGTTGTTTATAAATGCCTTTGAGTCTAGCTTTGGAGACCTGATCATGCCCCAGGGTCCAGGCTGAGCACTGGTGTGTCTAGTTTTTATGTGTTCACAAAATCACAGGATCGCAGAAGGGAAGGTGTTAGTCTTCTTCATTGAAGTTCTTGCACAGTTGCAGCCTTCTTCATGTTCTTATCCTAGCTCTTCCACCTTGACTTCATACCCAGAAGTACTAGGGATCAAAACATGTCACATTTGTAAAAGTGTGAGAAATCTGACCTCAAAACTGACCTCAGAACCCATTGCAAAAATTCCTCTCTGCATCCTGCTCAAATTTCCTCTTTGCCATGTAATCTGACTCAGTGGAAAAAGACCATCTCAGGTGATAAAGGGATGTGAGAAATTGTTTCTGGGTTTCAGTCAGAGAACAAACCCAATGGTAGCAGAAGTGGAAGGGAAAGGTAATTTGGGAAAATCCTAATGTCTACACGTATGAGCTACTTTGAAATAAGTAGTTTCTGTGAGTGATTATAATGATTGATTATAGTAATCAGCATGGATACTGATGTCATTGTGAATATAAGAAAAATATTTTAGAAAATTAGAGTTTTTGCTAATTATTTGTGTAAGTAATAACATTTACAAGTTCTAAGTCTAATTAGTGCACTAATTTATAGATTGAACAATGCATCATGCTTTGTTGTAAAGGTATTCTCCCACAAATCACACCACTACTTCAAGCCAACTCAGATTAAATACCTCATCAGTGTGATTTCTTTGTATCAGAGCTTGAACTTGTCAACGTTATTATTTTTGATGTTTTGAGATTAGAAATACAGGTAGTTCCTTACAAAGCATCTGAGAGTACCTCATAGGGGTCATTCAGTGCAGAATTGGGGAGGATGGTGAGGAACCTTCCAGTGTTTCCATTATTAAGACCAGCTATAGCGGTATAACACGTGCAATAGGACACTAGGACATCTCCTTCTTTATCACCACTGGTTGATGTGGACCTGAAAGGCCTCTTCCAAATTGTTTTTTTTTTCATAGTAGTCATAGAGCTGAAAACAGTGGTGGTCAAGTTAGGCCTTTGTTCATCTTTATGTGAGTTGTTCAAACGATCACTCAGTCCTGAGCTCCGTTTGGAAAGGCCTGTGTGGGTTTTTTTTTTTTGTGATGGGACCTTGGTTAATGACTGGAAGCTTCAAGACACTATGATGATGTAAATACCAAGCGATATTTTTCCTGTGAATTGTGACTGTTCTCCATCAGACTGAATAACTGTGAAACCTCGGACAAGACCAAAAGGCAAAATGTTGACTGTGTGTCTACGGTTGCTTAAGAATTGAACTAATAGGTTGGAACACAATTATAGCTGGTGCCATGTCCATAGACTGGAATTAGAACAGAGACATTTCATGCTCACTTCCACAAGGAGTGGCTGCATAATTTTATTTTTTTTTTTAACCTCTCTGGAATCAGGTTGATTTGAAAGGGAAATTCAATCATTGCTTGTATTTCGTTAAGGATGTTCTTTTCTCAAGGACTAGAGAGAAGCAGCAGCTCTCAAGATAAATTGCTGTATGGAACAGAACAATTCTATTTCTATTTCTATCTCAGATGGTAGAATTTACTTTTAATATGAGACAAATTTTTTCTGTAGAAACTACATCTGTTAAATATATTGTATTCATAATATCTGTTAATGAAAAAACATTCCATACACATAAAAATAGAAATGGAAAAAACTCTAATGACTTCTCATTTCAGGTAACAGATAGCTTCATAGGATTTTTTTCCTTTTTTTTTTTCCTTTGTTTTTTCTTTTCTGTTGCATATTGGAGAAGTACTGTCTGTAGTCATCTACAGAATCTTTTTTTTCCATTTCTTCAGTCTCCCAGTTTCATAATATAAAATACTCAGTATCTTCATAACACAGATATTTACACTTTCAGCCATGTTAGCTGTTAATTGGCATAGTGCAGAAGAAAACTGACGCCAGCTTTTCCTTTATTAATGCTTCCACAGATAGATTTTGATTTATATATTGAGTGATTGATACATTTTTTTAATTCGGTGGCTTTCGTTTTCACAAAGATCCAAGTTCTAAACAGGTAAGAATGACCCTGATGCTGGATGCAACAGTGTGTCATATCATTGTAAATAATAATTATTTCGAAACAGATTTCATCACTTGCTTTAACAGCCTTAGCTCAGTAACATCTTATTTTCCTAAATTAAAATTTAAATTCCCTGAAGTCTAGAAATATAGGCCTGTTGTGCTAATTAATAGTATATTGTTTTTACTAAAGTTAGTGTTGTTTGTGGGACATTAAACTCACAGCTGTTGAATCAGGTTGTTGGCATTACACGTATGACTATTCAATCTGACGTGTACTCAGACCAATATATGATTTTGCAGTATAGGTGTCTCTATAAAAATATGAAGAAATAACTTCACTGTCCGAGGCAGTTCTTGAAGAAAATGTTCTATATTATGTATATTTTGATATTATAGCATGAAAGCCTCTTGAAATATAGCATGAAATAAACACAAAATGCAGGGCTTCCTCCTTTTGTAATCCTCACTAACATTGTCATGCTTTCCAGAAAACAATGCATAACATACAAACATACAAAATGAGAGAAACATGGTTTAGGATCATCTACAAAAGAAGAATTTTATTAATTCTGAAGAAGTAAAATAAGAATGGTTCATGTAATTGTGTTTCCAACAGATTTCTAGATAAATCAGATTATTTTGCTAGAAACAATACAATACACACCAGTAAATGTTATATTACTAATACAAGGCATCCACTGTTATTTTGAGATCTGAGATTTCAAAGAGCTTTCCACAAATAATGATGAAACTTGGAAACTGTTCCTTTTTATAACAGTGAAATAATGATTCAAGAACTTAAAAGTAGGTAAAATAAGATGAAAGTAGATAATAGACAAAATAAATCCAATCTCTTCATCTTATTGGAAATGGCAGAGAAATAAACACTCACTTGTTACAAACAATCTAGGGACCTGTTAGAAAAGTTTAGCACATTAAATGACATTTTCTACTACTTGTGTTAGTAAACAGTTCTGTTGCATATTGCCAGTACATTTGCATTTATCTAAAGCACTCTGAAGAAAAGCATCTGAAGACTTAAATATTTTAGAAAAATTCTAATGTACTATATTTCTTTGCCAAGGTGGAGAATATTGCATATGAAATTCCAAACCACTTTTAATACCCGTGTACATTTGTATTATCTGGTTGGAATGTAGTGTTAATGGGCTTTTGGTATTTGTGTTAAATAACTGAAGATTAATGCATCATTTAATTAGTAATGTAATGTGTTAGGATGGCCACAAAGAAGTTGGATAATTCAATTATATTTGTAGATGAACAGATATAGATGTAGTGACACATTGGGGCTTTGTGCTGACTTTTTTTTTTTTTCTTTAAAAAAAAAATTAACTCCTATTCTAAAAACAAAAGGTATAGACCAGAAAATAACAAAAAAAAAAAAAGTTGTGCATTATGGAGGACTACATTTTGCATTTTTTTCAACTTTTCCATATAATCAAACCATACCAATAACTTTACCTATTCAGTATTAATCATGATTATAGAATTTACTTCAGGTTATTGAAATTAATTGCATAAATGCATGAATGATTTTACTCAATTTTATTGCAAACGTATTACTCATAAAAATTTTAATCCGATAAAATTGCTTGTTAACAATCATGGAATGTGCATTGGAAGCATGACAACCAAGTAAATACCTGATTGAGGTATCATTTTAAGCAAAGAACTTTTGACATAAGCGAAGTGTACTCTGAAATGATACTTGGTTATATTTATTTGGTTTGCACCCACTAAAGGCATAACCTTTCCAATGCTCCTGTAGTTTGGAACCACCCTATAGTAATATAAAAAATAATATAGTATTTTCAAAAAATATAGCATAGTATGGGAACTAGTGTTCATTTAAACATATATTTTTTTAATATTTCAGTATCTTCAAATAATGAAATTTCCATATTTCAGTTCTTAATATTCTGTTCACAAGCATAACATTTCTAATGAAGTCTAGTTGAGGTTTTCTGTACTTATAAATGAGATAAAGTTCTTATTCAAATCTTTTTCTTCTGGAAGATGTCAACTTTATGGGTCTTCAGTGTAATCCCTTACTTGACTCAAAAAATTTTAAGGTGTGTGGAAACATTATGTGTAAGAAAAAATTCTGAAAATTATTCATCTCCCCAGAAAGAAGTAGAAGTCTCATTATCAGTCAATGCTCTTAATAATTTCCTCCTGTTTTGAGAGCATTGCTAGGATCCTTAATAACAAGTATATATTACAGTCTGGAAAGGAACATATAAAGTGGGGAAATGACATTGGAAAACTTTTATGATTAGCCTGCCTATACAAATGTGTAATTTTAATCAACTGAAATTTTTTTTCATATAAAATGTGTACATTCTTTATTATATTGTTTATTTTAAGTATGAATACTCTTTTCCTCCCTTAACCAATATGTGCTTGTGTTTTGTATTTTTTTTAATATCCTTTTTATCAAAAAAAAAAACAAAAAAACAAGATAACTCAAGAACGTTAGATATTCCCCGTCTTGACTGTACATAAGATTAACATTATGTATTACTGGAATTACTGAGTTGAATAGTTTTATATCTCAGTAATTGCCTTGTAAAATATCTACTTGATAACATCTAGTAAGGTATTAAATGTTGCATGACCTAAAGGACACTATTATTTACTTCCTTGATGTGCACTATATTAATATGACAGAAAATATTTCATAGTTCCAAAACAAAAGCTGAACCCACATATGAAAATCTGAATATTTTGGTAACTTTTAGTCATATGTCACTTGGAAAATAAACCAACAGCAAAAACAACCAACGACACAAACACAAGAAGAGACTCTTCAAGTAATTTTTCTTCAACATGCAGATGTGAACTTTCCCAGATTACAATTTATACAAGTTCAGAATGTAGCTGAAGAGATGAGGCTATTAAATCTTTCCATTTATATGTATATATACATATACACTGCCCAGGGAGGTGGTGGAGTCACCATCCCTGGAGGTATTTAAGAAACGTATCGACATGGTTCTTCAGGGCATGCT
>JAOQGH010000023.1:88173930-88207394 GCA_025769975.1 Gallinago jamesoni
TTTTTTTTGGTGGTTGGACTCGATGATCTCTGAGGTCCCTTCCAACCACCACAATTCTGTGATTCTGTGATTCTGTATGTATCCGTACATATATACATTATAAGTTGAAACACACAACTATACCCAAAACAGAAAGTGAGGTGTAGTTCTTAATGTATTTGTCCTATATTTTCGGTGTGTGTATATATATATATATATATATATATATTCCGATGTTTGATCTTGCCAATATCGATGCGTTCTCCACAACTGCATAGCTCAGAGATACAACAGTATTCTTGCCAACCATTAAAGTCTTTCTTTTTGTGAGCTACAGAATTGAATACCTCTACTTTTTCTTCATCTTATGATCATCTTCATCCAGATGATCACCTTCAACAAATATCAGCCCAATGTTTTACACCTCCTCTTCCTATCAGCACACTTAAAAAGCTTTTCTTGTTGTCTGAAACCACAAAAGACCACTCCAAACTTTTTGGCTTTGGCCTTTCTAGTCGTTTTCCTGCTGGCCTTTCTTGTCTTTTCCCTGCCTGTACACACCACAGCTCTGTAATCGTCCTGTGGAGCCTCACCTTGCTTCCAGAGATCGTACTGTTACTGCCAAAGTTTTGCTAACAAACAACATTTCTTTGTGTAAGTCAATTAAATCGTTTCCTAATTTTCAAGTGTTTTACTTAACAAATTAATTTTCTCTTAAAAACCTTCAACAGCTGTAGTGAATACAGGCAATACTTTTTAATTATAATTTCCTAGTCATTTCTGAAGTGGAGTGAAGTATTATAAAATTATGCTAAACTGATAAAGTTCTCTCTGGCAAGGAGTAAAGGAAGACAGGGAAATTTATCTATCATTCTTTACAATATCATGTTCTCCCCTAGAAAGTTAATGCAAGGAAAGATAAAAGACAAGAAATCTTCTTCTTTGTTAATCTTCATATATGCAAATTAGTTAGTCCAGATGGTGCTGAATGAGTGCCTTTATTTAATAAGCCTGCAGCATTCAATTTACTCCTCATTCATCACTTTGGTCTGCATTGTCCACACTATGTACCCTTCTGCTTCAGGACCAGGGCTGAAGGATCCAGCTCTGGAGAAAGCATAAAAAGGCATCCTGTTTTTTTGAGATTCACTGTGTCCAGAAGCTCAACACTATTTCCTAGGTCTGTGCCAGCTCCTTCCAGGGTCTCTAGTTTATTCAGTTGCCTAATGGGCTGGTAACTGTATGGAAGAATAAACAATCCCAGTCTGATTTAATACATCCATCCAAGGCAGTCCAGGCATTAATGAAGATTGTTGTCCTTCCAGGAGTACAAGTGCAGTCTTACTAGATCTTTACATGTCCTCAAAATGGGATGTTTCCGTATAAAGTTTAATCTTCTCACTTTCTAGACACACCAAGTACAACAAAGTCATCACTGAATATACTTGACTCACTCTACGTATTGCAATCTAATTTTTCCCTCCTATAGGCAGGAGAGTTACACAATTTTTCAGTTGGCAACATGTAGACTTCTGGCGTCCTTTGGGATGTCTTAGGGTTGCCTGATTGGCCTCTAGAAGGGTTAATAGGTCTGTGACCCATCCGTGAATACATCATAGCTGTCTCGGATATCCCAGCTTTTCTCAAAGGAAACTAATACCTACGCGTGGACACCTGAATTTAGCCCTTGGTCTCCTCGGTTCCTGTTGATGAGAAGCAAACCTCAGATATGCTCAATATTAAGAACACTTTTCTTCTATACAATGTTATTATCTAATATTATAAAATTTGTCATAGCTATTCTGAAGACAAGGATAGCTTGGAGAATCTTATATTCCACTATTATCTCACATTCCAGTATTATCATATGCAACGTCTTGAATTCCAAAATTCAAGTTGATGGCATTTTGTATTTTTAGCACAAATTGTTTACATTTTCTTAAAAGGTATCTATATTTAGTTTTATTTATACAAATATATGAACAGTGAATCAAAACAGATATCTAAATTCTATAACTGCAGTTATACAATAGTTGATGGTGGAAATATAGGACTTGATTTAAGATGTGCTTGAACATTTGGATAAGAAGGCAAATTTGCAGTCAAAATATTACCTTATCCTTAATTTGTTTAAAGCAGATGTAATACTAAGAGTTACCTATCGTTATACTAACTAGATTTAGGAACCAAAAGAGGTTTTAAACATGTTCTGTTTTCTTAAATGTTAAAAATTGAACCATGTTTTTTCTGTGTCTACTTCACTGTTTTCATAACCTTACTTGTCTATAGATGCTGTACTAAACCTGCTAATGGAACACATTTATTATTTATCTGAGCCCTTACAGAGATTTGAACTACAGTAGCATTAAACAATTCTGCTGAGATATTTTTTTAAAAATCAATCTTATTTTTATACTGCATCCTAATTCTTTAAAAGAACCATGTAATGTATTCCAAATAACAATAACTAGAAAAACAAATATCTGAAAAATAAGTTATTATTAGTTTAAGTTTTCTAGTTCTTAGAATTTGTTATAAAGAGACATATAATGGTCAGTAAATGTACTATAAAGCTTATGTACTTTGACAGTATGTACTATATGATGCAGGGAGGTACATATAAACATAGAAACATAGGTTATGAAATATCTGCCTTTTGAGACGTGGTATGTGTATTGAAGTAGAAATCACCACAAGTAGCACAGACTTATTTTCATTCTGTCCAAAGAAATTATATGTAGCTTTTAAAGGCACGATTAAATATTTTAGATCCAGTTCTTGAAGTCGTGAGATCTTTATTACATATTGCCTTTGAGGAAATAAGAAGTATCATGCTGTATTAATAGAGAACATTAAAGAGGAGCTGGGTCCTCCAATAATCTACTTAACATTCCCAGCCAGGATTTATGCACCTAGGGCTTTAGGAAACTGGGGGACTTCTCCTCCTGCACTTTATGTCATCTGAGTCTTCTTCTGCCATTTTTTCTTCCTTCTCAAAAACTCTTACTTCTTTTTTTTTTTAGTATAGTTAGGTCCTTTTCATTGGCTTTAAGTTTCTCACTACCTGCCATAAGGTCCTGCCACCTTGTATCTGAACTTTCTAAAAGTACTTTTAGAAAGTACTACTTTAGTGTAGTTTATCATAAGGAGACCTTCTTGGTTTGTGTAATATAGTTTTTTTGCTCTTAATTAGAGATTTTCATGCTCAAAGTATGTTATATGTACTTTCTGTATGATTATTTCTTCTGCTAGCTGAAAATGCCACTTCCACACAAAAAAAAAGAAAAAAAAAAAAAAAGAAAAGAGAAGCTGAGCATCTTCACTGGGGACCAAAGAACTTTTGTAAAACTGGGTGTTGAACAGCAAACCTTCTTTTCCATCCCATACGTTCCACCACAGGAATACATTCCTTGATAACTTTCAGTGTGTAAGAATTTAAGAGTCACTTAGACAATGTTAGATAAACTGCACAATTTCTAGATGAAATTCCAAATGTAACTTATTTTTTTTTAAAAAAAAATGATATGTTTGCAAAAGGGAAGGGTTTGCTAGAGCTACTTTTATTTTTATGGGTTATTATAGCAACTGCATACAATCACGAAATGTTTTAGACTAATTAAGATTTGCACAAAGAAATGTTATTATACAGCATAATGACTAATTGCTGAGGAAACACAAGGGATCTATTCTTTTTTCAGTCTACCTATATTTCAAATAAACCACACTGTTTTTTCTTAGATCTGTTTAAGTGCATTTCATGCCTCTTAACAAGTTGAGTATTAAATGGCTTTTAGCATTGTTCAAAAGTAAATTAATTGTTTAAATATGTGATTATTTACAAATCAGGTACTATATTTACAATGAATAGACACATGAATTTCAGTATGTACCTACCCATCTTGGTTTGACGCTACTTAATAAGCTATTATGCTGATTCTACTAGACACTGGATATAATTTTGAGGAATACATTATATTAATATTTATAGATTTTTCATTATTGCATTGACTGCCTGTTCGGTGCCCCATCATGAACTCTACTCAAAGCAACATCATGTTATTTTTCTGACTGGACGGTGAATAATCAGTTCCTCTGGTATATACACACTATTGAGGAAAAGAGCAGTAGCAACCTGAATATAAATTTTATCCTTTACTTTTTTAAAATAAAGAATAATCACTAAAAATAAAACAGAGACATTGTATGATCCCCTTTTCACACACTAAACTTTTTCCAAGTTTTAATTATTATTCTTATGTATCATTAATAAATAAAACTTTCTTATTTGTTTCTCACCTACGTATGTGAGTGATAGGTTAGTATATAAATCTGTGCGTTCACAAAAATAATACTCGTAGCCTAATTGAGTTCTGGCTTTGATTTTTACCCAGATTTCCTAAAGAGCTTTTTTTATGCACAAGAGATATATCATAGAGTCAATATCAACAGTTTTCCCATTATTTCCGTTATGTGCTACAGTGAAATTTATCTATTGCACACTTCTGTATCATGCCTCTAAGTAAAGACAGCAAACCCTACACTTTTCTAAATTCAAAAGCTCTATAATTTTTCATAATTCATCCACTAACGTCAGATTTGTTCGGTTTTCTTTTATATATCGGTATAGATATTAGTAAAGTTTAAAGAAACTCTTCCTTCTAAAGAATGAGACCTCTGCAAAGTTCTAACGAATGAGATTTCGGCAATGTTCTAAAGAAGCCAGCTACCCAGAATAAAAACCCCCTTCAAATGGAAGAGAAACTAATTTTAGTGAGAAAGGTAACAGGTAACAATATTTCTACATAAAAAATAAAGCTATGCTGTTATTCCCTAAATTAAATACAGTTCAGTCTGCAACCAAAAAAATAAAAGTAAATAAATAAAGTAAATAAAATTAAAAAATCAGAAAGACCCACTCACGTACAAAACTGGCACAAATCAATTTGTTATATAAGAAATATTGGGGTCAGGCTTCCGTATAAGCTAAGCAAATTAGTGTCTTTCTTCTGTAACTGGAAACCAAACAAAGCTTGAAAGGGTGTTAAAAGCTGCCTAAGGGACAGTGCCCCATTTCAGAGGAGAATTACAGTCCTGCATAGCTGAGATACTCGTTTTTCCCTCACTGTCAGTAATTCTCTGTAGCACAGTTCATCTTAATTCTGGAGAGGAAAGCTAAGAAAGCCAGGAAATTACAACAGTCTTGAGCCCTTATCTTTGCCTGGCTTGACCACCTGCACTAAAAACTAGCCTGACCGAGTAAAAATGCTTCAAATTACCTAGACAAACCTAAAAGGACCATTTCCAACTAATTTTGTCTGCACTGATGGCAAAATACACTTGGTTTCTGAAATCTGTTGCTTCAGGTTTTCCTACAGTAGCTGTGAAGATTTAATTTGTCAGCAGACTCTTCTTTTTTGGGTGTTTATATATACATGCATTTTATTTATACATGCAAACAAGCTGAGAGGAATAGGTGGTTTATAGCACATTGCCTTCCATTATTTTTCTGTTAGCTTTTCAGCATAAAATCTATACTGTAAACTTTTCTTCATGTCTTCAAAGCTCCTCGGAGAAAATTCCTGAAATATCACGCTAGTCATCGGGGTAAGACCCTGATC
This sequence comes from Gallinago jamesoni, assembly GCA_025769975.1. Taxonomy (NCBI): domain Eukaryota; kingdom Metazoa; phylum Chordata; class Aves; order Charadriiformes; family Scolopacidae; genus Gallinago; species Gallinago jamesoni. Next base: position 88,179,528 of record JAOQGH010000023.1, read on the forward strand.
CTGCTAATGCACTGTCACTAATGGATGATATTTTAATGGGGGAGTGAAACAAAAGAAGTGTATGACCATGGATTTTAGCAGCTTTAACTAATAAAAGTTTAAAAAAAAAACAAACCAAAACCAAACAAAAAACCCAACAACGAAACAGCCCAAACAAACCCTTCAAAAAATATATCGTTGGAATAACAGTAGTTTCTGGCAAAAGGGTGAACATAATAACGTGTAGATATGAAAGATTGGAAAAAGAAAAAAAGACTAGGGTAGCTGCAAAATTGTCTGGCTTAGTAAAAAACACAATATATTTTGCAACGGGAAATAACTGATAAAATTAAACCAACTGTTTCATTTGGGCTCTTGTGCACAGCTGCCTGATAGATAGGGGAGGCAAAACTCATGAAGGATTTTGAGGAACAGAAGGAAAAATGTCCTAGATGATTAAATATCAAGGCTGAAATCAAGATTCTGCTAATCCTTTAAGCAAGGGACTCCGCCTTGGCCAAATAATGGATTTAATGTCCCTCTAAAAATGTAGCTGATATTTGCCCAAGAGAAACCTACTATGTGCACAAATAACTAACAAAACATCTGTAAATAAAGCAACCTATTAGTTTTCGTAACAGTTTTGAAAAATTTTGGAATACTTTTGATATTTTTTGAATAGTTTTGAAATTACTTTGTCTTTGATCTCAGTTTTGGCCACGGAGGGAGTCTCTGGGACAGGATGCTGTAGCTCACGGTCTCCAGAGGCAGAGAGCCCCCAGGTTTGAGCTGATATTCGCTGTAGAGCCGAGCTCCCAAGCTGGATCTGCATTATCCCTATCCTTGTCCGTGTTATGCTGCCATCATGGTCTACAGATCTTTTTAGTCAAGCCCTTTAAACAGCTGGTCTGACATCAACACATATAGTTTAAGCTTAGGCTGGTCTATTTCACAGTATTTTCCTTCCAAGGTTGTGAGAGCTTTTAAAGCACAGGACGAGGAGTGCTGCCGAGTACTCGTAGCTTAGGGAATGTATAGGAAACAGAAAACATCAGTTGTGCAGAACTAATTTGAAATGAGTGATGAAAAGCCTTTGCCCATTTTTTATTCTTCATTTAAATCAATACTTCAGCTATTTTTTTTAAATCAGCATAATAGATTTTTTTTTCATTTCACAGATATTTTAGACCCATTTATCTCTTGTGTGCTTTTTCTAATATTATATAGCCAAACTGTTTTTTATGTGTTGAGAATTGCATTATTCCAAAGTCTCCTCGTTCACCATTGCATGCAAATGAGTGAGTTTCTGTTTTGCCTGTTCATACATTTGAATTAATCATTTTACCCTTTCATTGATTATTACAGTAAGCAAGTGATCAAGAAACCTGCATATTTGGTCAACACTAGAATTACAGAAAGTAAATGGCTTATATAAATATATTTACACACTCTTTTGCTTTGAGTAGATTTCTGAAATTACATTTTAGTAATATTTGAATTATTCAGAAAATATTATTTTAATGTGGAGAAAAACATAAATCTAGTATGCTTGAAAGCTTTTCTGGTTTTCCAGTCATTTGGTAGCACCAGGCCTTGGCTTTCTTTAATAACAGCGCGTGGTTTTGCTAATAAATATAAATACAACAGCTAGATAAAATAGGGCTGGTCAGGTAAACAATATCCTTATGTTTTGTATTCTGGTGGATATGAGCTAAGGTTGTATGAGGAACTTTTTAAAAAAAAAAATTCTAATGACTGATATTAGAGCTTGTTGGTTTCTAATGTAGCAAGGTTTGAGTTTTGGATTGGGGTTTGGTTGGGATTTTTTTTCCATATGAAGCACACTGAAAGTGAAACCCTACAAACATCACGGTTGTTCTTAATCTCCAAATCAAATAAGATGAATCAGTTACAAGTTGTAGTATGGGGATGGTATTAGAGATGGTCAAAATGACAAATGTTGTTGTAAGACTTTGAAATCTGAAAATTTCAAATACTGAAAAAATAACTGATCCATGGACAACAGATGAAGCGAAATAATTTTATTTCCTCTTCTGTGGCTATCTCACATGTCTTTCTTCTGTAAAATACCTATGCCTTGTAACTGCAAGGCTAAATATATAATCAAAAAATAAATGTCTTCACTTTTACTTAGTATGATAATACTTGATAATTAAGAAAAGATGATACACTACATTATTTAAGGCATAGTTTCAATTGTTTGCAAAAGCCCCTCTTGCTGCACTGTCTTATAGGGCAGGTTGTGGATGCACTAGGAACGTTCTCCCTTAAAGTAGCTGGAGATGTGTTACATAGCTCTCATTAATAGGACTATTTCTTCCTTTAATTGTCAACAATTACTGTTCTCAATTTTTGTCTCCAAATATAGTTAAAGTGTAAAAGATGGCTACCAATATGATTCAGAAATCATTTGCATCATGCAATCAAAGTCTAAGAATAACATTTCTAGTATAATTGGAAACTTTCTTTTTCAAGCCAATAGAGGCCCTGACACAGCAAGACTGTGTTTCCAGCAAGTATTTAGAAAAAGAGCTCTGAAAAGGAGCTCCTGGGCCTTGGAGCTAGAACATGTGTGATCATAGCTCAAAACCTCTCTGTATTAAAGTAGTTGAATTTTCTTTCCTCTACATTGATTTAATATTTGTGCTTCTTTCTTGTGAGTGCCAGCACTGTTTCTATTAGAGCACTGCATAGGACACAGTGACTATTGGACGTTTTTCTAATTTCTGGTGCAAATGTTCCCTCAGCCAAAGTGTCCACTACTGTCCAGTGTTGACTTGGGGCTTAAACAGTAGTTTTTTCTTAGCTGATGATTATACCCTGGATGTGTTAGTGAAGAGGTATCAGACTCCTCCTCTGTCTTTCTTTTGCTAAATTGTGTCTGATACAGATGGAGAATTTCACTGCCCAGCTTCTAGCAAAATAGTTCCTTGGCTAATGTAAATATTTATGGCAAGCCCATACATTTTGCATCTATAGTAACCTGCATCTAACACTGCAATTCTAACTCCTGGCAGTATATTAAAAATACTATGACAGACTGCACAAGCCATGGTTTTTCCTTTTCCTCTCCTAAAATCAGCTCCCTATTTACTTTATCATCTCTTAGTCAAGAGTTTGACAAATAAGCCTCATTCAAATTCATTTCATTCCCAGACCCAGAGTCTTCTTTCAGGTTCTTCAGAACTCAGACTTTAATATTTTACCCATAGAATGTCATCTATTTATCTTTACGTTTTGGTATCCACCAGTTTCAGTTCTCTACCTTTCAATCTGGGATGCTGATTGATGTCTTGACTTTATAGCTTTCCTTCCCCCAAATCCTGATGATATTATTTGTTAATGAATCTTACAAATGCTCAGAGATTTAGCCACTGCTTTAATGTGTCATGTCCATTTCATTCAATTTATACATCATCACTAGATCCTCACAACTAGGATTCTTACTCCCATTGCTGGTCTCCATGTCCATATTCTAGTCTATACTAAACTGCTGCTTTTCAAACACCAGTCCCATTAAGCTTAATTCCGTGTTCTGTGTCAGGTGGATACTTTCTACAGCAGGAATTGGCATGATTCTTTTAGGCAAAAATGCGAATTGAATTTGTCATATAATACTGTTTAATAAATGTTGTTTCAAAAGGACCACACAGATACAAAAGAAAGAAAGAAAAACTTTCGTTACAGCTTTCAAGGAGAAATGACAAAGAGATGATGTAATAAGGGAATGGCTGGATGTACAGAACAATGTAGATCACACTTCACATCTCTCTTTGTATGCAAAAGAATAACTGAAACATTTCTGGTTTGTTCTACTCTATTTTACCCTATTCAATAGAGAATACAAAACTTGACACGGACACACTGTCACTTTCATTATTTCCAATTACGTTCTCCAAAAACAGTTATTCAGGGAGACATATTGTTTTAATGATATGGACACACAGGGACTAAGGCAAACTTAAGAAAAATAAATTAATTTGTGAACTAATCAGGATTTGAATTAAGGCTGCGGAGACAAAACGGAGTATTTCTGGCACCCTACATTATACCGTGTGTGGGATAGCAGCATCCCATAGGTACCATGTTGCTGCGTGATCTTGTGATCCCTTCTGGCATTTGCTGTGTTGAGTATATTTAGAAACCAAAAAGGTGGGAGTTCAGGTGTGTCATGGTTTAGCCCCATGGTTTAGACAGCAACTAGGACCCCGGCTGCGATGGGGAAGAGAATCAGAAGAGCAAAAGTGAGAAAAAAAGTTCTAAGTTGAGACAAAGGCAGTTCAATGGGTAGAGCGAAAGCCATTCCCACCAGCAGAGCAGCACAAGGAATTTGTTCACTGCTTCCCAGGGGGGGCAGGTGCTCAGCCATCTCCAGGAAAGCAGGGCTCCATCACGTGTAATGGTTACTTGGGAAGATAACCACCATATCTGAATGTTCCCCGCTTCCTCCTTCTTCCCCCAGCTTTATATACATCATATGGTATGGAATTGCTGTCCTGACCGTGTCTCCTCACAACTTCTTGCGCGGGAGCCTCCAGCCTACCCACTGGTGGGGCAGTGGGAGAAGCAGAAAAGGCTTAGACTACTTAGCAACAACTGAAAACACCAGGGCGCCTTCCGAACTATTTCTCATCTCAAATCCAAAACATAGCACTATACAAATTGCTAATAAAAAAGTTCACTCTATCCCAACTTCAGTTGGGACATGACATGCTTCAAGTTGCCATTAAAATTATTAATGCAGCAAATGGATTTGGCAATCACAGCTCAAATATAAATGCTACTACAGATCAATGATATATTTTTGAGGTTGTCATGATCATTAACTACACCATCCTCTTCACCTACTAGATTCATCATTCCATTATTTATTTCTTTTCCTGCAACATCCCTTGACAATGACATGGAGATCATAGTAGACTAACGCTGTCATTCACAGATGCAAATGATTCAGGGTAGGAGGTCATAACGATGAATAACACCAAACACTTAAGGCATCCTATTTTTAAATAGCAAATTAAGTTAATAGGTGTCCTTATATAATGATTATCCTTACTGAAAAGTTTTTTTTTAAATGACCTTCCAGTTTCTGGAAACAAAACCTGAATTTTCAAGTTATATTATATATTTCTTCAGATTTATTTTTTTCCCTTGGGCATGCAGCCTTGTTTATTTAATGCTGTAAAAGTCCCTGTCAAATAGCACCTGAAAAAACAGAAGTGTCACAAGAAGCGAGAGGCACTAGACTGCAAGTCTGTTACCTATTCATAGGTGCTTTAAATTTTGTCCTTTCTATAAGTCAGTGTCATTTATTCTGAATGTATTGCTTTTTGATAATATACTGCATTCAAATATAGCAGGAAATCTGTCGAGTTGTTGTATGTCACTTTTATGTCATTAGCACATTTTGATGGTAGAATTAATAACTGCAAATTAAGATTATCCCTCATTAAATGCTGACTTTTTTGATATTTAGAGTTTCAACCACATACAAAATTTTTTATTTATTACCTTTGACCATTGTATAATGTTATCAGAGCACTGCAAAATCTTATGTCATGAGTGACCCAAAATATTTATTCAAATTCAAGGCAAGGCTGGCCCATTCTTTGGAGCTTTTTCAAGAACACATATATAAAATGTGGTTATTGGTTAGGTTCTTTCTACATGTATGTATCTTATGCATCATGTTTACACATTGTCAATGAAACTTGTCTTCTGATACTTTGAGATAACGGTTGTCTAAAATGCTTTCATTTCTTACAATATTACACATATTTTGATATTATACTTTCAAATCTGGCATCAATGTATCATCTGCTTTCTCTTGTCAGCCACATTTTACTGTGTAAAAGTCGAAATGGGATAAATATAAGGAGTGATAGAAAATTAAATTGCAGCAATATATTTGTGATTTTGACAAGGTGTTAACGGTCTTTGCATCTGTTACACATTACAAAGTGAGTGTAACAATTGATTTTCTTCTGACTATGCAAAATTTACAATAGTCAGAAAAAAAAAATCATTCCTTTAACATTATATGCTTGACTAATAGATTTACCTTGGCAGATAGTGCTGTTATCTTTATCAAAAAACATTATGGTTATGAAGAAATTTGAACTCATTGATAGATACAGACCAGACCAGAAGCAGTTAGACAGTAACTTCAGCAGCGCTTTTTTTAAAAGTTAATGATATTTTTGAAAGACAATTTACTGCTTTAGTTTTTATATATTTCTTTATCATACCAGTACAGATACCATGCTGGAGATTTTTATATTAGAAAAGTAATAGAATATGTCTTCTAAATATATTAGAAGATCCACCCTGATGATTTTGTCTCCAAAGATGTTTAGTTATGTAATATTACATTCATATGTGACCCAGTACCTTACTTTACTGGGGCAAACATATTTCCAGTAATGTTTCTCATTTTGATTGAGACAAAAGGTGTACAGAATTTATCTCCTCCTTACTAAAGGATCAGTTACCCATTAGACATGTTTCATTCAATAAATTTGCCTAAATTTAGTTGTAGTCATCTATTCTTTTTGTGCCTTTCTCTACACTAGAAAGCCTTTTAGAATTTGTTTGGTTTTATGTGAAAGGAATTAAAAACTATGATCTGGTTGGAAATTTTTCTTAATGAAATAGGTTAATTCATTTCTCTTTTGATATATGTACTCTTTGGGGTTTTTATATCAGTTTTGTTCTTTTATTTGCACTCTTTCCTATACTTTGTTATCTAAAAAACATAGTCATAAAAGTTAAATGAAAACATTTACAAATAGAAAATCACTTCTCTCTCTGTCCACACAATTTTGTATAAAATCATTCTGAAGGTCCCTTCCAACTTAGATGATTCTATCATTCTATGAATTGTTTCTTTATTCTGACTTAAATATTTTCCAGAGTCAGTACTTATTACGAATGCAGTATTTGTCGATATGGCCTTCATTTCTTGCTCCAAAGTCTATTTATTTGCTTTGGCTTTCTGTTTGATTGGCCCCAGCTAATCAAATGTTACGGGCACGTCATGATTTATCCTTGTTTCATGATGTATCCTTGTATTCTTTGACATCTCAATAGTCTTTCTATGATCTATAGTTTTTATTCACAGTGATTAACTAAATCACTGTGAATTAATTAAAACTTAATTTGCATAGCATAGGTTCATTATTTATAGTGTTATTTACCTGTTATACCAGTTTACTACACTACTTTCTTAAATTATATAAGAATTACATTTTGTGTGGAACTAGAACACATTCTCTTGCTGCAAATGTAACTAAAATCCATCTGGGAAAAAAAAGAGAGGGGAAAATTAGAAAACCTTCAGTCTCTATAGGCAGAAATTTGTTGTTGCATGTGTATATTCAGCTTCTTTTGAGCAGTGGGGAGTACAGTGGAATAAACTTGCATAAAGCACAGTAATATGCTATTGAAAACTTTCTAAAAATTAGTATCTTAATTGCTGCATGCTGTTATCTAGTTTAGGAGAAGCTTCATCTTCCGCACTGTTCAGGTTACCACTTAATGTATATTAGCAGGATTTTCCATTGTATTTGAGGCCATTTATGAAATGTTACCATTTAAAATATTTGCCCGGATACAACTTTTTAGTTAAAAGACTCTGCGGAGAGTATACGAAATTTATTCCAGAGAGACTAAAAACTTGCTTTATCCCGAAACATGCACGTATCAGCAAAATTGGAAGTTTCCTCATGATGCTGTACACACGTAGGCTTAATCTCATCGGGGAGGCAGAGAAATTTGACATCGCCGCAGTAACTCATCAATAAAGCTGAGCAGGTAGACAGAAGCAGATAACACTTTTTCCCTTTTAATGAGCAAATAACACATTGTCACGTTGGGAAGATGTTTTTAGTTGGGGTGGAAAATAACGAATACCCTTGCACTGATAGGTGTGTTGGTTTAAATGATCGCTGTATCCAACTCTAATGGGTTTCAGAAAAGTAGGAAAAAAAGCTATTTTGTTTTGGAAATAGAGTCCAAAGGCTAGGATTTTCTCTTCGTCACCAAGGTAGATCAGCTCTGATGGTGTGACGGTGGGTCGGGATAAGGAACTAATAGTGTATTGATTTTGCATTGTACAAATTCTGTCTATTTTCTCAAATGTTTAAGGAGACATGTATGGGTCACTGATGTGAGCGGAGGCTGATGTTGTTATTCTTGTATAAGGCTGCCTGGATGAGGTTTGTGTTTATGTGAGTTTATAAGTCTTTTTTTAAGCAATTGTGTTCTTGTGGTAAACAGTGAAGGTATCTTGTGGCACCTCAAACATTGGAACTGTCATTGCTCGATAAATACATAGACATTTTTAGAAAGAAAACAATGGGGGCTATTAGTGCACACAGAAAGCTGGCAAAATTTCTGCTTATTTTTAGAATCTAATCAAAAGCTTTAATGTTGCTGAAATAAACAGAAATCTTTCCATGTGTCGTGATGAAGAGTCCCTAATGAATGCTTAGAAAACATTCAAGGGTCTTAAATTCACAGGGAACGTCAATTCAAGATGTCAGATACAAGAGACTAGGTAAGATTCCTTCAAAAGTCTTTAATAAAGATGATAATTAATTCATTCTGAGTATGATAGAGTATGAAAGTGAAAACCTACAAAAAATATTTAAGAGGGAGAACAAATTTATCATGAAAGCCTAAAGTAGTTGTTACTTCAGGAAAAGACAGTTGAAAGACAATAGTATATAGTACAAACTCAGCAAAGATACTTTATAATGCAGAGGTCAGTATATGGTTTTGGCTGGGATAAAGGTAATTTTCTTCATAGGCAGAATACTATCGCTTAGGGCAAAATAATTTATCAAACGTGATAGAACTGAGAACAGGACATCTAAAACTTTCGGACAAAATAAAACTTTAAAGTATTATTTGTTGATAATTTTTCCATCTTTGGGGGCTTGTTTTGGGTAGAGTTTTTTATATATATTTCATTTTTATCTATTCTCCTTTCATCAAACAAAGCTTTTAAAATACTTTGATATTAAAGGCGATGGATTAGCTCTATAGTTTATCTGATGAGACCCCTAGTGGCAAAGGGTGAATCACCATTTCAGGTTTTGTCAAAAAAAAATCTGAATTGCATCTTTTGTTGGAATGCAGTAACTGCTTCAGGGGTAAGGAGGATGGGAAGCACAGAATCCAGGAATGCCTTGGTTCCAACCCATTTTCTGATCTTGATAAAAACGTTGGAAGTGGAATAATGGTTCAAAGAAATCAAATTTAATCCCTTTAAGTATAGCAACCAAGGCTTAAAAGTGTTAAGATGCGGACTACAAAACTAAAAATTGAGGTCACTAAGCCACAAACCTAAGCAAAATTGAACACACAGTTCATCAGCACAAAAGCCTGAATAAAAATCTCCACAATTAGAAGGCACTAATAGCAGCACTAAGAGCCTTCAGGATGAAGACTTTTCCCACAAATATTTCAGATGGTGGATTATCCTGTTTGCCCATACCTTATCCACTTTTTCTCAGATATTTGTCCTTTTTTTGTGTCTCTAATGCTGCAGTTTTTAAGAGTGGCTGACTAATCTTTAGGTTAAAGCAAGTTTTTCACCCTTGGATCAATAATGACTGTATTGACTACATTAAGAAAAAATAAGTAGTGGGTCAGGGAGTCTTTTTACATTTGAGATAAGCTAGAAATAGAGTTAGCACTGCTATTGGAGGCCTGATATACTGCAATTTTGTAAAAAAAAAAATTGTGAAAAAAATTAACCTGACTTTGAGACTTGACTTACTCTAGCCTAAGAAAGCTTAATCCGTTTCCTGATGGGTTTTATTCTAACATTTTATTCCGGAGTCTCACTAACTGATCTGTATGACAGTATTGCTTAACTTCATTGCCATTTTATTTGCCTTGGTATTAGCATGACAATCTCTGACGGGGATGACTTGTGTAACTCATTTCTTCTGTCAGTTTCTTCTCTTGGACTCCACAAGCTGCCACCTTTTCTTATTTTCCCTTCTTGTCCACATTTTAAGTAGAGGTTAGTAAAAAGCTTGTTATATGACTCTAAATAAAAAAACAATCAGAATTGGAACACTTAGGACAAGGGCTTTTTTTTTTTTTTCGTTGCTTACTGGCTGACCTACAAGAAGAAAAGGAGAGATTTTATGAAGCTCAGAGGACAAAGCTGTGAGGTTTTTGAAGACGAAAAGATGAAGTTTCAGGTTTCCCCTTCAAGAACTATTATGTTGATTACAGCCTACACATTAAATACAGTATCTTTTGAGAAGATTTAGGCTTTGCTGGCATCACATACCTGAGTTTCTATATATCCTTTGCAAGTGTTACTTGTGCTGATGTAAAAAAATCTCATTTCCCTCATTACAATCACACAATATGGAATCACCTTAAAGTCTTGAGCAGGAGCTGAAAAGGGAAGTGCTAAAAGGCTCTAACAGAATTCCCCTCATATCTTTCCAACCTTATCTACTTCACTGAGGGCTCCCATTGTCTTCTACCCTTTATGCCCATCCTTGTCACCTCGCTCCAGCTCCCTCTGGTTTTCATCCAGGAAATATAAAAGTTTAGCAGTAGCTGGTCAAGACTACAGATAAGCTGTTATAACTGGAGGTGAAGAAGCTATTGCCCCGTGCTCTGCTACCTTCCTAATTTCTCTTTTGGGACAGGAAAGGAGGTAGGGAAGCAATTGGTGAATGACTGTTAAAAATAATGCCCAGTAGTTAAAATATGGCATCTGTCAAGCCGACAGGGCATAACTGTGGCTGATTACCATGGGGCAATGCCATGTTTAAAAAACATAAAAATATGTAAAAAATATTTTACATCTAAACAATATAAAAGTGCAGATAACATTCTCCAGAGTAGGAGATGGTGAGCTTTTCAAGTAGACGCTGGCAAAGAAAGAGGGAAAGGGGAGAGGAGGATTTCTTTTCCTATTATCAAGATTTTATTTGTCTTTTTCCTTAATCTTTCCATACTTTACATTTAAAGAAATAATATGCCATAAATATAAGGGGAAATGTGTTTCAGAACAAGCCTCATATTTTCATACCCTTTTTACCCAACTTTTCTCTTTGCTTTTACATTTCCAGCCCACTCCTTTTTCCTCAGCCAGAGAACATTTCACAGAAACATTTAGTTGATGCTGGAAGCACATCCAAAGCTGGAAGCATGAGAGAATGTAAAGATATCTGCTTGAAGCTACAACCTTCCACCATCCTCCAAAAGCCTGCTTTGCTTTTGCTTGTCAATCTCATAATTTGAATACACATTAAAAATTGAATACACATTAAAAAAAATATAGAAAATAATCACATGGTATTTTCTACCAGCAGTGACAGTGGAATGCCTAACACCATTTGGTGGGTAACAAGGAGACACTTTAGCACTCCAGCTAAATGCAAAAGAATCAATTTTTCAGTGGTCTGAGTTTTGAAGATTTTACTTAAGTATTGTCAGTCTGTGTCTCTGAACAACAGCGTTGCCTCTACCGCTCACCTGTTTTTTGCATCGTACATTCAAATGCACAGTGCACATTTCATAGGAAATAGCTTTTGAAGTTTCAAAAATAATCTCTCTGCAGTGATATTCTGTGTCTTTCAGACCAAGGACTAGATAAGCTCAGCCTGTTGTGAAAGGGGATAAGATAAGATAAGATAACATAAGATACGATACGATAAGATAAGGTAAGATAAGATAAAGGTTGTGAAGCTGAAAGGATGAGTTTTTGTAAGGTTGCAGTCATAATATAATCTTATAGCACTGTAATTAAAAACAGTCTTTGAAAAGGAATCAATCTTGACCACTGCAAATTTCATCTCCAAGAGAAAAGATAGACAATCTCATTTAAATCAAGTATTCTGAAATAGCAAAACTTAAATGTTGCGTGTTTAAATACTGATTGAGCTGGAGGGTACATGATACACCTTTTAAAACTGCTTCACAGGTAATGCTGAGCCTCAAAATTATGATTTCTATGACTAGATGATCTCTATGGTCCCTTCCAACTCTAAAAAAAAAATCAGTGAAATTCAGTGAAAAATGATGCTCCCTCTAAAGGCAGGAATCAGTGTGTACCTAAAAGCCATGCAGGAGGCTCATGTCAGCCTTCCAGCTGAAGGAGGTGTTGATGTCAGGCTCAGAACAAGGGATTCACAGGAGTCTAATTATCATTTCCCAAACCATGGTCAGCAATAAGCAACCATGTCATTTCCCACCTTCCCCATAAACCCATATAAAATCTAAAATGTAGCGACTAATTGGTGTTGAAAGGTTAGCTAGGAACTATAAAACTTTGGAGTGCTGACAGCGATTTATTGATTCAAAAACATTCAAACGCAGCCAAAGACAGTATAAAGCATCTCCTTTGGTGTAACTGAAGCTTTTTCTAATTTGCATGTCTCCAGTGGGATGAACCAATTAGAAATAAATGCTAAGATACACAAGACTATATTCTGGAATTTAACCTGTCTTGTAATTACGTGCAGAAAGTGTATGGACTGAAATAATATGGTAGAATTTAAGGCATAATAATATAATCATGGTAACTAATAAACTATTGTGTCTTCTACCATAGTAAAAATTTAATATATATATAAAAAGGTATTTAGGGAAGACAGTTATTATATAAGATTCAAATAAAAAAGCAGACAGGACTAAAAGTCATGATAAAATAATAAAAGGAAAAGGGAGGTAAGGTGGCTGCAGAAATGTTTCTTTTTGATCTAGGAATAATTTTTGAAGAAACAGTAAGTCACAGCACCAATCTGAAGGAAACATTGTACAAAATTTTTAAAGGAAAGACAGCAGCAATTTTTAGCACAGTAGGTGGTGAAATTATTCATCAGACTCAGTTCCATTATGGACACAAATCAAGAGATTCCTGTGCATGCTTCTTTTCTAAAAGTATAATGAGGGGAATGACATGATCTACCAATGCGAGTGAAAATTAGACCCTGTCACTTCTTTTACTTCATATTTCTAATAGCAAGCCTTCTCTTGTGTAGACAATATGTGACTAATAAGAATTAGACTTCCTTTGCAGAATTGTTGGATGGCTGAAGGACTTTAAGCTGTGTCGTTATACGAAGTGAAAATCCCCAAACCAACCTATGTGTCTTTTCTCTTTCTTGGATTCCAAAGCTTGACAAATTCAGTTAAATTATCATAATAAAATTAACTAAAATATTGGATTTAAAGATGGATTCAGGAAATTTAAACATTCCTGAGTAGTGACTTTTGAAGAATAATTTGAATCCTGCTTTTGGGTCTATAAAAGGGATGAAATTCAAAGCTGAAGTTGGGACAATGGTAATTGTCAAATGGTAACTTGCTTCATTTGAAGCAAAATCTGTCACTGTCCTTTATGTTAGGAAAGGAATTACCTCTCAGCTGTAATGGGACTATTTGTAAATAGCACTGGATAGCATCAGTAGCACTGCAAAAATTAAACACTCCAGTAAAGTCAAGAAAAATTTCTGTGCTTATTTTTGCACCATTTCCTCACCCATGATGTATCTGAAATACTACGATTTGCTTTCCTGATAGTTGCATTAAGTACGGTTCATTGACGTCAGAGCATCCAGTACAGGTCAGTGCAGCATGAATAGGATTTTTGTTATCCCTTTGAGTAAACCAAGGATAACTTCTCCAACTTTCTCCATCTAGTGACAAAATTAATAACAATAGCAAGTTTCAGAGAAGGTATCTGGTGGGTGCACCAAGAAGGTACACAGAACAACTCAAGGATAGTTTGACAAATATCTGCCAATGCAGCACTGAAAAGTCATCTCAAGAAATATTCCCTGTTTCAATAAAATAAACTTTACTGGATGTAAAGATTGGCAGTACAAGCCAATTGTTGCTCATTTGTTGCTCATTTTTGAGACCTTATCATAGTTTTCCTTAAAGACTTCAGCTACAGGAAATAAGTAATTTGGAGAATCCCTTCTTCCTAAGTATGTGGTTCAGTCCATTTGTCCACAGAGAAAAAACCATTATTAATATTTGAAAAAATACCAAAAAAAAATTGTCATTTTATTTACTTTTCTCAATCTTCTTTCTAATATTTCAATGTGGCAAGACTTTACAAACAGTGTCTTTCTTACATAACTTTTGTAATAATTAATATTTTATTAATTTACTATTTATTTTTAATTTTATATTAAGTAATCTAATTCTTGCAAGTGTACCATGCAGATTTCATGCAGAAATTTTTACAATTTAATATCACTGTTAGTTTGACCACTTTTGACTGGACTGCATTTATTTACTGCTTCCTTCTTACCATATGTGAATTTCAGTCCTTATTATGGCTTGTATGGGTACATTCAATACACAAAAAAATTGCAAACTTCTAAGTATTTGCATGTCCAATGAAAACCCAACCCTTCTGATTCAAATCACAAAACTGTGGTCAGTCATTTCTTCCAGTTGGTAGAAGTTGGATGGTGCTCTGCTCTGAACAATGAACCGTCAATCTTACCAGGAATTTCTGAGCTTACCATAATGAAAATGATTATAAAACAACCTTTTAAATCATACTGCTATATGGAAGCCACTCATACATTTTGTAGTTTGGTTGTTGGTTTGTTTTTTTCTGAAGCCTATTCATTTTCATATTTCTCTTTGTACAGTTCTGACCTGTGCATAGGTTTCTGTTTAAGTTTTTTCTGTAATTTATATAGTTTTTCTATGAGTAAATGAGTGGTCACAGATAGCATTGAGAATACAGTTGCAAACTTTTTTTAGGTTTGTATGAGTATTTGGTTAGGTTTTGTTTAAGTTTTAAAAGTCAAACGTTTTCAGTACAAATCCTGCAGTACCGGATAGTGCAATAGACAAAGCAGAAAATATTCAAGAAATAATATACATATTGACACCAAAATGTACATAATAATACTTCAGCCTGTAAATCAGAGTCACATCTTTAAAGAGGTGAAGAAACCCCTGCTCATATAGTAAATAATTTGGGTCAGCTTTTCTAAAATTTTATTTATTACTGCAGGTTAGAGATTACTTCAGGATTCCTGGCCTATGAAATAGAGATGTAGCTAAATCGCTTTGGCAGCAAAAGGGCAAAATCTTTGGATATGAATACAGTAAAAGCTTTACTAATGGTAGAGACATAACTGAACTCTGCAGCTCTTCTCAAAACACCCTGGGTCAATGCCATGTACTTTTAAAACTGCTGTGCTTCAGTAAAGTTAATTACAGGTTCCACATAGACCAAAATGCTTGCAAGCTTATTCAGAAAAAAAAAAATAAATCAAGTATAACTATAAAAGCAGCTATCAAGCAGATGTGCTTGATAGGAGGGAGCAGTAGACTTCCTCAAAAAGAAAGAAGGCATCCAGATCAAAGGATTTTCAATACATCCTCTATAGATACATCTTATAATTGAGCAGCATACATCAGATGTGTCTACTTTCACTATTTCTCCAAGAACAACTGTTTTCTACTTGTATTGAGTCCCAGATTTTATTTTATTTTCTGCATTATAAATGTGCTGTTCCATAGTTTACAGTCTAAGGATAAGAAAAAAAAAGGAGTAGGCAGGCAGGAAAGAAGATGGGAGGAGTTGCACTTTATGTTAAGAAGAACCTTGAATGTATAGAAGTCAACTATGGCAATTATGGAAGCCCTATCAAATGGCTCTGGTCAACATCAGTGCCTTTTTAGGGCACTACATTACAGCTCTACAAAATACACCATTCAATGGGGACATAAAAAAGAGAGAGCAGATAACTTCTAGCTAATAATCCTCTCAAATCCTTTGACTCAGTAAAAGAGTCATTTGAGATCTCCTCTGATTCACAGTAGATAAGAATCTGGCCCTCAAAGAGGTTGACTAATTGAAGAGATAAAGACAAAATATGACCCAAAAGCCGAGATTTATATTCCTTTTTCTTTCCTTACAATGTTAAAGGCCATAAATTTGTATTCTAAAGTAAGTTACTGAAGAATAAAAATACAGCATAAAAGGCTAGAAAGCGATCTTTCATTCTGCAAAATTTTAATGGAATATTTACACGTTAGTGTTTGAAGACATTGGAAAGACATTTTCATGTAAATTATTTAAACAGAGTGGGAATAAAAAACTGAAGGAACTGCAACTGTTGGCAAGTTCTCTCAGTAGCTGAGAGAGATTCTGATATCTGCTACAGCTGCTGGTAGAGTGCTTTGATTCAGGAATATTAAAAACTCTGCTGTGATATAGTTGTTTGCACTATTTGAATACATTTTTTAATTTTGAAAGTGGAGTTGTGCAAGCTGTGTGCCTTCACTCAAAGACAGTTGAAGTTAGGTGAATGAAACCTAAACTATTCTTTAAAAATTCTTCAAATGACAAGATATTGCTTTTGCTTTATTAGTTATCTAGAAGCACTAATATTTAAAAATCAACCAAAATAATCTATTTTGTTTGTTTGGATTAGGTTGCTGTTTTTTTTTTTTATTTTTCGTTGTAAAAAAGCAGCACTTTTTCTTTCTCATTTCCTTTTTTAAAATCATATTAAAGCTTTCATCCTATGTCCAATGCTAGAAGCTAAAAACTGCACAGCATGTAACACTTTTGTGACTCACTTATCACTGAAATCTTTGGAATGGAGGCTTTCCGAAATCTCCATCCTGTGTGAGTGGTTCATTCAGGATCCACCCAGGCAAAATATGTCTGTAATTGTGTTAAGTTTGATGGGGCATCAACGATCTGCATCCTGCTCAAACCACCCACTGCTGCTTTAATTGCTTTGGCAGGATTGTTAAGTCAATTAACATGAAATTTCTACAAAATTAAAGTCTTCTGACTCCACTTTGTGCAGTTTACTGTTACATCCACATCACAATTGGTGTTTTACTGTTACCAAACATAAGAACATTGACATGGCATGTCAATTTGTTGTGCCCTCTTTTTTTTTTTTTTTTTTTATGTATACCTGTGATTTGACTGAAAAAATGAGGTTATTTCTGTCAGCAGGTAGTTGTGATTGATTCCCGGTAGCTGTAAAGATAAATTAATATAATTTAGTAACTATGTTTTGACACGAAGATTCTCATGATTACTGTTTGAAGTAAGAGGATAAAGTGATCCAAATTTGTAAACACTATTTTTACACATCCCAACTATTATTAGTACTGAAAGGAAGTACTTCCATTTCACCTCCTTGGAATGACAGAGGTTATCGTGGAAGTTTATGTCACTAGGAAAAAAAAATAAAATCATCCTTGTGCAAATTCATTTATCTTGAAATTCTGGAAATGGGAAATTATAAGAAGCACGTTAACTAAAATACTTTCATGAATTTACAGAAGGTAATTCCCCTCAGTTCTTAATAAAATAAATGTGAGAACCCTTTTGAGTCTCACAGATTAAATCTGCCTTATTCTGGAAGGACTTGAATGTCTCTGCATGTCACTGAACCGAGTCCCCTGGTAACGTCAGCAACCATATTGTAAATTGATTCACCTTTCTAATGAAATTAGCAAGATATTTTTGCCCCACTTACTCTACTGACTTACTACTCCAAAACATCGGCAGCTTGAAGGTTAGAAATATCTGGATTTTCTCCTAAATTTATTTCTGGTGCATTTATATTAATTTGTTCTTGTGCCAAAATCACACTTTGGCTCTGTGACGTATTTATGAGAAATTATAACTCTATATAGCCTTCATTTCCCTAGGAGAAGTAAATCAATATGGTTTAGTATTCTTGTCTAAATTAGGCTAATTTCACGATCACTGCTTTTTCTGCATCTGAATAAAACTATTAAAAACAATGACCAATATTGTGTACAACAAAGAATAGCCCCACATTGCGTGTCTGAGGAATCTAATCTATTTTCCTCATATGATAAACCTCTAAAGCAGGTCATTCAGAATTACAATTCAGAATATTGTTCACATGGTCTGTGGCTTATTTGTTTCTATTAATTGCACGGGCAGACTTTTCTTATAATTAAGATGTTTCGGTTAGAAACCTAAAATTAGGTCGTGGCAATTCTTCCCGACGTTCCAGAAGAAGTCTCTCCCGTGTTTTGCACGTTGGCCCAATTCCTTGCCTCTTGCCAACACGTGGCCTTATTAGCCCTACGGAACTCAGGGACTGTTTCATATCTCCATTACACTGTTAATTGATGAATTAATACAGACAGGATTTTGTCCTCCTTTGCCCTTTTCAACTCAGCCTCTCCATGCATGCATACTTCTATTATTAGCAATCATGCATTTTATACTAATATAGTTAATTTTCATTTCTGTTCCCACAGACTTCAGTTCTTCCTGTTCTGACTATCAGTGATACTTTCCATATCTTTGGGTTAGGGAAATTGTTATTAACACTTTATTACCTTTTTGGTCTTATTAGTGATATCACTAGGATAAAAATTTGTTTTTCAGCCTGGTGGTTTCCCTTTGAATGCAATTACTCTCAACCTGCAGTAAAACACCTTACAGCTGTGGCCCTCACTCACCAACTTCAGATTAATTCCCTGTGTGGCTCTGCATAAAATACTTCATATCACACCTCTACAGCTTAAGAAAAAAATAACCAGTGCATTACAACTTTTCTAGGAAAAAAAAATAAAATCAGAGAAATGAGCACTACATTCAGAAGCAGGGTGAGCACTTCATTGTTGAGAACGTTATAGGTTGTGTATGTGAATTAGCTCCCAAAATGACTTCTGAAACGTTTGTGCGTGTTTATTCCTTGAACTGGGCTTTTTTTTACAACATTAATTCCTCCTCTAGTGGGAGGTGTCCCTGGCCACAGCAGGGAGGTTGGAACTGGATGATCTTTAAGGTCTCTTCCAACCCAAACCATTCTACGATTCTCTGAAATACCATCTCTCATAGAGTACTTTCTTTCTTAATCTCAATCTCACATAAATAGAATTAGTTAAATGTAATTCTTGATTAAATATGCTTTGTCAAAACGTGAGTGCAGACATAAAGGATTTTTCAGGTTTCACTACAAAATGTCTCCTAAACATACAGTAGGTTATGCTGGGTAATCTTTTTGCATTTGAGATAGATTATCCATGAAAATGTTCACACAAATATTACACAAGAGCCCATTCATCACTTTTATGACCTGATCCACACTAATCTCACTGCCAGATAAGGTAATTTAGCTACATGCCTTTTGAGGATTTTAAAATGCAAGAGCTTGTTACTTATTACTTAATTTAGGAGATGATAAAAGTTCTCCTCCATAGAAGGAAAGCTGCTGCTTATATATTATTGACTCTGAGGATATTATATAATTGAAAGAAGTTTAAAAAAAACAACTTCTGAATTATTGAGCAGTACCGATTTCACTGAGCTGCATATAGTGTTCAATGTGACAGTCTGTTAACTGGGACTATCTGTGAAGGACGGTTCTTCAGGCACTGTAGGTCGAATTACTTTTCAAAAAAAAAAAGAAAAAAAAGGAGATTTTGACATTTTTTTCTGTGCTTTCCTGCTATTTCTGACTCCTTTAATCAATTGCTCTAGATCTTAATTTTACATTTTCAGTTTGAATATCTATGTTTAAGTATTTTTTATATTTTATTTCTAACTTTTATGATAGTTGAAGTATTACTATTTTAAGATATATTAAAAGTTAGAATAATCATAAATATTGGTTATGATTTTTACACCTGGAAGTCCCATTCCCAACTCTCACTCTGTTGTCCTTTATCAGAAAATGTAGGCTATTTTTTTCATAAACTTACAGCAAGTATACTTTTGGTATGACATCTAGCAATGTGATGTAAATTCATGGGAGTAGCAAAATTACTTCTGAGAACAGATTTTACACGCTCTTTTCCATAGAGACCTCTGTTTTGCTTCAGTACATACAGATGTTTTTCTTGGAGAGACAAAGTTGAACACAGAACCGCTAGCTAGAATCTTGCTTTCATGCAAACTTTGAGTGAATAATATAGATCCCAATGACAAAGCAACAGGGAAGAAACAGTATTTTGAAGATTTGAAGATCAAAAATGATAAAGATTTGAGAATGCATTTGTTCTACTCTTGCTAATAGTAAATCTCAGATTTATTTTACATTGTTCCTAACATCCTCCATAAATATATCCTAGACAATAATCCTTAAATGGATCTATAGACATTTTGAAGTGGTTTGTTAATACATTTGTAACAAAACAAAACAACAGCAACAAAATGAGCTGTTTCTTGGCTCTGTTGTAAGCTTTTACAATTTGCCTGTGCAAGAGACATGAACCAAGCTACACAGATCTTTGTTCTTACAGTTCATTGCTATACTCTTAAGAGAATATACTCTTAAGAGAATAATGATATAGCAGATGTGGTGTGGTAAAAATGAAGTTACTATTGATGCTCCACCAGATTTTTTCTTAGTTTATCTCAATTGACTTGCGATTCGTACCGTCTTTGTTCATCTTTGCTTATCCCACCATTTAAATCACCAGGTTGGCATTCTTAGCATACACTCAAATATTCCTCATCAAATCCAGTCCTCTACCCACACAAAAGCCAGAACACTTGCCGACAGGATGCATTTAAGATGACATAAACCAAAGCTCTCATTTCCCTGATAACTTTAGCAGGAGGCAGCTTATAGTTGAAAGCTAATGCGAAAAGCACGATGGTTATAGCCCAGTTATTGACTATGAGCAAATTTTATTTTGTCAATACAAAGACTGATAGTAGACAACTTAGAGTAATGATTCATCAACTCTTTTATGTACACTGTGGGAAAAGGCAAAAGATCCTCACTTACTCCAGTGAGGATGGAGTAAATACATCCGTAAAGGTGCTGAGGTGTTGTCTCCCAAACCCCATCGAACCCCAAAACAGAAGGATCATGGTCAACAAACACTGAATTTTGGTAACTTACTGGCACTTTCTTGCTGGATCACCTTTATGAATTAACAGGTCTGTAGTTCTGAAAGTCAGGTTCAGAATGCAGAAAGCAGCTGGAGTGTTTTCAAGGAAAAAGGTCAAATCAACAGATGTGTTTCATGAAGATAATCAGACAAAATTAAACTTCAGACCTATTAGTTATCTAGTTAAATACAGTTCACTTCTATTGTGCATGACATTCAGGCCATGGAGTATATTTAAGATAATTTTTTCTAATTAAAAATATGCATATTTAAGCTCTCATTAGTGTAGCCTTAATTTTGAGTTGCCTCTGTTTGTAGGAAGATCAATAGTCATAACAAAGCAGAGTGAATGGCACAGTCATTGCTACAACAGCCATCAAATGTTGTATTCTGAGCTTTCCACAGAAATCCAGATAATAGGAAGTTTGATTTGTTTCTCCTAACGCTTGAATGAACATAAGTCTTTGGTTTAAACAGACATATATTTATTTTACATTGCAATGCTGGACAAGGGAAAAAGGTTATATTTTACTTTAAATGTTATTATTAAGGAAATAATGTACAGTAGAAAGTTACATAACAATTTCATGTTCATTTTTTCAGACTGAAGATCACACTTCAGTGGATGTTTGGGTTATACAGGGTCATATGTCTTCCCTTAATCAAATTTCTCCTGGGGAAACTACTGTCCTTGAGCAGCTGTTCTACCTGCCAGACTGAGCAGAGAAAATTGTTATTTTGAGGTGCAGAAGCAGCTGAGTTTCCTTAGTAGGTGCTAAAGTGAATCTCAGCCAGTGCCTAATGAGTTTACACCGAGTTCTGGTCCCTTGTGTCATTATTATTTAATCAAGTCCTTTTTCTATCATAGTCTTTGTCAAAGTGAGCACTAGTAACACACTAAATTTCAAACATTTCATCTGTTTTAGCTATCTGTGTGGAAAAAGTATGACAGTAATTTTCACTGCTGGCTTTGGGAATTGTTCTATAAGGACTTTTATTTTCATTTTCATCTACCTACAAAAAAAACCAACCCAACAGATGAGCACACTTACTCTAAAATTAAAAAAAAAAAAGCAAGCTACAGAGCAAAAAGAATATGCTTACCTGCAAAGTAGTAGCAAGGAAAATTATCCTAACATTAAAATGAAAGAACTTTTATTATTTATATTTATTGTTAAAAAAATTAATACCATTTTCTATTTCTATGTGATAGATATAAATTAACAATGAATGATTCTGAAAATAATAATTGCCAATTTTAAAATAAAACCATAAAGTCATAGAATCATTTAGGTTGGACCTTTAAGATCAAGTCCAACCATAAACATAACACTCCCAAGTCCAGCACCAAACCGTGTCCCTAAACACCAGATCCACACATCTTTTAAATACCTCCAGGGATGGCAGCTCCACCACTTCTCTGAGCAGCCTGTTCCAATGCTTGACAGCCTTTTCAGTGAAGAAATTTTTCCCAATATCAAACCTATTCCCCGGTGCAACTTGGGGCCATCTCCCCTTGTCCTAGCACTTGTTGCTCGGGAAGAGATTCAGACAAACACAGTGTAAACAACATCAATTAACTGATTGCATGTTCCGCAGCAGAAAATGTGGAAATGACAAAATTAGGAATTCTCTGTCCTGTATAAAGCAGATCTCTGGTCTCGCTCACACAGCCCCTCTTCCCGAGTCACTTTGCAGTTTAATTGCAAATCCTACCCCTCCTTTCACCTGAAAAGCGTTTTTGTAAACAAAGATCACCATGCAAACTACTTTCCCTGCCAGTCCCCACTCAAAAGAGGTTCAGAATTTGAGGCTGAAGCTTTATTTTCAGGGTCAGCAGGACTGCAGAAAATTCAATAAGGATATTCTCTTTTTTTTTTTTCCCCCCTGCATTTGCCACATGCGTAAAAGGACTTGATTTCTGCAAAGACTGTTAGTGTCTTATTTCAGTGAGTACTATATTAATTCCACTTTCAAAAGAAAAAAAAGTTCTACCCCTAAAATAAGTATTTATATCTCAGGTAAACACAGGAGACAGTAGTGAAAATACTTGGTTTTCTTTGACATTTGTGGTGGGTTGGCCCCGGCTAGCAGCCTAGCACCCACACAGCTGGTGAGGGGGAAGCCTTGATGGGACAGGGGGAAAAATAGAAGGAAAAGGAATGAGAAAAGTCATCAGTTGAAATAAAGACAGAGAAATCACTCATCGGTTACGGTCACCGGCAAAACAGACTTTACGTGGGTCATTTAACTTAATTTATTGCCGGTTATCATAAACCTAAACACTTAATTACTGATTGAAATATAAGGAAACAAAGAAAGTGAACATCTAAACACTTAGGAAAATACTTTTCCTTTCTCTTTCCTAGACTCAACTTCACTCCAGACACCTCTCCTCTCCCCCCTCCTGATATCCACTCCCCGTGTATAGGCTATAGGTAAGGCTATAGGTAGAACCTTTGGTGAGGTTGGCTGTCCCAGAAGTGATGTCTCTTGACTTGCAAGAGAGCAGCAGCACTATATTTTCTTGGTATGAAAGAGGGAGTTAACGAAGTTTAATGATAAATGCAACAATGATAAATTTAACGAGATTTGATGGCAAAGTACCAAGCCACTAGCTTGACAGATGGGCTCAGCTGTGTCCTGTGATAGGTCACCTGTGTCCAACATGGGGGCAGTCTTGACATCCTTCTACAGAGGCCTCTTCTACAGCCCCTTTCCTCTGTCTCTGCTACCAAAACCTTGCCATTTAAACCAATTAGCACTTACCATGATGTTTTGTTTGGTTTTTTTTTTTTTTTGTAAGACATTGCCAATAGTCTAACCCAGCATCTTGTGTGAAAAAATCACAAATCTTACCTTGATTTGTTGGTGGTTCATCATAGTTTATTTCAGCCAGGTGTGGGGAGGGGAAAGCTGTGAACTTAAATTTTGAATACGTAGAAAATTAATAGGAAGAAAAAATGTCTTTAAACTTAAAGAAAAGTCTTCCTCAGCTTAATACATTTTGTGCAGTATTTAGTACCATGTGTCTACTGGTCAGGTTGGCCATTTACAAACCTAGTATCACCAGTGTATGTCTACCATCATTCTGGGGTCACTTAAATTCAGAGCACATAACAGGAAAAACAGAGAGAGAAAGAGAGAGAGAAAGATTCACGCTCTGTTTCAAAACTTTCTATCCCAGCCTTCAACTGAGTGAACTTCTCTCGTGGTGGAAAGCACAATCTTTCCAGTAGAAGTCACTTTCTCATGAGTGTGTGAAGGAGTGCTAATGATGCCTCATACCTACAGGAGATCACTGTAAAAGATGATTTTGCAAAGGTAAGTTACAGGCTTTAGGAAAATGATATTTGATCATTCAGGCATTTCAGGTGATGATTATGAGAACAGTTAATGAACTTGAAAAAGGTGTTAACTCTCCTGAGACAATCTTTTAGTGACTGGGAGGTAATGATACACGTTTCTAGAAGCAATCACGGTAAGACATAGCAAAAAGAGTGTCAATTAAACTAATTATCAGAAGTATTAGTTTATGTTGCTGTATTAGAAATACAAAACTGTATTACTTAAATTTAAAAAAGGACAAAAACCAAAACCAAAAGAAAGTAAACATGGAGATTTGCAACATAGGAGATTCTGGTTCCCCAATTTTTAAAGTAACAAGATAAGAAAGGGGCAAAGAAATTAAAAGCAAACTATTTTAAAATGGAAAAAATAGTATGAAATGGCAGGTTATTATTTTATTTTACACTTTTTATGAAAGGTTTCCTTTTCTATGCAAAAAGCTAACATATTCTCAAAATTTGTTGAAGAAAATTCTCCTCCAAGTTTCCCAAAATAATCAAAACAAGTTATTGTTTGATCAGCCCTGCTTATAAATCAGAGGAAAGTAGGTTACTAACCGTAACTTACAAAAAAATGTTGGACTTTTGTCTCTAAGAAATCCGTTTATTTCCCTTTCATTCCGGAGACTGTCAGACTGCTGCTCTAAATGTTCTATACTTCAGGTGGCTCTTCAGTACATGATCAGGTTTTTTCTTGCCTCTCCTTTCCTGTGTCTATCTGCATAATTTCACTATAAATGTGAAAGAACTGAATTTAACATATTTCTGCTGCTTAAAGGATTATAATAATTTTCTATTTGAACTACAAGCATGATCACGGAGAGAGGAACTAGTTAAGAGGATTACTTGTGGGGATGGATTTATACTGAGGCCAATGTCAGGCCAGAGTTTCAGCCTTAATTCTGACAGCTCTTGGTTTCATGGCTTAGCAGTCAAACCTTCAACAGTTTTAAATGGATCCTTTTTGTAATGCCACAGTCTATCCACAAAAGAAAGTCGAAAGATGTATTCAGAAGGCAAGGACCGGAAACAGAGTAATTGCAAATGTACAACTCAAAAAAAAAATAAAAAAATCCCACTCTCAGAAAGGATATTACAGCTATAAATGGGGAAAATGAATAAGATGTAGTAAGGAAATTAAAAGGGGCTTTCAAGCACTGTATGGTGAGAACACAACAATCTTTTGAGAAGTAAGATGTGCCAAATGCAAAAGTATAAAGGAATAAAATCAGAGGGGAGGTGGGGAGAGAGAGGGAGGGAGATAAGGGAGGGACAGAAGTTCTGCAGATTAATGCATTTCTAATGACTTTCTGGAAAAATTGGTATCTTTTCCACCCTGCTACAACTTTTCTCTCTAACATTTTGTAAGTTGCAGACTGAATCTGTGAATACACATCTGAGAAGGTCTTTTTCTTCTATGTTTGTGCAAGCCAATGCGCCTCAATCTTGCTATATGATTAGCTACAGGAGTAATATTCATCACAATTAATGAGTAATGGTTGTTAGTGATAATGACGCGGAGAAGACACATACTAAGTTAGAATAAAGCAAAGAAAAAATTCTAAGAATGAAAAGACACTCTACGATTGTTATACCACAGGTGTTTTGCTGTCCTAAATGGAAATCTTAGTTTAGTTAATTTCAAACATGTTAGTGAAATCCATAGTGCGATTTTAATAAGAGAGAGCAAAATGAGAAGTTGGTATTTAAATCATATTGAATGATGTGGTCGAGTAGTTCTTCAGGTAACTCACTGCCAGAGTCCAATACCCTCCGAGCAGGTTCTTCTACCTTCCACAAATGGAAGGTGAAATGTTTGATATCAAATTTACTTACTTATAGATAGTTGATGTTACATGGGATTTTTGATTCCACAGAGTTACAAAAAATATCCTGCATGACACAATACACATATAAGTTAAACTTAGCAAAGTATAGCAAAAATTGCAATATTCAATCACAATACTAATATGATCTCCATTACCGTTCTCTAGAATATGCTCACTGTCACAATTCTGGCTGTCCCCAGTCATCACAAAGGAAAATGTGGGTTGAAACTAGACCGAGCCTCTTGCTGTCTTCAAAATTCTTTTGCTAGTTGTCTAGGCCCCTTTCTTTTGAGATAAAGTTGGCTTCTTTGCATCAGCTCTCCTCAGTTACATCCTACTTTATTCCCTGACCTTCCTGGGCACAGTGCCTTTACCCATCTTCTCTGAGCCTTCGTCCGTTGTGGGGAATTACTGGTCAGTCACAGCCACCCTCATGTGAAAACAGTTCCTAAAATTAGTATTACCTGCTTTTTAGATTTTTGGGGGGACATCAGATCTAAATCAAATAATCATGGAACATATAGCGTATGAGAAAAAGTACTATGAACAAATTACCGTACCTTTTGCAAGTTCTTCCCAATTATACATAAATACTAACAACTGCTATAAATGTTAACATGCTATTTTTCTTTCTTGAGGCTGTTAAGGAGCTTACGTATATCCACGACTGATAATTATCCATGGACTTTCTTATAGGTGTTCATGTAACATTTGATAACACATTTTTCACTAAAATGTGAAAATTTCCAAGTAACCTATTTAGATATGTATAAGCTATTTATAAAGTGGAAAGCACTGTTTATTAGTTGTGTGGGCAAATATTTGCAGCCCTGCGTTCTCTTAGGCTTCTATGTAATCTAGACTTCGGAAATCAGATTTGAGGAACTGAACTTTCTCAGTTTATGTCCTAGGCTGGTCACTCATAAGGCACTGCCTACCTGAAAGATGTACAAAGAGGTTCCACAGACCCAGCAGCTTTAGCACAGATCATGACAAAGTTTTTTTGACAAAGTGGGGTTTTAATATACAACTGCTGGTTCAGATTCTGTTAGAAACTTCCCAGATCCTGCCCAAATCTGGACTTCAATAAAACTTGTAGTGGCAATGGGTACTGTGCAGTCATAAGGGGTCAATTGTTGAGAGGAAAAAATTGTCATAGCTTGAGATAAATGAGTGAAAACACGGCAGCTTAGACAGCCCAGGGTTTGTGTCTGCTGCTCTTGAATATTTTAGATGTTGTAACCCTAGCTGTTGAGTTTCATCTTCGAATCCTAACAAGAATATCAGGAGAGTAGCAGCAAGAGTAGCTTATGATTTATTAAGTATAGTTGGACAGTTTCCAGAATCTGGAGTAAAACACTAGGGACCAGCAGATTGCTGCTTTAACAGTTAGGCTTTAAATGTCTGTTCATGGCTCTCCTCTTACTGAGAGGGAATGGGGCTGCACCAGAGGAAGGTCAGCCTTTCCCCAGTGTAGGCTCAGACATTATTAACAATACCAGTGAGTCCTGGTTTAACGTGCACCATCCCTGGAGGTATTAAAGAAACGTGTAGACGTGGCTCTTCAGGGCATGCTCTAGTGCCCAAGACTATCGGTTTGTGGTGGGGTGTTGTGTGGGGGGGTGTGGGTGTGGGCTTTAGTTGGTGGGTGCTTTTTTTGTGTGGTTTTTCTGGTTTTTGTGGGGTTTTTTTTTCTTTGTGTTTGTTTGGGTGGGGTTTTTTGGGTGGTTTTTTTGTTTTTTTTTGTTTTTTTTTTTTTTAATTTGGTTGGACTCGATTACCTAAAATGTCCCTTCCAACCACTAAGATTCTGTGATTATGTTATTGAT
>JAOQGH010000023.1:88216848-88229317 GCA_025769975.1 Gallinago jamesoni
TTTTTTTTTAATGTGGTTGGACTCGATGATCTCAAAGGTCCCTTCCAACCACTAAGATTCTGTGATTCTGTGATCTGAAGTATAATTTTTATAGCTAGTCTTTTCCACAGGAGCCAAGCCCAGGTATAACAGATCTTGATTTGCAATGAAATAATTTATCTATTCAAACTTTCAAATCTTCTAGATGACCTAAAACCCAATAAAAAATCAGCTATCATTCCATGAAAGAAAATTGTCTAAATATTATTAGAAACTATGTCATAATTATAAATCTAAGTTTATTCAGACTTTTTCTATCTATATTTCTACATGACACAATACAGTAGACTACGCAAAGAATGATTAATAAAAATAATAAGCAAGTTCTAGACTAGGAATGCTGAAATCTCACCTTTCATAGATTTTAGAAATGTATCTGGTTTTATTATTTCTGTAATGCAGAAATGCAGCTTTATTTTACACAGAATAAACTTGTGAAATTTGTGCTTTTTCTAGAAGCTTTGTTCAGATGGGCAGATTTTAAGAGCCAGTGATGCTTAATTCTGATAAAGGCCCATAAGAAGTGAAAACAATTTGTGACAATTGAATTTCACAGATGGAAAAGTAGAGTAATACCACTGCAAAATGCAAGATCATGAATTAAATCATACACCGAATAAAAGTAATTGCAAATGTCTCAAATGGATATCGAAATCTCCAAGTACAGCTCATGTATTACAATGTGTTATGGAAGTCAGCAGATGAAATGTTTTAAACAGATACTGCTTTTTTAATAACAGTGCTTATGCATAAATAAATCTGACAAAATATTCAAAAACTTACAAGACCCAAAAGTGAAACTAAAACATAATTAGGTTGTAAATCTCAATTATTTGAGGTGAATTTACAGATAAGTTAGTCAATATATATGAAACTATTCCTTTTGCATTTAATATTTGTGGAAAAAAACAGAACAACAACAAAAAAATCCCATGAACAGTTAATTAGGATTTTCTAAAAGTAAATGGCAGCATTTTTAACAACATATGTACATTACTTTAGAAAAGAAATTGCTATGAGCTAAGAATATTTTATAGCTTCTAGAATGTTGATACCAATTTCTGAAAAGCTTAGTTAATATAAGATTACAATATTTTAAGCACTGTTTTTAAGTCTTCTTAATGTTGAAGACTTTTTTATGTTAAAAATATGACTCTGACTGATACTTTTTGTAACCCAGGCTAAAAAAAATAAAGATTTTAGGTAAATGTGGTTCAAGGCTATAGGTGATTCGGGGTCAGCAGCCATCAATCAGTTTCTAGGTTTAAAATTCTGGAGACATCTCACTTATTTTTTTTATCTTTGGCAGCTGATCTAAGGGTTTAGTTTTGTTTTGCTTTGGGGTTTTGTTTTGGGTTTTTTGAGGGTTTATTAGTTGTGGGGGTTTTGGGGGGTTTGTTTGTTTTTTTTTTGTTGTTTTTTTTTTTTTCCCTGAGTTCTGCTGAGTTTTACCAAAACCTACTGGGAAAAATGAAGTGCTCTCAGCAGGAAGCACTGAACCAGCTTCTGCTTTGCTCTGACAATCAGAGTTTGCATCATTCCCTCAGAGCTGAAAGTTGCTGTGGCACATACACCTCCCTCATGAATGATCAGCAGAACTGCAAGGAATCTCTCACAGTTGTGTGGGGGAAATTAATTTTCTGAGATCATAATAAGAGGCTGAGAAAAATATATGTGGATTTTGCCTATCCAGAACGTACCAGAAAGCAAAAATTCAGATAGCAATGTAAATTAATTTTGATGCACCGGTAACCTTTTTCCCCTGAGCCAGGAAGCGTTGCTCCTTTGACTAGTAACACAAGAATAGTGGAATAAAATCATCACTTGAATAAAAGCAGCATGAGGTTCAAACCAGAGCTTTTCAGGCAATTAAATTCAAGCACAATCTCATCAGAGCTTTATAAAACTTTCTGTTTTACAGAGTGTTTCTGCAGTTGAAACAGGTGAGAAGTTACCTGTTTCCTCACCAGTAGAGACTTTGAATACTGTTACAGGAACACTAAGACATGTCAGGAAAAGGTAGCTAATTATGATCATTATTTGCATTATTTGCATTAAGAATCTGGAGAATAATGTTGATACACATCTTTTTTTTTTCTTTTTTTTATTTTTCTGTCCACTGCTAAAATCTGCTTTTGAGGATTATTTGTAGGGTCTTGATAACTCCTTGATTGCCCATTTCAGCTGCTGTTTTAGGAGAACTGCGAGTTCCTTTCTGACATTATACTTACCAATTCTTCATATGAAGACTGAAATTCTCTTCTGTGATCCTTACGATAACTCCTTAAAAACTTTGATTAAAATTCTGTTCATCTCATCTTGAGCAGTGGAAAGGTTGGCTTTCAAAACTACTTTATTTTGCTGTGCTGTATGTGAAAAATTTGTAAGAAATTGTAAGCTATCTGAAATTGATCTTTTCTAAGTCTAGCAATTTGAATAACTACTGATCTGTGTTGGGAACATACTCATGAAAGTATTAGGCTTTAAAGACAGTTGCAGCCAACTAACTATCCAACTGCATCTAGATTTTTCAGTCAGATTTTAACTACAGCTGAAAAATGAAAAACATATTGAAAGTACTTATTGATATTAGTAAATTTGTTTAACTTTGAAAATTAGTGCATTGTAATATGTAAAACAAAAAGCTAAAAATACACTGAAACTCAGATTTAGTATAAAATCAGGCATTACTGAACCTGGTTTTACATATATAAATGTAAATGGTTTTACATATAGAGTTGTTCATGGTATAGTTATCGTCTATTAAACTGAGAAATGCTAACGTTCAAGATCTAATTGTGCTCACAGCGCGGAGCTCGTTACTGCATGATCTATTACCCCTTTTTTTTTCTTTTATGGTTTTATCTATCATTCACAGAGGTCTCAATTCAAATTCAATGAAACTAGTGTAAATATTCAAATCACCTGAGTGTAAGGTACTTCACATTTTGTGACTTGTCATATTATAAAATGGGCTAATATCACCATAGACAATTTAATTACATTAGCAGTATTTTTATCTCAGACTGTTTCATTGTTTAGCCTTTATGGAAAAAGAGTAGTTTCCCTAAGAGAATTCAAGTAACTTTTCTAAGACATAAAATTAGCATATAATATTACATTATTTTGAATAAGCAAATTCTTCAAATGAAGGAAAAGGAATGAAGAACTATTGGCTGACCTTCTCACCTCTCTGATGAGAAGGGGAGATGATTCTAATGTCTAATTTTTTTTTATATGTAGAAACAGTAATGAAGAAGAAAACCTCTGAAGCCCATTTCTTTGAGATTTTAAGGCAGTAAGACCTCATGAATCACAACGTACTACGTACAGCAAACAGTGTTTCAGAACAGTTGCATATTCAACATGAAAGAAGTAAAAAGGAACACAGAAGGCAAATCTGGTGTGCCTTCCGAAATATTGTTTAATGAAACCAATTGTTTCTGCATTGAACATTTCTACATTTTGGATTTCTGAAGGAAAGAGTGTTGGCAGAACAGGGCTGTTTGAGTTACTGCTGAGCAGTGATTACACACGGCCAGTGGTTCCTCAGTCCAGTGGTTCCTGGGCAGGGCCAGAGTGAGGAGACAGGTCCTGAGATCCAGCCCATAAGTCAAACATTCAGCTCATGGCCGAGGCCCAGGTAGTCAAGGTATAACGTCAGGTACCAGCCCACTCCCAACATAGGCCAGGTGAGGGCCAAACCAAGGGCCTGAGCTTAAATGCAGCTCCTGAGTGAGGTGGGGAGACCCCCAGAAAAGCCCCCCCAGCTCTTTTCACAGCAGCTTGATCCAAGGTTGTAGCCCCATCCTACCAGAGCTGGCTTCAAGCACAGGCAGTGTGAGGGAGACGTGTGGGGAGGTGGCAAGAGGAGGTTAATTGGTTAATTCCTGGCCCCAACATGGTCACACGATGGTCCTAAACATTTTCTGGTGTATTCTCTTCTCTGAAAGACTCGGTTTTTTGTTTTGGGTTGGGTTGGGTTGGGTTGGTTGATTGTTTTATTTTCTGACAGGTTGTTAGAGTCCTTTATGTTCTGTGGGTATTTCTCCAGTCTTGCTTAAAATGTACTTTATTTATTTCATTAGTATTTAATAATTCTTATTACTAAATAGAAAGAAAACTTAATCTTTAAGATAATGGACTGGAATGAAAATATCTTGGGACTCATTTTTGCTTTCTGATGACTTCCCTGGGGTTCTGCATAAAACTTTCTGCTTCAGTTCTCCTTCAGTACAAAATGGTATTGTGCTGCTTTTCACCCAGCCTTATGTAACTTGAATAGTTAGATTTTCTTCAGGTATGTTACTGTGTGTCCATACAAGTCCCAGCCTTGGACTTTGTCTTCATCAATTACATGGAAGCATCTGAGGTTATAGATAGGAAGATTTTCTCCTGCCTAAAGCAGACCTAAAGTATAGCAATTATCATAATCATTTTCAAATTTCATCTCATGATATCATTTTGTCTGTTTCTGTATTTCATGCTTAACTATTTTTCATATTCTTCACTATATAACTTTTTTTCCCTCTTGATTTTATTGCTAAAAAAAACAATCTTTGTTCTCTCTTGATTTTTTTTTCCATCTTCCCCTGTTTTTTCCACTGCTTTTACAGGATGTATTTGTTTACATAACATTATTAATTCTAGTATTCCCACAATAATGTTTCAGTTGCATGAAGACTAATAATAATTTTTTGTGAAGATAGAGTACCAACTGTCATAATACTACTGATTGCTTAATTTAAATTATTTCACAAGTGTTATCCCATACAATTATTGTAAGGAAGCACATTTTCTTTACCAGTAAAAATGAAGCCTATATATGATACCGGACTATGCATAATTACATGAATGAAGGGCAAAATATATTATAAGTGGGCATTAGACATGCAATAGCTTTCTTTTTGAAGTGTCTAAAAAAGAAAAATAACCTTTTATAAATTTCTATTATAGTTACCCCTGAGAAAATTTCATTATGAAAAAGGTATGTTAAAATGGGTTCCTGAATGTAAGATTTCTAAATATACAGTATTATAGAGCACAGACTTTTACACCTGGTAGTAGTGACAGGTGTAATAGCAGCTATAATAGATATAATAGTTCAACACCGTTACCTTTAAAAGAAAAAATGCTAAATGATCCAAGCTACACATTGGATAGCACATTATCTAAAAGTGTCATCGAACATCATGAGATTCTGGAGATAATGGAATGGTCTCAGAATAGAAAGACTATGAGTATTCTGTAACAAGGCTAGTAGTTTTCTTGCAGAACCATTCTTTCATGGCATGGGGAGTTAGCTCCCAGGGTGCAAGTACAGAGACAGAGAGAGGAACTAGAGATTAGTGTATTTGTCTGGTAGAGCATTTCAACTGTTTGAAGGCAGAATTGGGATTTAGAAAGTAAATTAAAACAAAAGCTATTCTAGGAGGAGGATCAAAATCTAGTTTCTACCCCTTCTGAGTTTAATATTCTAAGCCTCAAGCATGCTATTTTTACTACTAGTTGGTCACAGTCCATACCTTTCCGGTAACTTCAAAGGCTCAAACAGTGCTCATCACTCTGCTTCACCAGGGTCATTGGGACAGGTTCACATGCACAGCAATTTTACAATAGGACATAGCTAAATTTTACATATTTTCAACTCCATTTAAGTGGCAACAGGAGAGACTGTATACCAGCTTTTGATAGTATCCTATAATTTTCAAAAGCACACTGAATCATTTAATATTCTCCAGTTCAAGGTTTCCACAGAGTATCTTTCATGTCCTATTTTGATCTTTCAGCATAGTCCAAAGTATGCTCCAAAATATTTTTTAAGCATTAAGCGAAGTATTTAAGTATTAAGCAAAAAAGAAGCCATTTAATGAAATGATGTAATTAAAGTGATATCATAAAGCAATACCACGTGCACTTTAGAGATAGACCAGGTCTATGTAGGTAGCGAAATACACACACCCACATGTCATTCCACGTGCTGTATAAAAATGAAAACAATGTAAACAGATTTCAAAATGTAAATGCTATTGTTTATCTTTATTAAATGGCTTCTCTGGTAAGACACAGTTCATTCTTTACAATAATTTTCTCATTTGTAAATGTCAGGTTATGGTCCACTATCTTAAAGTGTAAGATAAATATACTCAGGGAAAAAAAAACAGTATAGAACTAAAATGGAAAAATATATTTAAGGCAAATCAAATTGTTATAAGCTTAAAGCTATTAGCAAGTCTTTCTCAGGTCTTAAACATCATTATATTTTCATCATTTTCAGTGTGAATCCAAGAATAAGCTTCATGATCTTATTTTGATTTATTTTCTGTTCTATAATCACTCATCTCCATGCAATAAAAATTTCCAGATATAGTTAAGGGCCAAAAAATGCTTTTCTAGAAATTAAACAGTTCTGGAGGACTCTGTAGTCTGCTGGCTTTGACTGTGAAACATCAAAAAACCTCAAGCATATGACTAAGGACCTTAGATTTTCAGATATATACTTGGAAACTAAGAATTTAATCAAGTGTTTTGCTGAGTGCATGTGAACATGAAAGAGTTCAGGATATGCTTGTATGTTTTCTTCATCGAAGCCATAATTCACATGCTTACATCTTCAGAATATCTACTTTTATCATAAATTAATCATAATTCATTTTCAGGAAAACATGGATCGTTGAAGCTCATGACTAGAGCTGAGATGAAATGTTTTGGTTTACTTCTTAGTTTTGCCACAAATGTCCTATCTTAACTTGGTGATCATTATTTTTTGTCAACAGAGGGAGGGAGTATTTAAAGTATGCTTCTAAGCTCTTCCATACGTAAGTGCAGCGAGATGTACTAAATGAAAAACAAATCTTTAGCAGGAATAGAAATAGAAAATTCAGACTTAAATTACAGTGGTGTAGTTCCGATCAGTTATTTGGACTAATTCCCGTTTCCCATCAGCGTAATTAGATGCAGGCCTTGCTTTGTTGTGTATTTTCTATTTTTGTAAAGAGGCTTTGATATTCAGCTGCATTGGGTGTGCAAACAAACCAGGCTTTTCTCTGTTTGAATTCTAGACTGCCCTGGAAAATGCAGACCAACTTTAAGGACCAAGTGTTGTGAAACTATCCCTGGTAATGAAGCAGGAGTGAAAAAAACCTCTTATTTGCCAGGTGAAACAACGATGAGAGAACCAGCAGTTTGCATGTTCATCTGCTTTCTTCAGTTCTGCCTTGGAAATGGGCATGTCGTCTGCGAGAGGCAAACGACTGCTGAGTGGCGAGAGGAACCAAAGCCAACGGTTGTGAAATGGACACCAAGGGGAAACATCTGCTCAGGCTTCTACACTGAATGCTGGAATATGAGTAAAAGTGTTACGGGGGAAATCTGGGAAGAACAGAATCTCAGTATTCCTCAGATATGCCCCTTGCAGCTTCAATTAGGTGATAGTCTCTTCATCTCCTCTGAGCCGTCCTTTCAGTCCCACGGAATGAATTTGGTGAACGTCTCCGAAGAAGAATTCATTAACTGCCCCAAAGGTGGTTTTCTTCAGGAGGCTCTGATTTTTGTTTGCCAGGTAAGAGGCCTGCACCAAGTTGACCCCAAGTGGCTTGGTGTTGGAACTCATTACTTTGCAGAGCTTCATAAGAGAGGCCCACTCTTGTGCAACATGGGCCTTCGACTGAACGTAACCGTGAAGCAGCAGTTTTGCCAACAGTCTCCACGTGCTCCGTTATGCTCTGGGCATGGGAAATGTCTAAGCCACGTTTGGGAAAAAGCATATAATTGCCATTGCTCCTCACCGTATTCTGGAAGATTCTGCCAGAAGTTTGATACGTGCTCCACTCAACCCTGCCACAACAATGCCTCCTGCACTGCCAAATCAGAACCTTCTGGAGATTCTTACGAATGCACGTGTCCTCCAAAATTTTCAGGTACTACTTCTCCCCTTTAGGAATAAATGTCACATAGATAATACATAGTAAAACAGCGAGGACATCACTAGCAAGGTTTTTGTAAAATTTGACTGTCCATTGCCACTACCACACCTGCTTTATACGTACTGACTTCTGGGAGACCGGGCAGTCATTTGAAGAGAGTTTGTACTTGCTTACATTCATGTAAGGGGAAAACACAGTAAGTTCTTATCATACTTCTTTCCCACTTAAGCATGAGACATTGGTAAATACTTGTGAACTTACAGAAGTAACTGATTTCTCCATCTCTTTGTTCAGTAGCTCAAGTTAATACACCAGGTAACATAAATCATTTGGGGTAAGCTCCCAAAAAAATAGTTAGTTAGCCAAACTGCTGAAAAACTGCAAACAGTCTTGTTGAAAGGAACCCTTTTACACCTTTTAAATTACATTAGAGAATTTTTTCAGATCAGAATTTGTTTTTTAATTGAAAAGTCAAACATTTAATTAGAAGAGCAAGCAAAAAAAAAATTTAAAATATTCTTTTCTTCCAGAATGTGTTGTGCTGCAAAGTTCCTTTCCAAATGAGTTTGCTAAACATAAAAATTAAATATTTCACAAATGAAAAAAAAAACCAAACAAAACCAAAACCACCTAATTCTATCTAGGAAATATTGCAGTACCCATTGAAGAAATTTAATCTAGATTGAGGATTGGACTGGCAGAGAGTACTGCATAATTAAATACATTCTTACCTAACTATTACCTCCATTTCATGGAGGAATAAAAGAGGGTGAAGGAAATTATGGGTATATTGTTCCTGTGTTCAGAGCAATGGAGTTCAGAAATCCTTTAGAAAGTACCAGAAATATCCATTCACATCACAAAAAGGATTATTTTAGTTATTTTTGCATGTGTGGAGCAGAACACCAGCAGTGTTCCTTTGATGGACCACACTTTGTGCTCTCGCAGCAGCAACGCTTTGCCGTGAAACAGCTGATGAGCCAGGAAAAA
The DNA here is from genome assembly GCA_025769975.1 of Gallinago jamesoni. Lineage (NCBI taxonomy): Eukaryota > Metazoa > Chordata > Aves > Charadriiformes > Scolopacidae > Gallinago > Gallinago jamesoni. The sequence goes on from JAOQGH010000023.1 coordinate 88,225,803, forward strand.
GGGAGGATCATAGAATACAGAAATGAAGGTTATGTTGCATAAAGTTTGCTGTAGTTTATTTTTAATTGCTTTTCCAACTGCAGGATAATTTGGTTGCTAATGCATTTGCAAATGGAAATTATTCAGGTATGAAGAAGTCAATGTTATGACAAAAATATTTTTTATAATTATTCAAAGTTTAGTAAAATAGTGGAAAAGGGATGGTACACAGTATGTTATCTATTTCTTTTATGATTTCTGCAGGTTGTGTAAGATGCTTTGAAAATAATAATATCAAATAATGTCTGATACTACTTCAATTTGAAGCAAGGAGAGATTCTCAAGAAATCACGTTAAAAGAATTCGTCATACTTAAAGTTATCAATAATCAATGCTTAAAATCTTTTGTTAGCCTATATGGGACAGTGTTGGCTAGTATAATGTTATACTGGCAATACTGATCCAGTAAATAAACTATATGTAAACAAGAAGATCTAGGAGATTAAACCATCATATATTATAGACGTGGCTACACGAAACCAAGGGAGGAAAAAAGTGCCTCCTTCATAAAATGAAATCCATTAGAAATTTGAAAAGGTGTTGAAGGGTGAATAATTTCACGGCAACAACTGAAGTGATAAGCATAATTATATGGTATTTAGACCCATATGCTGTAATAGCATAAACAACTTATAATTGGAATTGTAATTTTCAGAAAGCTGCATATTAAGAAAAAATCAGTCCAATTGGACTGCACATGAGAACATCTTTTGTTCACAATGCTGGAAGAAACTGTAGGGTAGATTCATGGCATAAAGAAACAAATAGTACAGTACTAATAGCACTTTTGCATTTTAAGCTCTAAGTGCATTTGTAACTGGATGACAGATGAGGTTGAGCACCGTAGCTCATAATACTGCAGCTGAATATCTTTCTGCCTTGCTTTAGAACTTAAGTATTTTTGGTGAAAATAGCGACCAACGTTAGCACAATTACCTATCTAAGCATCCGCCTATGTATTCAATATTTTTATTTTAAAATAAATATATTATTTTACGTATACATTTGACATTTCAGGAAAAAATATAAATGTTTACTGAAGTTCAGTGTTCCTATTATCCCTTTTAAATAGGTAAAAATTGTACAGAAATAGTTGGACAGTGCCAGCCAAATACATGTGTCAATGGTAACTGCAGCAACGTTACTCCAAATACTTTTATTTGTGAATGTGACAAGGACTTTACAGGTAAGAAACATCTTCATTTCCTGTCTTACAATAATAGTTTCTTGTGTTATAATAATGGTGTGAAGTTTTGCTTTATTAAAATATTTATTTTAGATGATTGTTGCTCTTTAGAGCATCTTTAGATGTTGCTGCTCTTTACTGAGATGTTTGTAAACAGGCTTTGTAAAATGACGAAATCAGGCTTCCATGTGGCTATTCTAAAATATGTACTAAAGTAAACCAGTATAAATGGTAGAGGCTTTTTGTAATTAGAGTCCATCCATGAGTACCTTTTTCCTATTGGCAGCATGAAAAAGGAATACTCGTAATCACTACCTCACTGGTTCTCAAATACAGATTTTGCAAGAATAACATCAGAAGCTCCTGATGGATGATTTAGAATGATCATGACACCTGTGTTCATAATTTCAGCATCCTTTTAATAGATGCACTAGAAAAATAAGATGGAAATAATTTAAAGAGTCAATAAACTCATGATTTAGTGGTGAGTTGATTAAAAAATATATATCTCAGAAGCTAATCGATTTGCTTATGATATATTGGACCAAAAAATGCTTTAATGAGAAAAGCTTGAATCAGAATATGTATCTAAAGCCACCATGTTGTAAACACTTTTTCTTTGGGGTCAGGATAGCAGCCAAATTTAAAACAGTATTCATACTTGTACTTCACAGCAGAGATTCACTGTACGAGAAGTAGCAATACTTGGAAGAGCATTCTTTAAGAATGAGCTAAGTGTAAAGGTAGCACTTCAATATCCAAGGACAGTAAAACTTTTAAAAATATCTCTTTCTTGGAAGCATCAGTTATTCCTGTCAGTCCTAGAATATAAACAAATCATTATGTTGAGATGCAGAGTTAAAAGAAAAAAGAAAAAGAAGAAAAGAAGCATGAGGGAGTTAGAGGGATCCAAGAGCCGTAGTGAAAGACTGAACATCCTTGTTACCATTTTAGTTAAGTCTCTGTAGAACTATATTTTTAAAAGTGGGATAGACATACTTAGTACTAAATTCCTAGTAAATCTGTTTTATGTTACTCTCCTTTTCTTCACTATAGAGAGCATCATGGTTAACATAATGACATGGTTAACATAAAAAAAAAAAAACACCTGTTTTTTTCAAAGGAGGAAAGTCCATTAGTAAAGTTGTTTTGAACTAGCTTTTCCTCCACACATGGTCTATATCTTTTTAGAACACTTACTGGTGTCCCTTTGTAAGGTCCCAGACCAATTCGGACTGGTTCCGTGGATTTAATTATGACACAAACTTCTTGGAAAGGAGTGTCACAGGAGAGAAGGCAGACTTTCAGGAACTTACCTCTTTTTTCCTGCTAAATAACGATATAAATTTCCTCAGGTCCTGCTGTAGCAGGAAAGCATGTAGTACATTAGCTTACCTTGAACAGAACTGATTGACCAACATACAGCATTGTATGTTAGTCAGTTATTTATACAGACAGGCTTATTTTTTGACCAAATGTGGTTGTTCTAAGTTTGCATTTCTTTCTGAGGTCTTGTGTAAAAGTGTTTTGCTAGCTCTAAGACAATTTCAAGAATAATTACCTGAAACCCATGTGAAAACAGATATTTTTCTATTGATATTCCGTTGTGGCTGTATGGTGTTCTCAGACAAGGTAAGTTGTGTAATTATGAATCTTGTATCTCGAATGCTATTCTAAGTGTGTGAAGTTGGCAACAAATTCAAAACATTCCTCTCTTTTGATATTGAACTTGTGCACAGAAAATATAAACATAAACCAAGATTGTGCAAGTGATGTTTAAGATTTGATAAACTTTGTCATACCTTTTTTCCAAAATGAGGTAAGATTCTGTCAGTAACTAGTTCACAAGATCTGAATGAAAGTATGAAATATTCTTATTGCTGTAAATTGATGAGATGTGAATAAAACTGTAATAACATTATTTTATATTTATAATTACAATTATTATTTATAAGTGTTTATTCAAAATACGTAAAGGTTGCTTTGTCCAAGTTGTTATGTTCACAATGACAGACTGGCCCTATAGGGCCAGCAATGCGTATGTTCACATAGGCTTCTCTGGGTGGCCTGTTCCAGTGTCTCACCACCCTCACAGCAAAGAATTTCTTTCTGGTGTCTAATCTAAATCTCTCGTCTTCCAATTTAAAACTGTTGCCTCTTGTCCTGTCGCTGGACTTCCTCATAAAGAGTCCCTCTCCGTCTCTCCTGTAGCTCCCTTCAGATATTGATAGGCTGCTATGAGGTCTCCCTGGAGCCTTCTCTTCTCCAGGCTGAACACCCCCAGCTCTCT
>JAOQGH010000023.1:88230130-88276337 GCA_025769975.1 Gallinago jamesoni
GCTTCTCATCCACAAGCACTCCCAAGTCCTTCTCCTCAGGGCTGCTCTCCAGCCATTCTCCACCCAACCTGTATTTGGGCATACACAGTCGTCTCTGCCGCTGGTGGAGCCTGCAAACAGGAGAACAACAGCTAGATCCATCAGCCCAGAAGAGAGGGCCTCCCAGCTCTCTGGGTGCATGGGGCTGGCCTCCAGCAGCTGGGACAAGATGATCCTCAGACCCCAGCATCCACCAGAGGAGGTGTCTTTTATACAAAGAGGATGTCTGGGGAATTCTGATGGATGTTGTGGTCCCATTCTGAAGATGCACACAAAATTAATGCGAGTCATTCACAACCCACAGGAAACAGCAATATCTTAACTACCTGTGTAATGGTAATGCTTAGTGGGCTTGCCCTACACAGCATTTGGTGAATTAAGGGCAGTAGTTTTCCATTTGAAATTGTTTTGTTGAATCTGGGGGGCTTTTAACTCCTTAGGTGGGAAGATGGGAGGTAAGAGAAGTCAATAAAACCAGCCCTCTGTAGAGTACTTAAGATTGTTGGGTTTTTTCACATATTCCTGTAAGGAAGACCTACATTCCCTGCCTTCCCCAACGGTCCAATTAGCCTCTTTACAGGCCATAATGAGTTACCTCCTCACTTGTGGGACAGGAGGTACTATAAGAACGAGGTGGTTTTGCTTGGAGCCACTTTACTAGAGCCTCCATCATTCAGGAGCATTTTAGTTTAAAATGGTCTGTTCACTAAATCAGTGAATTACAGCCAGACTGTAAAAGGTCTTTGAAAAGTCCTACAGACTTTGAAAAAGGTCACAATTGTGGAAGGACTTCACTACATAGATATGGAGAGAAGAATTTATTGTTTGTACAATTAGTGTTTTAACAGCCCAATAGTTCATTTTTTCCATTACTAACTCTCATAAGCCCAAATTAATACCCGAAGCCTTATTAATAATAGTATCCCTAAAAATATTATGCAAAATCACCATCCTACTATCAATTTTCACTTTGGTCTTATGCTCAACTTTCCAGTGCTCCTCTGGGGCCCAAGAGCAATTTATCAACCTCCCTCAAGAAGTGGGGGCAAGGCTTGCAGCAAGTCACAAGCATCCCTGGAGTCTTCACCAGAAGCGTGACGTTCAGGCTGAAAGTTTCTCACCTGTCAAGGGTCCACCAGCCCACTTTTGCATGTTTTCATCTCATTATCTGCTTCCTTCTCTCAGGTGGCCAGCTGCAGCCGGGCAGTGGTCCCCAGCCACCCCCCCTAAAGGGCCCTGGTTTGTTGGGCAGCGAGTGAGGTGGGGATGGTGGGCAGAGAATAGGGTAATTAGAGTTTATATTTTTCCTAGGCTACTTTAATCTCATTTCTGATTTGTTTTCGTTTGTTCTGTTCTGTGTTTTTTGGTTTTAACTGATTATGTTTTACTAAAACTGTTTGTCAAGGATGAGGGTTTCCTCAGGGAAAGCTGTGGGTTATGAAGATTGTGATCCTTGGTTTTAGAAACATCCTGTGAAATATTCCCTGATCGCTGCTGTCACGAGAATGAGGAAAGTATGAGGTCAAGCTTTTTGGCCATTTTTATGAAAGACACTGAGATGGTCATAGTTCTCTTAGTGTTAAGGAAGAAAATGTGTGTTGTACTGAGGTTTTAAAGAAGTTAGGATTATTTTTTTTAATCCCAGTAGGATAAACCTTTTAATAGTAGGTATGTATACTTCCTGCTTGTTTCAAAAGCGCCACAAAATCTGTGACAGCATGTCCAGAATAAGGGTTTGGGTCTCTCCCATGATTCAAGTATCACAAAAATATTTATGTTTTATTATAAAACGCTTTTTGTAAGAGAATTCCAGTGTTGGGATTCTTTTTGTTTGTTTGTTTGCCCTTTCTGCAGTGTAGAAATTTCGAAGTTAGGAGTTTTAGTCTTTCCCTGTTATGAACCACCATTCAGCAGAGGCTTTGTTCCACTGTGCTTCCACCACAGCCCACAGGCAGTTCTTGTTCTCACCTTCTGTGAAACCAGCTGAAGCAAATTAATGACAGATTAAGGGCAGGGCTCTGCACCTGGGCCACAACAACCCTCGGTGTCAATGCAGACTGGGGGATGAGGGGTTAGAAAGCAGCCCTGAGGGAAGGGACCTGGGGGTGCTGAGGGATGAGAAGCTGGCCATGAGCAGGCAGTGGGCACTTGCAGCCAATCCCACCCTGGGCTGCACCAAGAGATGTGTTGCTGGCAGGTCCAGAGAGGTGAGTCTGCCACTTTGCTCTGCTCTGGTGAGGCCAGAATATTCTAGTTTGAGAGTTAAGATAAATGCCTTTAAGTTAGGTGATGAGAACACTTTACAGGACTTTTCATGTGTCTTTTGAGGTTAAAGCAGTTTAGGCAAGTATCACTTGACTGCTAGATAACTCTAGTACAAATAGCTATCATTTACTCTTACAAACATGGTACAGATCAATCTATCTTAGCTAGTAATAAAGATATACACAGCAAAGACTTGTTAGAACTACACCAAATGACATGAATTAACTTGTCTGACCTAGTAGATTTAAGTTTTCTTAAATGTCCTCTCCTGGCTGGCATGATTTCATGACTACTTCTACAGCCTCTTTTTCAAAATTTCCTATGAGTTTTGATAATCTTCCTGTATAACCCTTTTTTTTTCTGTCTTTATTGAAAGAAAACCATTACTATCTTATAACAATTTTCACATTTGTTGAGTATACCAGCTCAATGTTAAGTATACTCAATCAATATAATGACTGAATATATGTCTGATAGTACTTTACAATAGACAAGTATAATTATTCTGGAACAACAGTGGACACACATGCTTCTTCTAGTTTACTGTTAATTACTAGAGTAGCTTCAGATGCTAAGAAGCTCAGTGATCCTTTGGAAGGAGTCAACTAACTTGCACTCAAGTTTCCCTATTATTAACATGATGCCAAGGTAAATTCCACTGACCTTGCACAGGGTTAAATGTAAATCAAGAACTTGGAAAGGAAATTGTACATTTCACCAACACTCTAATCCATTATGGCAACTAGAAAATCTTTAACAAATTAATTGTAATAAATTATTTTTAAAAATTGGGGAAGATTACTGACTGTGAATTGAATAACAATACTTAGTTCTACAGTAAAAAGTGGAAATTGCCCTACTATAACAGAAATAAGACTGTAATCTCTAAAATAACTTGGAAATACATGACAATGTGCAAACATTTGTGGGTGTTGTACAGATTTTAAGTATAATGCTTATAAAATGCTCTGTGTATGCACGTTGGAGCTGTGAAGACATGAGGAGTTTGGATGATGAAATGTAGAGCAGAATATTAAAAGATGACTCAGTTCAGGAAATGGTTTTTCTATGCATTTTCAGTTTTGCAAAAGCATATTGTTTGGCAACAGTGTCATGATAAAAATTTGGATGAAAAGAAGTTTATTTATCACCTTAGTTTTTTGTTTTAGTATCTGGGCTTGTAAAAATTTTTTTTTTTACCCTGACATAATGATTTTAAACTATATTCTGTTCTTTTACAAGTAAAATTATCCCTACAAAATATAAACCGTAATAACTGATTTAATAGCAGCTTTATTTTAAAGCAAAAAAAAAAAAGTGAAGTTATTTTTCGTTACTTAATGATAAAAGCTGAGATCCAACCAGCTTCTGCCTGCATAATGGAAGCTCTGAGATACAGTTAGTGTGTGCCTACAGTCTACAAAATCCACAAGAGAACACAGATGCAAGTTGTATCCAAGAACCATCATGCTTCAGTCTTACACAGCCAGTAAAATCTACATTCGAGGATGAACCAAATGGGATATAACATTAGAGAAAAATAGGTGGGCATCAGGAATAAAAACCAAGACACACCTGCTCTCATTTGTATTTGATGGAACAACAGGCTGAAGATGCTCATGACATAGGAGGTAGCATACCGCAATATTGATACCAAAAAAACCCAAAGATGTTTTTTATTCTTTCCTGAAAATTAATTCATAATTCATATAGATTAAAACAAGTCCAAAAGAATAGATGGGCCCATTAATGACATATTCACTGTCATACAGGTCCTAGCACTTAAATTGCACTGATGCATATATATTGATGAAATTATACAGATTGTGACCTTTGCAAACCAAAAGCCATTACAGGTCAAGAGCCCTTTGATTTTTCAGGAAGGCATAATCATGACTAGACAAGCCAAGTCCACCTGTTATCAGCAGGAGACATACCTAATAAGGTCAGGCACATTTACTGTTCTGTGCTTTAAATCATCTAAAAATCTCATGCTGTTTTTTTCTAGTGTCTTCTTTGCATTCTGATAGTGCAGGTAACTTTTTCAACTTAGAAAATAAAACAGTTATACTGAAAGAGTTATTTCATTTGGCACTGACCATGTGCTTTGGACTAAACTACATATTTAAATGATATCTTTCAACAACCGATTGCAAATAGTTTTATTCACGCGACTTAAAAGACACATGGTTTGATAAAGACCTCACTATAGAAAATATTACCATGAGTTCTCAAAAGCAAGAAGTGGAAGAATATTGTTAATATTTCAATACTCTTGATGACTATACTGTTAACACTTCTCAACGTGGTCTTCTGGAAAACAGATCTTCTTGAGGAAGCCTTACATTGTGTTTATGGACTACATTCAGACTTTGGAAAATAACAACATTTGTAAAGTGCTAAAATATATTGCAGTATGGAAAAGGTACAAACAAAACTGATTGAAATTTCAGACATAAACATAAATCATTAAGTTGTGTTATTATTGTTCATATTGTTCAGTATTAGTTTCCATGTATAATAGGTTTACAAATGGTGATTTCATGTTTTCTTTTAAAAGTAGAAGAGTGTGAATAATGGTGCTGCGGGGGATGCAACTGCAGCTTTTGATGCAGACAAATAGAATCTCACATAAATAGGAGAAAACATCATCTTTACAAAGAGCTTTCATACTCGCAAAAGAAGGGGCTGTTACTTAATGTTGTCATTATTTAAAAAGCTGTAAAATTGTCATAGAAGAGGGTGGGATACCAAGAAGTAATCTAGAACCCATCACCTTCGTTGATTTAAATCAATTTCCCCCAAGTTGAGTCTGATTTGCCCACAGCAGTAGTTGTTAATCAACCCATCTGTCCTTATCGCAACTCACAAGCTTTCTCATTCCTGTTCTAATTTCTGGCCCTGTCCTGTTGAGGAGGGGCAGTGAACAAGCAACGAGGTGGGCATTTGCCCTTAGCCAAGGCTAAACCATTGCAATCCTTCATACCAATATTTTTCTCACATGTTCCTAAAGATCTTCAAAGATAGAGATTTGATAATCATAGAATCATTTAGGTTGGAAAAGACCCTTGGGATCATCGAGTCCAACCATCTACCCTACTCTACACAGTTCTCCCCTACACCATATCCCCCAACACTACATCTAAACGACTCTTGAACATGTCCAGGGATGGTGACTCAACCCCCTCCCTATTCCAATGCCCGACCACTCTTTCTGTGAAAAATTCCTTCCTAATGTCCTGTCTAAACCTACCCTGTTGGAGCTTGAAGCCATTCCCTCTTGTTCTATCACTAATTACCTGCGAGAAGAGACCAGCACCAACCTCTCTGCAGTGTCCTTTCAAGTAGTTGTAGAGAGGGATGAGGTCTCTCCTCAGCCTCCTCTTCCTCAAACTAAACAGTCCCAGCTCCCTCAACCGCTCTCCCACGGCATTCTGTTGTACCCACACCACTACAAGTTTTCTTAACAACTGATTTAAATCTTTTTTGCAGAGTTATGTTTAGTGCTATGACTTCAGCATAGCAAGCAGAACGTATTCTGTATTTGCAACAGTCTTTGATGTACTTAAAGATGGTTATAGCTCTCTTCAGTCTTCTCTTCCTTAGCCTACCCCAAATATATTAGTCTCTTTGCTGTTTTCTTGGTGCTTTGTTCCAGACTTTTTCTGAGGCCAGACAGTAAACTGACTCATCTGTAACTATTTGTTTTCTTTTCTTTCTTTCAGAAGTCAGGCATTACACTTAAATCCATTATTTCAGTGAAATGAGCTCATATGCTAGGCAGGGACCTGAAGACAATTACATGGATTTTGGTTTGGTGGTGTTTTTTTTTTTTTTGCAAAAGTGTGTATTTTCTACAGAGTAATAAAACCTACTTATTGAAACGTTGTTTCAGATTAAAACCCAAAGCCAATCAAGCAAAAAACACCCTGTATGTTTCCTTGTTCTGTCAGGAATGGAGACACAAAACACAAACAGAAAGGTTTCCTCCGAATATAATGTACCTTCCTTCTAATAACCCAAGCAGGTGTAAAGTCTCTCTCCTTTGCACCACGAAGACAGCAATGCTCGGAATGGCACTGAGTATAGCTATAATAATAATAATTTTGGTGTACTGAGAAAAGACAATGGCAGATGAAAGAATCCCCAGGTGCGTGTATTTTGAAGAAGGTAGGATTAGCTGCGTAATTCTGAGTCCACTTAACTCAAATGTTAATATCTAGTTTAAATAGGCAGTCATTAAATACGGGTAACCAGACCAAACAAACACAGTCAGAAAATCTTTAGACCAAATTCTAAATAAAATTTCTTTTAATGACAATAAACCAATATTCAGATATATAGCAGTACATTGTAGGATACCCAATTGTGAAGGGTGGCATCTGCAGCATCAGTTCTTGTCCCTGTAGTCTCCTGTACGCTATGAAGGCACTTCCAGCCATGCTAGGAGTCATGGGCAGCTTCCTTAGCTTGGTACACAACTTTATATCAATAATTGACCATTTGTGTGCATTGCACTGCGGTCTTTGATATGTTTCTGTGCTTTCAAATTTTCTGCTTTGAACTCTCAGGGACCCCTGCCATGCTCTTGTGATTATTCACTTTTACATACTTGCCTAGTCTGCAGTAGCTCACAGTGCACAGCTATGTGCACTATAGCTATATCACTTGTATCTATATCACTTTCTCAACCAATGATTATTAATATCTGATTGCAATTTCGTTATCTGAAAAATCTGAATTTTGACATTTTGATCTTACTTGCTCTGCCCTAGAATTGCCTGTCCCTCCACTGACAACAAAGACACCTACAGAGAGCAAGCTTCTGGGAGGCAGGCACAGAAGGTGGTATCAGCCAAGAGACTGAATAGAGACGAGGAATCGGAGAAAGGCATTTTAAATTTAGTAATTAGTATTTAAAGAAAAAGAAAAAAAGCTGAAAACAAAAGAAGAGAAAAAAACAATGAAAAATAAGAGGAATGGAAGTGGTTGAAATAATAAAAAAACAAGCCACGCTTTGCAAAAAAGCCAGAAGTGAGTGTGAGGAATACCAGTCATCCATGGGAGTCGAGGGCAGCCGAATGAGAGGTAGCTCAAATGTGATATTCTTTGTTAACTTTAAACCACAAATAATACCAAGAACAAAAGGGCTCTACCCCGGCACAATGCTGGGTCTGCAATGGGAGACACGCCAAAGGCTCCATTAAGTCCACGAAATATACCACCGTTCGTTTCTATGGCAGTGGTGGGATCCTGAGGTGATGGATGGATAGGCAGATAATGCAACAAACAGAGATTGGTTTGGCCCTCATTATTATTCATATTTAGCAACCACAGTTGTATTGGTGAAGACAAAACATACATTGCAATAGATTGGGTTAATATTGATGAAAACATAGAGATGTAATATTTCTTTTTAGTGTTGCCTGTGCTGCCATTTCACTTACAGAGTTATATATTACACTTACTGAGAAAAAAAAACCCCACAAGGTGATATGAAAACGTAAGTATAGGTAGCATACTGAAGTCTCACAAACTCTGAAAAAGCATATAGTAAAAATAATAGTAATTCTAGAAAGAGGACAAACACTGTGGGAAATAATAACAGTGACACAGTAAAGATACAGCCACTCTGAACAGAAGACTGTTTAACATTCTCAACATTAAGTAAGTAACACATTTTTAAAAGAAAAATAGTTTGAAATCAAATCCATAGTTTATGAGCGAAGTTAAAAGGCATATGTTACTATTTCACAGTGGTGTGATAATAATGGCTTATGAAATCCATACAGAGGAGGAAAAGAAAGAGAATAACACAGAATGCCATGAACTTGAAAAGAAGAGAAGATATTGGGTTTTTTTCTCTTTTTTCTCTTTTTTTTTTTTTCAGTTCAGTGCCTTACATTAAGCCTAGCTGTAATTCCAGTTATTGTTTTATTAAGGATTGTGAAAGCAAAAATATCTTTTCTCCAAAAACATTAAGACCAAAATAACAAGTCTGCTGAATTCTAAGAAACTGTGACTAAAGCTCCAAAGTCACTCATCAGGACACTAAGGGAGGCAAGAATACAGCTCAGGTGCCATCCATAAATCCCTGCTTATTTACTGGATAAATGTAACCGCAGTGGAATTCTGTATGCATAGATGTACCTATTATGTATGCATAATGCATACATTAATGTATCGTAGTAAAATATGCAGGACATATCAACAGAAAATGACTGATTAACCAAAAACTGTTTTCATGAAAAGGGAAGTTTTTTGATAGCAGCTACAATAGCAAAAAATTATACGCAACAATATAAATCATAGTACCCGACTGCTTACCTATTAATAAAAATGAGTGTTAATATCATGAACTATTGTATATCCAGAGTGATTTTACTGCACCTTCGCATAGGAAATATATAAAACCTGTCTTGCTTTCATATTACAAAGATCTGGTGAAAAAGCCAGAGCAATCAAATAAAATATTCATCTTTAAACATTCAAAAGCATTGTGGTTTGCAAATCTGTATCAGAAAACCACATAGAAAGCTGATTGCATTTGGAAATGTAAACCTACAAGGACTGGTTCTTAGAGAAGTGAGGTGTGCAAATATGCATGAGAGATGATCAGCAGTGATTTAACAACAAACCATTAATGACTTGAGTACAGAAGGGAACGCTGTGCGAATTAAATTTGCTAAATATACCAGTTAGGATGCTCTGTCAATAACAAGGAGAATTAGAAAAGTTTTACGGGAAGATTTGGGTGACCTGGAAGACTGGAGTAATAAAAGCATTAAATGTTATGTTTTTAAAGAGGTTTTTTTTTTTTTTAAAGTCTGGCAAACCCATGACACACCCTATAGACACCCAGACCACTCTACTCTTCCATCCTCACCCATACGCTCTCCCTCAGCTCATCATCAAAACCAGATGCTGACCCCCATCAGAGAAGGGAGAGCATCTCCCTTGCAGAGAGGAGGAAGAGAGGAAAATAGTTTAGAAGAAAACTGAACTAGTTTAATGAAATACTAATAATAAAATAATAATTTAAAAAAAGGAAATTAATGAAATATATACAATATATACAAAACCATATCAAGTTGCTAGTATGACAGTCACATCACCAACAGGCACTGGGAAAGTCCCAGAGCGGACTCAACAATGGATGAGAACTGGATTCTGGATCTAGATTGAGGAACAGAGTCCTCCTGGTATGCCAGCCATTGAAGGAGGCTGACTCTTTGATCCCTCAGCTTTCCCTGATCATGATGTAGATGGGATGGAATCCCCTGTTGGTCAGTTTTGGGTCACCTCTCCTGTCCGCTCCTCCCCACAGGTGGAACCCCTCTACGCTTTTCTGCTTCCAACCCTCTAAGGGGAAAATAATAAAATTTCCTGACCTTGGTTGTTATCGCAATAAGTATAAGCAGGAGCCTCTCTGCTCACCATTCCTTGGCATAAATTATAAACAATCAGGTCTTACCTCTCTGGAAGTGGACGGTGTCTGACAAATATGACACTAATTTCAGAAAGTTCAGTTAGTTAAAAGAAGCTAGCTGAAAACTAAAATTACTGAACAGAAAATTGATTGTTTTACCTCAAACCAGGACAGACTCTGCAGTTCAAGAAGTCCTTTTAATTTGTGTATTCCCATGAGGCAGCTCTAACCTGTATTTATTCTACAGCAGAAGGTTCTTAGATGCCGACATTTGTGGCAACTAAACAACTGTGACAGAACTACACATTCTAGCTTGATTTTTTATTTAGTTTAGGACCTCTCATGCAAATTTTTGCCAAGTAGCATTACATTTTCAGCATAATGTGCTCCTGTGAAAACCATGTAATATTATCAATTCAGCTCACTCACTATCTTTTTCATATGAGTCCTCAATGAATGCTAATTGGCAAAGCAAAGTCCAAAAGGGCAGTTAAGATGATTGGAGAAAAAGAAATACTGAAAAAGAAGAATAAATTATACAGCTAAAGAAAACTGTAATAGACTGCTGTAGAAGAAACCAAGAACTTGTTGATGTAGAATAAACTAAGGATTGTTTATTAATTATTAAGGTTATTTATTAATCTTTATTAAAGGAGAAAATAAATAATGAATCTTGGTTAAAATATAAGAGACATAAAGGAAAAATAACAGAAGGTTAACTTCATAATCTAGTTGCTATGGTAACTGTAAGAAGTAAAAGGCAATGGTGTCACAGCTGACTTGTACACAACAGTAAAATAAATAAGTTAGTATTTCCTAGCAGGAGAGCCTGTATCATATCCATAAGTTGTAATGAGGTTAGTTATCTCTTTAAAACCCCTAACACCGACCTACCTTTTGTCTATTATACGCCCAAAAAAAAAAAACCATACCAGCAGCACAGATGATAACGAGGTAAATATTTTCCTAACGTGAATATGTGTTATTTCACTTGGCTTCATCCCCACAAATTAATCTTGTGCTGGCTTTCTTCACATAGTAGGTTGCATTTAGAAATCCAATTTTAAATCACATCATCAACATCCAGGCAGAAATGGTAGTAGCTACATTTGCTCAGCTGATTTGATTGCAGCTTACATGTTACTACTACTTTTTCAGCAGAATAAAAAGAAAATGTATCTTTAAAATAAAAACGGGTCCAGTTCACAAACACTTTGCTCCACAAAAAGTGGATTGTTTGGTCTCTATTTCACCACCACAGTTCCTGTAAATTTTACCCATTCTAAAAAAAAATAAATAAGCCTTTTTCTTCATCCCCCCTACTCCCCTCCAAAGCTCTGCAGTGCCAGACTCCCATCAGAATATCCTAAGTCTCAAACTGTTAATTGTGTTTCTTTAGACAGATGGGCTTTCCAGGAGAGTTTTTGCAGATCCATTATAAATTCAGAATGGAAAGATTCAGTTTTGTGGCTTCTTCATGAAAAATTAGTCTCATGTTTGTAGCCGTTGTCATCGGTAGCCAGTTCTGGCTATTAAACCATTTTGTAGCCAATTAGTATGATAAATGCCATGGGAATATTTTGTACTCTTCATGGCAGTCACTTTGAATGGTGTCCTTTGTCCAGGCAGCTTGAATTAGGTTTTGCTTGAAGGCTGTGGCGACGTCAGGAAAGGTTTTCTGACTCAGCAAGTTACTCTTAGCCTTTAGTTTTCCATGTGGTGGTGGTGGTCTCGCTGCCACCCTACGAAAGATTTGTCTTAAGTGTAATGTTTCATCAGTCTTCTTTTCAGCCATTTATGGAGACATTATCTGGCCAGTGAAAATAGGTTTGATCCATCTATTACCTGACACACAGATGCCTGGACCAGAGTATTTGTGCTTAGGGAAGCATACAGTGGAGCTGCTGCTCTCAGGATGCAAAACTATATTCTGTCACTTTATATCAGCAAAATCATTCGTACGGACTCGTGTGGGAAAGCACTGAGATGTTTGTTCTGATAACTGCAAGTTTCTTAACTTCTGCGTGTTACATAAAACCGGTTTTGAAAAATGAATAGAACATGCTGTAATGCAAAGTATTTTTTTTCTTCTTTAATACAGAGTTGAGTTTTTAACATCATGAAACAGAACTTAAATTCTTGATGATACATGGCATACATCCTAGTATGTCCATAATCATTGGCCAAGTACAGCAATTACATAAATTTTGATTTAGTACAAAATCTCTCATGTATATGCTGACAAATTCAGATTCCTTTATGCCAACTCAGTACACCTTATAGGTTGTACAATAGAGCAAGCTATTGCATTGTAAATTTTTTGTCATTGAAAGACCTTCTGCTTTAAACAAGGACCTGTGCCCTCATTCATTACAAAATAGAAGAAATATATTTGAAAACTTGTCTGAATAATTAATTTTTTCCTGAAGCCTTCAGAGAACCTGATAGCTGATAGTACCACACAGACACTCGCTCACTCCCTGCGGGTGGAATGTGTGGGAGAGAATTTTAAGGGTAAAATTGAGAAAACTCATGGGTTGTGATAAAGGCAATTTAAAAAGTAAAGCTAAGGTGGTCCACACAAGCAAATCAAAATGAGGAATTCATTCACTACTTCCCTTTGGCAGGCAGGTGGGAAGACACACACCTTCCTCCCTCTTCTCCCAGCTTTTTATGGCTGAGCGTGTCCTCAGATGGTATGGGAGATCCCTTTGATCAGCTGGTGGGGTGGGGTGAGAAGTAGAAAAGGTTTTGACTCCGTGTAAGCACTGCTCAGCAATAACCAAATAACCAAAACTATCAACACTGTTTTCATCACAAATAGGATACCCGGCACCATGCCAACTACTATGAAGAAAATTAACTCCATGCCAGCCAAAACCCATAAAATGTGAAACTGAAGAGATTTGGTAGAAGTTTATTATCATCAGTGCTGACAGCCATAATTCTCCTTATAATATTTTTATCACAGAGAGAATCAATATGATTGTTATCGTGCCCCAGAGTTCATGTTTCTCTCTGTAGATATTAATGTTAGTTTTTCATGTGAAAAGAATCTCCTTTATATGAAGGTTGCCAAAAGCACAGTCTTTCTGACTCACTAGTGTCTCCTGTATTTCTGGATTTTGGTGGGAATACCGTAAGTTTCTGTTGAATGGCTCTATTACAGCTGTTCAGTAGTTTAAGCATCACAAGGGTGGTACTGCTAGTACCCGCTTCTTGATGGGTAGCTTAAGTTTCATTCAGCATTTTGTCAGATGTGAGAGATGAATGATTTAACGGTGTTGAATTGCTCACTTTGCACCAGTGACTCAGGGTTTCTTTTCCATCAGTTGGCAGAACTTGATCATCTCCATTGAAATGTTGTGCAACAGCACCATCAAAGGGGGAGTATATAATTTAAAGCCACTGTAGAGGAGTTTGATGTGATCCCATTTTGCATTTTCTTGACATTAATAACTTTCCTCATTAGCATTTTAAAAATTTTATTTATGGTAAGCAGCTTTCTTGTTGGCCAATTTTTACACATATATTTTGTGCCATATTTATGATTTACAGTATTCTGATGAAATTGTTTAAAAAAAAAAAAACCCAACACATTTTGCATTTCCCTTTGGCAAAGCAAAGAACTTCCTCTGAGGTCGGGCATGCTGCCTGACTTCCATCCTGACTGACAAGAAACGAAGAAATATAACAACAAATTCATCCTCATATCATCTCCTCCATCAGCCTTCTCCAGTGCAGGTACATTACACCTGTAATGTTCCTTATAGGAAATATTTTATTTTGTTAGTCTGCTACAGGATAACTACTACATAATTCCTAGACAGTGCCCCTTATATTTTTTCTTTCTTTTAGCACTTTCTATCAGTAAGATTTTTTTAACCTTAGTGATACTCCTTACCAGCAGGTGCTTGTCTGTTATCACTCCAGGAAGAAAGGCACTCGGACTCTGGAAAGTCTCATGCTACATCCTACTTTAAAATCTCTCAGGCTAACAAAATAAAGGAAGAGAAAATAGTACAGATAATCTTATATCCCTATAGGTTCTGATAACACTGAACTGTGTGGCACTGGACGGTCCTCCAGGCAGCGTGCAGCACTCCATCCTGGCTGTGGGAAGGATTACCCCATTTCGGTCAGTTGAGCTATTACAGAATTTTCTGATAAGGAAAATCTTGAAGTCTTTCTTGTACTTGAAAACTGCCATCACATCATCCATGAGCCTTTTTTTTTTTTTTTCTTAGGCTGAACTTAAGTTCATTCAAATAGCCTTTGTAAATTGTGTTCATTAACCTTTGGATAATTCTTGTTCTTTAAGCAGGATTTTCTTTTTTTTTCACTGTTTCTTAGATTGACACAGTAATCTAACTGAGGTACATGCACATTATGTTTTCTTCAACTATTTATGGAAAGCAATGTCAAATGCACTATTAAATTTAACATAAAAGGCATTACAAGACTCGGTGTCCTTCATAAACCTGGTTTGACAAGATTTTTAGCTTACAATTCCATGTTGTCTTTTATGTCTGTTGTTATATGCTATCTTTATTGTCTTCCAGGTGCTTGCAAATAGCTTGATTATTTGACATTTTCCATTTGGTCTTTTAAAAAGCTAAACAACATTAAGAATGACTTCCATTAATTTCTTCTTCCCTGCTCTTCTGAGAACTTGAATCTGAACCCCTTAATGCATCGCAATTGGTATTTAAATTGCAATTGTCAGGCATCTTGTGACATATAGCACCCCATAGGTTGATCATCTGGCAAGCAAACTGAATGATACATAGGTAATTTTGACATCTGGAAAGTCTAAATTGTCTCACAGTGATAACCAGCAAATTGCTATGGCTAGGCTAGGTATGAATGTAGAATTTTTGAGTCTCAGTTTGTTGTACTCAGCTTGAAGTGCTATATTAATTAATCATTACCACCTGAAACTCGGTAGGACACGATTCTTATTTTCTTCCCTAAAACCATGCTTTCTTTAAATTAGAAGCCAAAGGTTTGTAATTTCATACTATCGATACTATCAACTTCGTGTCATTGTAAAGAGACATTTTTCTGACCTCTTATGTTGTTTCACCACGGTGACTGTACTGCCTCAATAGTAGCAAAATAACCAGCTGGCTCTTTATAAGACCAACAGCTGGCCTACCAGTTCCTTAGGTAGACAACTCGTTTGTCAGTGGTCACATACTGTTCTTTTTCTTCCTCTAGTTTTCCCACCCAGGCAGCTTCCAAATCTTCCAGTTGATATTTGAAGGCCAAGCACCTGTAGATTCCAAAGATCACATCTGCATGTCAGTTTTTCTATTTTTCTGCGCCGAGTTAGTTAATATAGTCAAGGATAAAAGGAATAGTGCAGTATGCTTTAGAAAATATATTCAAATTATATGGTCAGAGCAAGAAAAAATTGCATAATCTCACTCTAATTTTCCTATCTATGGCTGTTAATCATCTATTGACATAACTAATAGAAAAAAGTGGGAATAAAGTGCAAATTGTTTGTCTGGATATGGTGAATTAGTGTAACTTTCTTGTGTTTGGTAGTATAAATTACAGAAAGAGTATCACTGTTGCCTTAATTTCCATCCAAAATCTAGCACGCACCTTGGACCTGTTAAAGCAGCTCCAGAGCAGGGCCACAAAAATGATCAGAGGGATGGAGCACCTCTCCTGTGAGGACAGGCTGAGGGAGTTGGAGTTCTTCAGCCTGGAGAAGGAAAGGCTCCAGGGAGATTTTATTGTGGCCTTTTGGGACTTAAAGGGGACCTACAGGAAAGATGGGGAGAGACTTTTCAGCAGGGTCTGTTGCAGGAGGCCAAGGGATGATTTAAACTAAAAGATCAAAGGACGAAATTTTTTATGATGAGAGTGGTGAAACACTGGAACAAGTTGCTCAGAGAGCTGGTAGATGCACCATCCCTGGAAACCTTCAAGGTCAGGTTGGATGGGGCTCTGGGCAACCTGATGTGGTTGAAGATGTCCCTGCTCCATGCAGGAGGGTTGGACTAGATGAATCTAGTCCCAACCCAAATTCTGACCCAAATCATTCTATGATTCTGTGACCCCAAATTAGAAACTATACCTAAAGAAAGCAAAGAGAGAAAAAAACATTTCACTGGTTCAAGAAAATACCTTTTTATTTATACAGAAAATATTTCCATTTATACAAGTCAGTAATTTTTGCAACAGCAAGAAATTACTGATTGACATTTTGTTTGTGGTGCTCTAAAAGCATGAAACTCTTTTCTAAATACTGTTATTTAGCCAGTTATTGCATAGATGGATATTCTTATCTAATTGTAGACTCTGCACGTTTCACTGGATTGCATCCTACTTTTCTGAAGTATTTTGAAATCCATATTCCATAGCAAAAAGCTGTCCCCCAACACATTTTAATAATTTGTGATTATAGACTCTCATTTGTACCAAACTCATTTTTCAGCGTGACCAACATGATTTTATGGATTTATTTCAGTCATCATTTACAAAAAATTGAAAACCCCAAGTCAGAAAGCATTCTGTAAATGAATACACATTTAGAGCTGCAAGAAATACATTTTGAATTGACTGAATTGCAGCTGCAAGATAACCACGGCTTTATTGGTGATATATTGGTGTTTATTTGGCTACTGTAAAAAGTAGCTAAACTGCATCTTTTTCTGTATTTCTGTACTTCATTTTTAAACTAATTTTTACACTTTGGATAATTTACAACAAATTAAACTTGAATTATTTGTATAAATGTAGTAATCATTACATCTTTAAAACAATGATGTTCCCCAGTATAGTCACCTTTTATGGCCACTGGTAGTATTAGATCACTGTAATTGCATTTCTATATAAAGGTATTTTCTGAATATTTGTGTTTTAAACACAAGACAGAATTTTGTGAACCAAACATACAAGTTTTTGTGAAAGTAGTATGATCTCCACATTAAGTGGGTACAGTTCAGTTTTATTAAAATTAACATGATTGCCTGTAACTGTTGCTTCTCATGGAGTGGAGTGAAACCTTTCAGACCAATAGGCAAGAATTTCTCTGACCGTGTATAGCTTTTTGAGCTTTTGAGGGAATTTAAAGAGGCTCCTAATTCTTGTATCTTCTCTCAATATAGATCTAGCAGCATTAGAGTGTCAAGAAATAGATAGCCTGTTGCCCTTGGTGTATCTAATATTTAGAAGCGTTGATGGGATCGCCTCTCAGTCTTCTGTTCTCCAGGCTAAACAGACGCAGTTCTATCAGGGTTTTCCTCATAAGAGAGATTCTCCACTCCCTCGACCATCTTCTTAGCCCTCTGTTGGAGTCCCTCCAGTGGTTCCTTGCGTTTCTTGAACTGGGGAGCCCAGAACTGGACACGGCCCTCCAGACGTGGTCTCACCAGGGAAGAGTAGAGGGGGAGGATAACCTCCCTCCACCTGCTGGCCATGTTCTTTTTAATGTACCCTAGATTGATTAGGTGGTAGCTCTTTAGAGGGTATTTTGTTTAATTTTGGATATAGAGAGAACATAGTTGCCATATTCCTGCCACCATCACAGACGCTTTCATGAGCTCCAAGCTGCAGTCTCTGCTTCCTCTTCATATCCACAAACTGAGTCTTCCACGCTCAGACCTGTCACACCTTGGAGTTGCCTGTGAAATCTCCAATCACTGTACCTTCAGGTGTTCCATTATTGTATGTTG
Organism: Gallinago jamesoni; assembly: GCA_025769975.1. Lineage (NCBI taxonomy): Eukaryota > Metazoa > Chordata > Aves > Charadriiformes > Scolopacidae > Gallinago > Gallinago jamesoni. Next base: position 88,247,555 of record JAOQGH010000023.1, read on the forward strand.
ATATAGATTGTTGATGTCATCACTTGATTTGTCCAAAAGAAATCTATTTCGCGGCAGGAGTAAAGAGCTTAATAAGTATTCAGTACAAAAAACTACAGCTTCACAGTTTCTTACTGTTATTATTGGCCTTTAAAACCAGCAGGTACCTTCTACTCAATTAATTTTCTAGAAGATCACTTAGCAGGCACCATTTTATCAACACTTGACACCTAAGGAATGCTTTACTTCTATCAGTAGTGAGTTTTGTTGCTATTGTTTTATAAAAAGCAAACATAATCAAGACTGTTCCTGAAACCGGTTTTAATCAAAATTCAAAAAGTCTTTATATAGCATGCTAAATTGTTGTACAGTACAGAAGCTTGGGTAGATTCAAATTAACACAAGAAATCATACGCAGAGTTCATCCCTGTAGAGAAATGCTGTGCTACGTGAGGAATATTTTTTTTTTAAATTATGGAAATCACTGCAAACACAGAGAAGGTAGAAGTGTAAAGCAAACTGTATACATTTGCTGTTGACAGTGATTCATTCTAAATATTTTTCTTTTGTTCAATGGATATTACAAGGTAAACTTGTAATAGTTTTATTCTGATGGTATGCTGAATGGATTCAACACTCTCGAGTCTGAAAAAAAAAAAAGGAATTCTGTAAGGTTCCTTGATTTAACATATATTGTTCACATGCAGTTCTATTCAATACCGTTCAATTGCTTTTAAAAAATTATGTCAATGGGGAAAAATTACTGCCATTAGTTTTCCTATATTTGAACTTTCCTTGTTGTTTTTATGAAGTCACTCTAGAGAATCCATGCTTTAGTTTGCTGCTGGCATCTGCTGTTTTTCTCCAGCTTAAGCCCTTAGTGCTTACTGGTCAACTTGTGGCAGTTTATTTGAATGTAAAGCCAGAGTGTACATGAGCAGTGATTTGAAATTCCTTTGGACATTAAGCATGGCTACAGGAGCAGATCAATCTACAGTCAAGAGAACTGCATTGCTTCTTTGTCTCCTTCTGTTCCTATGACTTATTTCTCCCCTCTGGCTTTTCAGCTTTCTCCCAAGTTAATGGGTTCTCAACTCTGAGATACCTGATATCTTGTCTTGTCATTAATCACCCTGAATTTAACAGATAGGACACCTTTCAGCAACATCTTGACTTTAACTTTGTCCACATACTAATGAATCAAGGTCATGAAAATTTAGGATAGTGCCATTTGAAAGCAAAGCCTCTTTTCTTTTTACATCAGGCAGTATTTTATTTTAAGAAAATCTTCATACATAGTGTCTAAAGAATGGCAGCCTTCTTTTCTCCAGACTGAACAACCCCAACTCTCTCAGCCTGTCCTCATAACAGAGGTGCCCCAGCCTCGTCTTCATGGCCCTCCTTTGGACATGCTCCAACAGGTCCATGTCCTTCTTACGTTGTGGGCTCCAAACCTGGATGCAGTACTCCAGGTAGGACCTCACGAGAATGGAGTAGAGGAGGAAGAATCGCCTCTCTCTCCCTGCTGGCCATGTTTCTTTTGATGCAACCCAGAATTTGGTTGGCTTTCTACGCTGCAAACGCACATTGCTGGCTCATGTTTAGGTTTTTTTCAATGTACATCCCCAAGTCCTTCTCCTCAGGGCTTCTCTCAAGCCATTCTCTGCCCAACCTGTATTTGAGCTTGGTGCACCTCGACCCTCCTGCAGAATCTTGCACTTGGCCTTGTTGAACTGCATGAGATTTGTACAGGTCCACCCCTCAAGCCTCTCTAGGTCCCTCTGGATGGCATCCCTGCCCTCCAGCGTGTTGACTGCACCACAAAGCTTGGTATGTCAGCAAAATTGCTGAGGGGTGCACTCTATCCCACTCGATGATCTTTAAGGTCCCTTCCAACTCTAACCATTCTCTGATTCTATGATTCTACAGCTTTGCTTAATGGAATCTCATAAAAGCAGCCTCTGCACACAAATGTACACACTCATCTCTTATAGGCATAAGAGATTTAGAGAAATTAAGAGAATATCCTTTTAAATAATATCTTCCATGTGCTAATTGATAGAAATAGTAGTAATAGTAAACAGATACCATGACTCAAGATCAAGACTTCATAATTTTTGTAGGAATATTTGAAATATTTAATGATACTATACAGTAAGTCGGTCAATTAATAAGACTGTAAGGCTGCACAGTGACAGGCCAGGTAGAAGAGAGGGAGGACTGCAAGTGAGTCAGAGTTGATGACACCAGTAGCATCACTTTAAAATAACAAACATGAGCAGTGTGGAATAATGGCACCCATCCATCAGAGCACTTTAAAATTGTAGGTAACAAAGAGAAGCACAGTTGTTTGTGGGTCTCAGTTGATACATTCCTTTTCAAAAAAGAAAAGATAAAAGAGGATTGCGCCTTTCCTAGCGAACAACTGAGCAGTCCTTGATAAGAAGCCTCCACATGGCAGTGTAGAAAAAAAAGGAAAAAAAGGCAGTGAGAAAAGAGATTTCAGCTTATGCAGAAGGCTACTGGAGAGGAGTACGGATAAGACCGCCAGGACCAGTGGTGCTGGAAAGAACTTCCTAGGGACCAGGGTGACTGTGCGGTTAGCCAAGAAACAAGAACTAATCTGCAGAGGAACCATGGAGGAGGAAAAAGCTATGTATGAATACCTTTTATTCTAGCTGCCTGGCTCACCTTGAGGTCTTTTAGTATAAGAAACTAATTGTTCTATCTCGCACTGTAATTAACTTTGCCCCCCCCGCCTTTTTTTTAATTTAAAAACCTTTCAGATGTTACTAGGAACTCACTATAAAGAAGATGTCCACCTCAAATTGGTGGCTGACTTGGTGACCTCTTCCAGTATATTTATATCCCATTGAAAAAAATAGAATTTAAATACCTGCCTGTGCACTTTGCACAAATTTTATTCCCTTGCTAAATCAATTCCAAAAACAATTCTAAAAAATCCCAACTCATTAATATCTTCTTCAGATTCAGATCCATCCAGATGGCTTTTCATTTCTTTGAAGAAAGATGACGGAAATCAAGATTTAAACCATGCCAAAACCATCCACATCAACGTCAGAACAAATTTGGTAGGAAAAGAGCAAACCAAACCAAAACTGCCAGTTTTAGACCTTTAAAAACTCACCTTACTTCAAGAGGTAATGAATTGGTTCTTGAGGTTAAATTACCCCAAAAAGATACTGACACATTCTGATATTACTTCAAAAGAAGAAATTTGCACATACGTGGTGTGACTCAACTTGGGGAAACTTGAACAGTACAACAACCTCTGCTGGAAACCATACGAGTGGGAAGGTGAAAGAGGAGTATGGGAAGTAAGGTTTCAGACATATTTGCAGCACAGTTTTACATAGTTCTCCAAATGTTTGTTGTGGGTTAACTCTGGTGGGCAACTAAGCCCCAAATGCCACTTGTCCTCACCAGCGGTTTGGGGAGAGAACTGGAAGGGTAAAAGTGAAAAAACTTGTGGGTTTAATAGGTAAAGCAAAAGCTACAGATGCAAGCAAAGCAAAATAATTCCTTCAGTACTCACTGGCAGGCAGGAAAGGAGGGCTTCATTATGTGGTGCAGTTGCTTGGGAAGATAAATGATGTAACTCCAAATGTCCTCCCGCTTCCTCCTTCTTCCCTGCAGCTCTTCTCATAGAGAACCATGTCAGATGGGATGGGACATCCCTTTGGTCAGTTGGCCTCAAAAGCGAGGGTATGAAGAGAGAACAGAAGACAGAATTTGAAAATATGGCAGAAAAAAAAATATATTAAAAATACCAGCTTTTTGGCTTATTGGATCAGGTGGGCTTTGAGGATGGATTAAAACTTTACAAGGTTCTTTACTCTTTATCTTGTAAATCAACGTTCTGAATAAAATGACAACAGAACATTTTTTGATAGCAGAACGAATAAAATCAACAAGACACAGATTTGGATAGCAAGGCAATAGGTTGATGCATAATCTGAAGTGCTTTCTAAAGTGGGTATCATTAGTCCTTCAGTATATATACACCAGATTGCCTTTCTCTTTGCCAGTTAGAGGGTAAATATGCTACTGATTAGCTGGCTGGCAGCATCTTGCACCTGTGAGAGAGCGTAGTGCCTTGAATACATGATTTTTGCTATTAACAGAAGAATCCTTCAGGCTGCGTGCTGACCCAGCAGCGCAGGGGCTCAGCCTTGCCTTGGTCTGAGCTGGGCTTCGTGACTGCTGCCTTCTCTGCTCCAGCTTCAGCTCTGAGGATGGACCCTCTGAGGAGGAGGGGAACGGGACACTACCCATCCCACCTCCCCAAATCAGTGCCAGACAAAAATTAGACCTTTGTGTGGGGGAGTTTGGGGGGCCAGGCTTCAGCTGGCAGCCCAGGAGAAGGAAGCAGTCTGTGATAAGAAAATATATTACAAAAACCTCAAAAAATACACACACAAAACCACCCTAGACTTGAGAGAGAGGAGGAAGAAGCCCCTTCCATGAACATCATACTTTTCATCAAGAAGGTATCAAGATGCCCATAAGCCTCATAACTAAGGCTTGAACATTTACACCCTTCTTATGAAAAAGATAGAAGCTGTCAACCTTGTGCTTCAAAGACACACTGGAAGGATGAACGTAACACCAAAAAAGAGAATATTAGTAAACTTAATTCTATAGGTATTTGGGGGCTTTTAGGTGTTTCTATACTAAGCAGAGAGTATGGACTTTTAGACAATTAAAACATTAACTAAACTAACAGTAAATTATTGGATCATGTGGTGTGTTTCCTTCTGCTCATAATATTTTGGGCATAATATATAGCTCTCAGTTTCTTCCTAACATGGGTAGGCAGAAGCAATTTTTCTCAAGTCAAAATCTGCACCATATTGATCCCTGTGTCCCCTATGCCATTTTGTCACTTCCTCTAGTTTTTCATCCTGTTAAATCCGTCCTACATTTCCCATTCGATATCACCCCAGTTCAGCCTCAGCCTAAACACCAGCAGAAGGGTAACACTGGTAATCAAAAAACGTCAGATTTTGGTTCTGTCTTCAAGAGCAGTGCCTTTGGAGATGTTGCTGTAACCATCCAGCACCAAAAACAGTGGCATTAGTGTGTAGCACTTAAATAACTCAATAATTCATTTAGCTAATATTTATGCTTCAGGTTTAGCTCCCAAGAATTCATGCATTAAATAAAAACATAGCAGGTCGAATGGAGCTGTCCCGACCATAACACTGTGTTTTGAATAGGGCTGAAGAGCTCTCACTCTTGAACTACTCAGCTAAGATTACATTTGGGTTTGTTCACTCTGTAACTTGAGTAGTTTTAAAATCATATAAGCATCCATAAGCCAAGTATTTGTGAACAGACTTCCATTTCCTAGTGCTATCAGCATTTTTGGTTTGTCTTCTAAAGTCAAGAATAGGGGAATTAGTAAATTTTTTTTAGTAGACCACCTGAATCCTTTTTGTTCTAGCTAGCTTGTGCTGAGTGTATGTTTATTTTAACAATAGTCTACAATACTGTAGTACACTACTTTTTTTTCCTCTATGGAGTGGGAAAAACAAAGTCAGCAACTGTGACACAAACCTGACTCAGACAGAGCTTTGAATCGGACCTGTCTGCCCTTCCTCTTTGATACGGTAGGGCTTTGAATTGCTAAAGCTGTATGTTATAAAAGCTTAATGAGAACAATGAATTTTTGAAGAGAGACATTATTACAAAGGCAAATTAAAAGGCTTTTGTTGTATCTTTTCCTCCAGTCTGGCTATCAGTATCTTTTGTCAGTGCGGTTCTCTCGATGGAAACAACTTCTGCAGTTTACTTTTTGGGACCATAGGGAAAATGTCTGTCTGCCCTCCACCGTGGGGCTTTAGCTCCGTTATCTGTTTTCTTTGCTTCTCACAAATCCTTTGCTTTGTGCTCGTGTGCTCACCCTGTTGCTCACAGCTCTGCCCGGATTCCTGCCGCTGAGGTTGCCCTCAGGGGTGATTTCACTCCTTCCCTCCAACAGCTTTCTTCTAATCCTTAGTGCAGTAGACAGGAAAAATTTAAACAGTCAAAAAAAATGTAAACAGCGTTCCTTTATGCTGCTCGCTCACCTGCTTTCAAAGAGAACTGAACGTACACTAACTTACAGCGTCATTTTATATGTAGTAAAAAAATGACCCAACAAGCACCTAACTTCTACGTTTGGAACTCCCTCCACCAGAAATACAAACTTCCTTTAAGGACTAAAGTTGTTTCTTGCACAACGACATGCCACCAGAAGTTTGTACCCTGGGAAATATTCGCAGACACAAAGTCACAGGACTGATAACATCACTCACGCTTCTCCCCAGGCTAGTAATTAGTTACCACTGATGGAGAAAGAATTCATCGCAAAGTTTTCTTTATTATTCAGAATAAGTATAGGAAGACTGACATGTTTAAAATCTCAGAATATTGGTTTTATACAAGATATTAATTAAAATAATATGATTGATTTTCCTAGAAACAATAAATAAATTTATTATTCACCGTTACAGTTTTTGATAAAATTTACCATTTACAAATGTCAGCTTTAAGATCCTCAGGATTTCCTGCAGTTTTATGTATGAAATCTAATACCTTAAGGTCTTGGCTGAAGATCTGATTCTATAGCAGGACCTAATAGCACCTACAAGGTAGGTGTGCTGGTTTGGGCTGGGAAAGACTCAGTTTTTTTCCCAGTAGCTGGTATGGGGCTGTGTTTTGGATTTGTACTGGAAACAGTACTGCTAATTCAGGGATGCTTTCATTATTGCTGAGCGGTGCTTACACAGAGCCAAGGCCTTTTCTGCTCCTCATCCCCAGAGTGTAGGCTGGGGGTGCACAAAAAGTTGGAAGGGGACAGAGTGGGGACAGCTGACCCCAACTGACCAAAGTTCATCATGCTCAGCAACAAAACTAGGGGCAGGATGGCCAGGGGGCTGCTGCTCAGGGACGGGCTGGGCATCAGTCGGTTGGTGATGAGCAATTGTTTTCATTTTCATCGTCTTTATTGAGTTTTATTTCTCAGTTGTTTTCCACTTCATTACATCATCATCATTATTATTATATTTTGATTATTAAACTGTTCTTATGTGGTTGGACTAGATGATCTTGAAAGGTCCCTTCCAACCTAGGTGATTCTGTGATTCAGCCCATGAGTTTCCTCACTTTTACCCTTCCAATTCTCTTCCCCCTCCCCACCCTGCTTTGGGGGAGCGAGTGAGCAGTTGTCTCATGCTTGGTTCTTGGTTGCCAGCTGGGCAAACTGTGACACTAGGCTATTGAGAAGACAGAGTCAGGCTTGCCCCGGTAGTGCATATTGGGAGAATGAGAGACAACAGGCATAAACTGAAATATTACGAAGAATTTTTTCACTGTGTGGGCAGTCAACGACTGGAACGTGTTGCCCTGAGAGATTATAGAGTCTCCATCTTTGGTGGCTTAGAAGCCTAGACTGGATAAAGCCTTGAGTGACCTGGTCTGACCTCATGGTTTATCTTCCTTTGAGCAGGAGTTTGGACTACAGACTTCCTAACATCCCTGCCCTTACGCCCTATGATAACAGTGGTGAAATAACCTTAAACTAAGTCTGAATCACAATATTTAGAACCACCTTTAGTTTCAAATTGGAAATAACCCCAAAAGTAAAACACATGCCAAGCTATGCCATCAAGAACAACTAACTGTGATTAACAACAAGTTAAGTTGTGATTAACAACAAGTTAAGCTGTAATTAACAACAACTTTATAGAAGTTTATATAAAGTGAGAGTGGTTTTACAGTGATGTTTTGCTATATTTTTTTTCATTTTCCATGGAACACATTAGTCCAGAGAGAAAGAGAGAGATAAGTGTGACTCTGGACAGCAGGACAGGACCCTCATCCTTATCTGTGAAAGGGATAAAAATCTCGAACATACTGCACATTTCATAGTTGCTGTATAATTTTTGTAACCTCTAGACAGCAAAGCCATATTCACTCATGTCTTATCCCTATTCTGTCTTGCACAGTAAATATGAAAATAGGGAATCTATACTTTTTCCTGATAGAGTTCTAAAAGTAAACACACTGAGCACTTGCAGATTTAGGTACTTTTAATAATAGCAGATACTGAATACATACATAGGGGCTTTTACATCTGCATACAAATAAATTATGGCTTTCCACACTTTGGAAGCTTTATTAAAAAAACATAGCTCGTGTGTTAAAGTGGAATATGGTCCTGAAAGCGGGTGAAATCTTAGGTTCCCTGTGATGTCACTACACCATTCTCAAAGCAATTCAAATTTTGTCATCCTATCAAAGATCTGTTATTTGATATTTCAATGCCCTCTTTTTACTTGTCTCCCCACTCTAGAGAGTAGCTCAGCTTCAAATTTCTCCTCCTCCATATTTCAGAATGCCTTTAGACCCATACCTACCCAGAGGCAACAGACAATGTGGTCACTGGATGCCTAATGTTTGAGTTCAGGTGTGAGGCTCTACTCTGGTACCATCGTGTACCCTTCACTCGCTGTTATCTCAGTCCCAGCCTTCCATTGCTTGACTTGAATCAGTAGAAAGAAACCAAGAAGATCCAGCATCCACATGCAAGAAGGGCTTTCTAAAAATAATTAATAAGCATGTTTGAATTAAGAAAACCTCTGTGGCAGGCAATCAATTCAAAATTGTGTGAGCACAGTAATTATATTTTTCATAATTAATTAAAATATGAAGGACCCTACAACTTACGGACAATGATATTATCATATTATTTATTTCAGAGTCTGGAAATCAATGGCTTGCCACAATGTGTCTGAAAATAGCTGACTGTTTACTGACATCATATACCATGTGTCAACAGAACACAATACCTAATCCACTTAATTAATGAATGAAATTCAAGCATTAGAAAACATGAAAAATTTGTGCAGTTACTTTTTTGCTTTGAATAGATGACGACTATACACATTTCAAAATTAGTAAGACTCATTTACTTATTTTAGGGAATTAGTAACGAAGTAGACTCTTACAAATGACCTCACTAGCCCCAGAAGGGATGCAAACCAGGTTTACACCAGATTGTATAGAATCAATGCTGCTACAAACATGTCAGAAAAATAACATTTGTCTTCTTTTAAAGGGAAATCCACTCTGCATATCCATGATACACAGACTATTAAATAGACAAAAGCCAAATTTATCTTACACAGAGGTAATAACAACCTGTGAATGGTGACAAAAAGTCACTATTTCAAAAGCTTTTCAAAGCTTTCAGAAAGCTTTGGGGATTCCTTTGCTCATTTTTCTGATAGATTTAAATCCTTTTTAAAATGAATTCAGGTCCTAAAACTTCTTATTTGCTGAAATGTTCAAACATAATACCAATAAAAGCAAACTTGGATCTTTTAAATTTGGGATATTTTCTAAATGTATGGAAATTACAGATTAAAATATAAATACTTTATAGGAATAACCACTGTCCATTTTAATCTATTTGTTAGTATATGTGTGAATGAAAGCCCACAATGAATAGACAGGAATACATCATATTTGAAGTTGCTTTTCTTACAAGATGCAGGACATCATTTCATTGGCTTTTTTCCAAATAGTAATCAGTCATTTCAAAACACGTTTTACCAATCTTGGCAGCCAATTCGTCAGACTAAAAAAGATTATTTTTATCAATTAGCCTTTGCAGCTTGCTGCAAAGTGAATCCATCTGAAGATGAATCTGGGGTAAAACTGTATTCTCTGATTAGCTTTAACTCATTCATTTGGCAGACTTTCAGATATTCCTCCCTGAGTGCCTGCCTGCTATTCAACATCAGCTGTCTACAGTTTGGTATCTAACCTGAAATATTTGTTTAGTTTTCCTTTAACGGAGCAAATATCAAAGTTACCTGACCTTGGTTGTTCTAGCAAGCCAGAGCCTCTCTCCACACCATTCCTTGGCACAATCAGGCCTTATCACTCTGAGAGTGATCAGTTTCTGAACAATATGCTGCTCATTTCAGAGTTTAGTTAGTAGAGGCCCAGCTAAAAAGTAAAATTGCTGAATATAGAATATTGGTTATGTTTTACTCCAAACTAGGACATCCTTGTTTAGTTAGAAGAAAAAAAATTCATTGCTTCTGTCCTAGAGATCTTCCTTGGATGGCATGAACCATCTTCTAGAAGTGTCCGATTGAAACTGTTGGTTCTAACAGGGGTTAAAGGGAACATCTAGTTTTTTTCTTCCCAAGTCAGGTCGCATGAACTTGCATTTTATAAATTACAGAGCACAGACCTCCCAAATGGTGAGAGAAAATACAGTCTTCTGATGCTGTAAAGTTCTTACCACTGAAGGGGTCTTCTAATTAACCCAGAATGTGTCTTCAGTATTAAATTCATCATGTTTTTTGTCACTTTCCCTGGATTTCATTTGGTTTTCATTTCATTTGGTTTTGTTATCTTGCTTCCATTACATGTGTCAGTATGTATTGATACTTAAACACAGGATTCTGGAAAAAACAGTGCCTACATAAAACCAAAAAAAAGTTAGTATAATTAAAATCCTAAGAGTCCTCTGTGCAGAATACATTCAATAATACCACAGGTAAAGTTCTTATACATCCACTTCTTGGTTTCTAACCCTTTTCCAGATGCCGTGCCTTGCTCCTTTTACTGCTATTTGCAGCAGGAGTGTTATGGTGAGTGTTATTGTGAGCATCTGGAGTCCTTCACCAGGAGCAATATAATGTTTGTGCTGCTGGTTTCATCTCATTGCTCTAGGCTCTACTCAGGATCATGTTTATATGCTTCCTAACATGCTTATATACCTTTCTTTTTCTTCATTGGGTTGCAGTTCCACATCACATCTGAATTTACTATCTACTGTGGGGTTTATGTATGTTAGATACTATTTCTTTATTCTTTTTTTTTGGCCTTAAGACTAGCTTTGTCCATCTCCAGGTCTGCATTTTTTCACTCTTCCCTGGTGAGTTGTTTACAGCTATGGGGTCTCCAGTGCCAAGCCTGTGCCTCACCTCCTATTTTTCCATATCTTTAGTGCCCTATGCTTCATGTTGAGTCTACAGTTTTCAAGGCTTCTTTTACCACCCCAAGCCTGTATTTCTTTAAATTACATCACTATGTTAAGGCCATAAAGCCATGGTGATACTGTCAGCTTTTCACGATGACTATCCTTTTCATGAGAGACCCTCAGACCCCATTCTTATCTCAATATTAGTGCCCTGGCATGTGGTCAAGAACTTTGTATATCTACAGCGCTTCCAGAATTTCCAGATGCTCTGGTACTTAGTCCAGTATCCAGGGATTGAAATACTCCCAGTTTGTCCCATTAAATAATGCTGAGAGATGTCAAATTTGGCTTCAGGAAATGGAAATATACCCAAAGGTCACTGGAGGCTAAAAGTTACAGTTCTAAGAAATTCTGAATGTTGAAAAGTTGGATTTCTTTCAAAGGGTATAAAACTCTGTTGTTCCTCAGAGTCTAATAATGTTACCAACTGCTACAAGAAGCAGACCTTTTTCCTTCTCACCACAATTCTAATAGAATGTACAGATTTACAAGATGTAGTTATCTAATTATAATTAATATTTATTTTGTTTTTCTGGTTTTCATCTATAAGTAGGCCTAGGAATTTAGGATTTTTTTTTCTCAAGATTAATTCATTACAATAAATTAATGCACAATTTGGAAGATGAGAATATAAATTTGTATTATGAGATGATGTGATGTGGTCACTTGAGAACATATCACACATTTTACCCACATGAACAACCTTCATTTTATGCATTAACACAACTGAGCCCTCTTGGGATTTTTCGTGACAGTCAATATTCTTAAAATTTAGCATTTAGGATAAAAAAAAAATAATAGGCAAATACTCAAGTTAAAACCAACATCATTTTCTCACGAACAACATAAAGGTTATAAACTGCTTTTTTAAACAGTGATTCTCAACTTTGTTTTTCTTCCTCTGCCTCCTAAAATACAGGAGATATCAAAACAGGGTTATTGGTAGCTCCCCAGCCCATCCTACTGCTTCTGTGTTACTGTGATGGGCTCATCTGTTCCTGAGATCCAAGGGCTGGTTTTGTTCTCACTTTCTATATCACCCACTCTCCTCCTCCTCCTCCTCAATCTACTCAATCCACAATGCTGCCTCAGGCTTCCCCTTATTTAGCACTTCCCTGGGCTCTGCAGTTGCCTAAGGGCACACCTTTCCAGAATATATTCCTCATTTTTATCTCTTCCTCATCCGTTACCTTGCTTATTGAATTCCAAGTAGATACGTCTCCTGTTTCCCAAGTCTACTACTTTAGTAGTCGCCTAAAATCTACAGTCATGTTTCTGAACACTGTGAGGTCATTTACTAGCAATTAATCTCAGCCCAAATCCTCTTTCACTGTCATAGAAGGACTTTGCCACTTAGACTTGCAATTTCTGAGGACCACGGAAAAAAAAAACTTTATCTTGAATAGTCTCCTTTTTCAGACTTAAACAATCAATTATCTTTTCATAAGATTATTCCCCATCTCAGTTTCTTTCTTCTTGATTAATTGTAAACCTGTTTTTACACTACTACAAATTAAACAAAGAGAATATATAATCTTTATCAATAATTAAAGATTAAGTGCAAAACTATAGAGACAAATGAGTGACTGGTAAGTTTATCCAGGCTGGATGCCACGTACCCACCCTATCAGACATAGGGGAAGCTTCTGACATCTTTTCACAGAAACCCCCACTATATCTCCCCTGGCTACTGAAATCTCGCTACACAAATCCAATACAACTGGCTTCAGTCATTGATATGTGTCAAACTCATTTTGAAAATTATTCTGTTAAGGGATTCATGAGAATTTCTAAGTTCTAAAGGTTCACGCTGTTTGGGGGAATTAAAGGGTTTAGACAACTGTGTATCTCTGAGGACTCCACCTGAAAACTTGGCAGTGCTGAAAACATGTCAACGTTTTTGTCAAGTTCAATATTTACAGCTGTGTGTAATATACTAGTGCTGTGTGCTGCATTTGACTGCAGGTGTATTTTGTTGATTTAGAGTTGATGTATAAAGATGTAAGTGGCTTTGAACCTGCTTACCCAAGCTTTTTTGTCTTCTCAAACAATTCAGTTTTGACCACAAACAAGAGAAGGCCAAGCTACATATGATATAATTTGTTATGGAGCACAGTGCCTGATTATTCTAATGAATCCATTTGATTTTTCAGCCCATACATATCTTTCATCATTAGTCACCTAGCTGTAGTAACTTTGAGGAGAGAGGACAAAGTTAATCACTTCTCATGTACTTCTAGAAAGTCTGTATATTAGCAAAGAAATAGCGAAGTGCCAACTCTCCAGCTGCTGCTGTAATTAAAGGTCTTTTCCCTGAATTCATATTACTAACTGAATTGCTCATTATAAATATTTAAATTATTGCATCTTAAATTTATCTTAATTTCAGAGGAATTCTTGAAAATATTACTGCTGAAAGAATGGATGATAATAATAATAATGATAATAATAACAACAACAACAGCTAAAACCCCTGACTGGTTTTACAGCTCTCAAAGTTTTGTATTTATTATGTTGTAGTTATGACTGCTGAATATTGGGGTACACAGTACAGCAATGTTAGAGCCAATTTTTGAAAGTCTTTTAGGGAACTTCCAGTTGCAGGTCAGTTTATTTGGACTTCAGTAGACATTAGCCTAAAGGTGTCCAAGTATCTCAAACCTACTACTGATCTGGTGACTTCTTCTCTGCAGGAAAGCAAGCTGGGGAATTTGCCGAATCTACTTATCCACTGATATATTTTATCAATATCAGTTCATCAGGTTTTATAGGATTTCTCCCTTTCTTTCTATTTCTGAGAGGTGTGTCATTTTGTATGCTTGCCTAAGTGAATTAAAAATAACCCAACAAATGTAACCTATATCACTTTTCCAAAGTGACAAATAATAAGAAGACAAATAATCTTTTTTCACAAAGATGTAACAGAAAATTAAAATATACTAAGATCTGGACCTTTATTTTCCTAAGTTTTTAGTGTATCAGTTCTGGAATAAACTGAGACTCTATTTTCACAGTTAATACCTTTAATATATTTTAGAAACTAAAAACCTTTAAAATACCCTGAATTACAGCTTAGACTGCTTTGGATCTGCTAAAGCACTTTGTTTAGTCTATGGAGGTGCCAATCATGCTTACTCTGGAGAATTTTAGAGTACAGCTGCTCCACTGTGAAATGTCTACCTCCCATCCTTCCACCCTCCTTTCCTCCCTTAGGTGAGTGAAATATCAGGAAAATATTATAAGCTTTAATTCTTCTTTACTGAAAGAAGAGTTAAGAACATTTTACCCTCATTACATATAATGATGAAGTTATCTCAGTTTCAGAAAAACATTTATTCAAAGCTTCAGCTAAAAACTGCTGTTATGAAAAATGTCCAGAGAGAAGGCCTAAGTTGAAAACATACCTATGGGACATGGAACAATCTTATTTTAGTGCTTCCTTTGATGTGAAATAGATATCTAAGCTAAAGGGCTTCCAAAGGTTTAACCTTTGAAAAAGACGCAAGTTGAGAAAACAACTGAACAACTCGGACCCTAAGGAGAAGCAGAAGCCCTAAGGTCTCCACCACCAAAGGAAAAAAAAACAAAAAACCCCAAAAAACCAGTAGGATTTCAACGGGCAGCTAATCATTGCCGCTAAGAAGTATTGAAACCACCACTCGTTACGCCACTAAACATAAGACAAAGAAATATGGTTTGCCTGCTTCACAAAGAAGAGAAAGGTTCAGGACCTTTCAGTTTCCAATGGGATTTTTATAGACAACCATAGAAGTCTTAAGTAATACCTTGCCCATTGCGAATTTAATAGACTTACAGTGTTCCTTGAGGCATGTTCCCTTTCCCATGTTATTAAGCTCTTCAGGAGGGATGTTGCTTTTCAATCCTATCTGGCTGTAAACACACAGGCAATAAAGCAGAAAAGGATGGATCATATTTGTTCTAAATATAAGTTTATTTTCAAGTATTTTATATTTTCATTTACTAATAAATGCTTATATTTTCTACAACAGCTCTTGACAGTCAGGAATTATACATCCCTGTATTAGTAATATTAACAGCTAAAGAGAGATGTTCTTTTGGTCATTTTACCCCCTTTCTCTCTTCTGTGAATTTTTTTTCCGTTCACTTTATTCTTGCTGCTTTACCTGCAACAGATTTTAATAACTGAAACAGCTTCTATCTGTTTCCGCGAGAAATTTCTCAAATATCTCTAAACAACTTTTTTCTGCCCAGTGGTTCTATCTCGATTCCCATCCACACTAGATTAATCAGCCATCATCTGTACATTGCAAACCCAGGGAGAACTTGCAGCTCCTCTGTCCCAGCTGTGTCCTGGGTTTCGCCCAGCCCAGAATGGTGTGCCCTTGCACAGCTGCCTACCTTTGCTTGGGAGACACATGCTGACAGTGAATTTCCTTGAATCGCCTCTGTCATTTACTCAGAATGGTAAGAAGTATTTAAATTTAGTCTCGCCAGCGAGGTCTATAAAACAGCCCTTTCAACTATCTCACCAATGATTATGATGTCGCATTTCCTGTGAACAATGCAAAAGTATTATTTTCTCTCCTGAAAACTGAGCAAATGAAGCCTAGTTTTGCCATTCAGTTAAGTTCCTTCTGTTTTGATTCACTAAGATTTTTCCCCTTTCTTGGTGTCTGGTATCCATTTATGTACAGTTTGATACTTAATTTTTTTGTGCAGGTTTATTTTCATATTTTGTACTTTTGTAGTTTGAGATCCCACAGACTTTTGTATTTTCTTGTAGAAGATTTCTTTCTCACTCAGTATATTGACTTGATCTATTATCATTTTGGATTTTAATAAAAAGCGTATCTCCCATTCATACCTTCAGAAACCATACTGAGGTACAGTCCTGATTAGGCACAGTCCTAATCCATGCATGCCAGGAGAGATCTCCTCGTCTCTAAGAGGTGGAATACTTCAGAATTCAGAAGTACTGAACCTCTCACAGAAGCACGCGAGCATTCAGGAACATACCTTTCATTTGAGCATAGGAAAGGTCAGAGAGGCAGCTGGGGAAAGGAATTAATACTGTCTGGAGAAACTGTTACCTTAGAGAAGGGAGTGATTAATCATTCCATTTTTCAAGCCACCTTCCCAAAAGATAGAAGTAATCATATCATATTACTGTAGTAAAAACTGTGGAGTATTTGTGAATTCCCTGTTAATGGATACAATTAGATTATCTTCTGTACCTGGAAAGGCAATTTTAAATCTAGAGTTTCTGTGGGTAGGCAGCATTGGTATTCTTGATAAAAGGCATAGCTGTCAATTTGAACATGATGGCTGTTCTTCCTGCCGCCCCAAACACCCCTTACTGCGACGAACAGAGTCACTAGGAAGTGATTTGAGGCTAAGAATAGTATATTGATCTCTAATAGCCAGGGTGGTGCCCTGCTCTTGCCCCAGCGAATATAACAGCCTTCCAGAAGCAGCGGCAGCCCGTGCTCACCGCCTTAGCAGTAGCCAGGGAGGCACCAGATCAAAGTCAACCCAGTTCTATTTGCTTCGGCTATTTTAGATTCTCCAAACACTGTGGTTAGTCAAGATAAGAAGTAAAACTAAAAGTTTACAAGGACTCTTGATGAGTTTTTCCAGCAGTACTGTAATTTTCTCTCTAATAGGCTTTCCTCTGATGGAAGCTAATGTTCTTCTCATTCATTTACTTCCAAAATGCCTATTTTCAAGTCTGCTGATTGGAGCTTTTGTATAAAGCACATCAGTGAGCTTTGATACTGCCTATTTGGTCTAAAATTAAGATTGTAGCCCTTATAATCTTTCATGGAGATTCGCACTCACTCGCTTCTGAGACCTAGATTTACAGTGCCTTGAGTAGATTTCATTTTGATTCAAACTTTATTGAAACTTCATATTCAGAAAAAAAAGGTGCCATTCATTGGTTTTGATTAGAAATTTATATGAAGATGCAAATACTGTATTCATATTTCAAAGTTTAATGCTTTTAATGCACCAATGGAAATATTGGTACTTTTCAGGGCCTTGATATATAAAACAAGAACTTGTGAATCAGTGATGCTTTACAGAAAAAATACATTCTTTTTACAAAAAGAACTTTTAAAAATATTTTTCAGTTTTACATTTAAATGGAAGAGCAGCTGATGAAACTGGATTGGACTAATTATAATGAATTTTTCACTGAGCTATGCAGATAGGGACTAGTTTAATTGCAGAAATACTTTCACTTAACTGAAAACCCATGTTCCTCAGATTTAAAGAGCCTTATTTTGAATTTAGTTTTAAAGTTAACAAGAATGCTAAACATTAATAATGGCATTATGTAGGAAGGACATGATGTAAGAGGTAGGTTTCGGTACTTTCAGTTGTGAAACTGAACATATTAAAATATTAACAGTATTTTTAAGAATTGGATTATCATACTTGCCTTCATTCCTGGGCTTTATTCTGTTTACTGCCTACTGTGTATCTTGTTCCACGATTGTAGCTCCTAGCAACCACTTGTTTCATTTAAACTGAAAATAAATCCCTCTCCCACTAAATAACTCCTTTTTTTTATGCTCTCCCTAAAATATTATTGCTTCATTCTAACTAAAGTACAAATAAGCAAATATGTGTGCATGTAACATACGCTGTCTCATGAAACAGTCTACTGTGCCTTATACATAATTTCTCTAGAAAATGTTGATTCTTCATTAAAGAAATAACAAAAGTACTGAAATTGTATTAAAGTACAGCATACTCAGATGATCTTTCACATTTTAGTCCTTGGAAAGAGAAACGATTGCACAAATATGAAGCTGGGAAAGACCTCTACTGAAATTAAAACTACTTTTATTTTAATAAGTAACCCCAGGTATTTATGTAAATGGCACTGTTTGGTATCTCAATGAACTGCCTAATCCTTATCAAAGGTGTCAGGACTGTGGTTTGATTTTTAAGGGATTATCACTAGAGGAGAGCCCCAGGTGAGGCCTGCAGGGCCTTGCACTGAGGGCTGGCCCAGCTCAGGGACCCAGCCTCACACACCCCACCCAGTCCTGGCCGGCAGCAGGAAGTCGGCGGCAGCCAATCAGGTGTGGAGGGGGCGTGGCCAGGAGCCACTTGGGGCTCTAAAGGCGGTGAGAGCAGAGGCTGGGAGTGCTGTTGAGGTGGTGGTGATGGCGGGCTCTGAGGTGAGGTTGGGCAGCGAAGTGGCGGCAGTTATAGCATATCGAGAGTGTGATATGTGACAGAGGGGAGTAGGCAGGCTAGCCTGACTAGAAAGGAAACATTCAGGATGGTCTCCACCAGCCTGATATGGCCCTCAGATTATTACCCCCTTTTGGTTTTGTAGGTTGATAACGATGAACCAGTGAGAAGAAGTCTGAGGGTGATGAAGAAAGATTTGGGGCTTTGGGACAGCTAGTTGAGGGTTCAGGAGCACAAATTGTGTTCTGCTCTGTCCCTCCAGTTTCGGGGACCGATGACTGGATAAACAGAAAGATTAGGCAGATCAGTACATGGCTTTGTAACTGGTGCTACCAGCAGGGCTTTGGGTTCACAAACCATAGTTTGATTTACAGGACACTGGATCTGCTTAAGTATGATGGGAAAACCCTATCCCAAAAGGGGAAAAGGATATTGCACTAGGAGTTAACAAACCTCGTGGACAGGGCTTTAAAATAGAAGTGAAGGAGGAAGGGGATGAAACCAGGACCACTAGTAATGAGCCTGGGGGTAAAGGGCCAAAGATGGGGTGAAATCGGGAGCCCAGCTCAAGTGCACCTACACAAATGCATGTAGCATGGGCAACAAACAGGATGAGGTGGAAACCATGGTACAGCAGGACAGCTGTGACATAGTTGCCATCACGGAAACGTGGTGGGATGATGGTCATGACTGGAATGCTGTGATTAGTGGCTGTAAGCTCTTCAGGAGGGAAAGGCAAGGAAGGAGAGGTGGGGATATGGCCCTGTATGTTAGGGGGGGGTTTGACTGTATAGAGAGAGATTCCAGTGGTGATAAAGTTGAGCTTTTATGGGGAAGGGTGAAAGGGAAGGTTAACAAGGAGGATTTTGTGCTGGGAGTCTGCTGTAGACCACCCAACCAGGATGAGGAGGCAGATGAGGTATTCTGTAAGTGGCTAGCTGAAGTTTCTCAGTCGCCAGCCCTTGTTCTGGTTGGGGACTTCAACCTACCAGATATCTGCTGGAAATCAAACACAGCAGAGAGCAGGCAGGCTAGGAGGTTCCTTGAGCGTATGGAAGATAACTTCCTGACACAACTGGTAGGTGAGCCAACCAGGGGAGCTGCCTCGCTAGGCCTACTACTCACAGAGAGGGACTAGTGGGAGATGTGGTGGTCAGAGGCCATCTTGGGTTTAGTGATCATGAAATGGTCAGGTTTTCAATTATTAGAGAGGTAAGGAAAGGGGTTAGCAAAACTTCCTCCCTGGACTTCCAGAGGGCGGACTTCAGCCTGTTCAGATCATTGGTTGGGCAAGTCCCTTGGGAGGCAGCCATGAAGAGCAAAGGAGTTCAGAAAGGCTGGGTGTTTTGGGTTTTTTTATCCTGTTCCCTCTTCATCTTGTTTCTAACAATAGCGTTCAAGAGGTATGTAAATGTTACTATGGCTATGAAGTTTTTATTTAAAAATACCTAAATAAGAGGTACTGATGAGAAAAACATGTAATTTTTTTAAATGGGAATTTGGAATTAATTCCTAATTTTACACAACTGTTAGGAAGTTTTGTATAAATTTTGAGTCAAAGTAGTTAAATAGATTTGCAAGTTTAAAGGACCAGTTGTTTATCTGTTCTGACCAAAGGCGGTTATATTGCTTAACTATATATTAAGGCTTCTGTCTTGCATATGTTTAAAGTAGTATCTTTCAAAAAGCATTGGTGTGGAGACATCAGCAAATGTAGAATCCAATTCTTTCGTGGTAGTCCAGTACAGCGACCTCACTGGTAATAATAGGAGGTGTTTCTAACTTTATTTCATTTTGCTTCCCTCTTCAGTCTTTTGCTTTTGTTACTCTTTTCTCCACTGAATTAATGATGCCTTTAGTGCTTGATGTTTTCCCCATTCAAGGGCTGTAATCAAGTCACCTTTGTCTTCTTTGGAAAGTAGATTGAGCGTGACATCAGGTTTGGGAATGATAGAATAGAAAGCTCAAAACACCAGTTGTCCAGAATTCCTTTTATTAACTTGATTTGTCAAACTCATCAGGCATGTACATTCAAGAGAAAGAGCACTGTTCTTGCTTTTCACATAAAATGCTGAGTACAAGAAATTATAAAGCAGAGGAATGTCAAAGACATAAGTAGCGTCAATGATTAGTCTTGAGCAGGAATATTTCCTTAAATTCTTTCTAAAAGACACTAGGCAGTTGGTAGATTATTTTTTTTATTGAATTCACTCTAGGTAGACCTATGAAAGCTATGACTTCTGTTTTAGACCATGAGTGCAGCTGCTGCCTAGTATCTTCTTTTAAATTGATCCCCCTTGACCTGGTTGAGTAATTGGCTCCCAATTCTCACTAAACGTATTTTTTCCAAATTAACAGAAAGAAAAATACATGGCTTTTTGTCCTCCATGAAGAGATTCCAAGGAGAAAAGAAGATAAACACCTTTTTTTTGCCATCTTTGAACCATGCATTTTTTCCTTGATCCGTGGCCTGTACTATGATTAATAGCATTTCCTTATCCTCTCAGGCTTTTCTCTATTCCTCTTCTAGCTACTTTTAGTCTTCACTAAAAGTTGCACTTTTTTTTTTTTTTTTTAATAGAACAATGCCCGTTTCCAAGTTGTGCTACAAATGAGCATAGCATTACCAAAAAGTCATCTCTTTCCCCTGGTTTCCCAAACCGGCCTTCATTATTCTGTGTTGTCTTGTTTATTTAGTCTTTCCCTGTTCTAATAATCCCATCCAGTGCCATTTAAAAACAAAAGGCTTGAGAATACCTTGGTAATGGTGGCACAAAAAATGAGAACTGAGGAGATTCAGGGGTAGGAACAATGTCAGGACCAACTCATTAGTCCATTTGGCTTGTGGAACTACACTTTCTGGCTTTCCTTTGGGTAGAGCAGTTGGAATCACTTTTGCTGGTTTGACTTCTGTTTAGTAATGTGGGTGGTGCAGGAGCACCCATTCTTGTCAAATGTGCCCAATCAAAGGAAAAAAAAAAAGGGTAAGTATTAATATATAACCTCATCTATGAGCACTGCCATGGTACAGTATCCTACTGAAGTAGGACAGATAAATACTAAATTGAATAATAAGAAACAATTGGCCAAACCACCTTGCTTCATGTTGCAAATATTCTCTTCCATACGCACTAATAGCAGTCAATGTCCTTGTCCTGAGGAATGGCCTTCTTGGCTTTTTCTCTTAGTGAGCTCTAACATCTGGAAGTTGCAATATACTTCTACTGTAATTTGGTTACTATGGTGATGAGGGATAGAAATATATTTGTAAGAGATTCTTTGACTATCCTCTGATGCTGAAGAGAAGTGAATAACATGTCCTAAAAGATAGATCCAATTCATTTTGCTTTGCTGGAACAACTATTTCCAATGAACTGAGTGATAAAAAGAAAATTACGGGTTTATCTTTTTTCTGCTAGTAGGATTGGCTTGTATAGAGTTTGCTGCATCAGCAGTTCTGGTATATAATATAGAGACAGAGTGTGATATTTGGATCTCCTGGTAAATGTTCTACCTACGTACAGTTGCTCTACATAGCTAGTCTGTCTTGGTGAGAAAATTACTAGAGGCTCACATGCTTATCTATTAATTGATTTGGAACAGCAGAAACCTGGCAATTTACAATTCCAAGTTAGAAGTATGTTGTTTACCATTTCAGAAGTATACATATTTTCATAAAGTATAAGTTATTGTTTTGTGAATGTCTATTTTTAATTCAGCTGATTGAAGTGACTAACAAAATGTGGAATCAATACATACTACTACTTCAGAATAGATTTATTGTGAAGTTAATGTTATTGCTACAGCACATTATTGAAAAATGCTTCTGATGTAATCTGTAAGTGCATGTTAGGAAAGGGGTTTAAATCAGAGCCCCAAAGTACAGGATATGTAAAAAGCACATTTGTTACATAATTTTCCAGAAGTAAATGGAAGTAAATTCTTAGCTGCTATAATTCTGCTATTTCTCTGATGTTGCACAATTAAAAAGGAGTTAATTGTCCAAAATACGGAGGCAGTTGGTAACTGTTGAGGGATGCAGGCAGATTACTAAACCCCTGCCTGGGGTTACAATAATTTGACATAACATGAGAAGTTGCTGAGCCTACAAAATAATTGTGTGAGTGGGTTGACAAAAGCTACAGACAGCACCGTGAGAGAGAACTGAATTCCAAAAATGGTTAGGGGAGAATTCTGCAAGACACAGAAAAGAGACACAGGTAATTAAAGGGAGGGGACTGGGGACTTTTCAGGGGTTATTTTCTTGCAAGGCCAACAGAGCCTGGGCAGCCCTATCAGTAATAGCACATAAAGCCAAGATTATCAAGGTATTAGAAATACTGAATTTGTTTATGCAGATGACAAAACTAGGGCCAATGGGGACAAACATAGGGGTTAGGGGTGTTTGTGTGGGGGAGAAGAAAAGGGTGAAAGAAGGTGGGGATTGAGGTGGACAGGAGAAGTACAAATATGGGAAAATGCAGAGAAAAGGTGATAAAAGTGCTGCCTGAGTGGAAGTGGGCTGTGGGTCTTCATGCTGGTCTGGCTGAGCCCCGCGTCCATCACTGCAGTCTCTTTTCTTTACCATTTCTGTGGTACCTCCCCAGTGGGCAGGGGGGAAGCTGGACTTGCCATCAACTAGAGTAGTACCCAGGTCTGGAACAACTAAAGGTCTGAGCCAGCAAGTAGGCAAGATGTTCAGGATCTGGGTATGCATATAAGACGGACTTAAAACCTGTACTAATATTTAAGGAATCTATTAACGTGGGTTTATTTATAGATTTAGAAAGTGAGGGGAGTGTGTGTGTTTGCTGGTGAACTTCAGTACTGACTAGCCAGAGGAGGAAAAAAGCTTGAGCCATCACTTGAGCTCACAAACACTGCTTGTGTTTATGTCATCCAGGGAAAGACTCTTCTCTCCATGAGAAGATCTCTCCTTGATCCGTGTTGGTGCTGTGTCTGCATTGTGTGTGTGTGATTGTGTGCACCAAGAGTACCTTCAGCTTCACTCCTGGCTGGATCTGTAAACAGGGACAACCTCCTTTAATAGTAACCACTATTGGTTACCAGATGTTCAATGGCTCTTTGGTGTCTCTTGGGACTATGGTTCCAGTTGTCGTAATCCCTTTGCTACAGATGAGTTTACTCGCATGTTTCTACCATTTTTATTCGCCAAAGCAAACAAAACATACAGGATTTTTAAAAAATTCTTTGCTTTTTAAATGGTGATAGTTTACAGATGTCCCAGTTAGTAATGGAGCTTCACAGTGTAGAAAAATTAAGAAAAACACAACCAATAAAGGACTCTCCATCCCTCCTAAAATTAAAAAAAAATAATAAAATAATAGAATTAATGAGAAATAATAGGGAAACACAACATAGTGACAAGGTAATGCTTATTGGCAGCATATAAAGATGCATGATTCACTCAAACACTGCTTAATTTCTAATGCTTATTTCTTCTAGGTCCATTTTGTGAGGAACATGGTGATCCTTGTGTATCTCAGCCATGCCTGAATGGGGGTGTATGCCAGTATAATCACTCTGGCTATGTTTGTGATTGTCCTGCTGGTTTTCTTGGTCACAACTGTGAAATTGATATCAATGAATGTTCCTCAAGGCCGTGTCAGAACAGAGGTACATGCATTGATTTGCCAAATGTAAGTATAAACATCAGATCCCTATTTGTACATAGAATCATAGAACCGTAGAATCACAGAATCTCATAATAGTTTGGGTTGGAAGAGACCTTTAAAGGTCACTTAGCTCGATTCCACTGCAATCTTCAGCCAGATCAGGTTGCTCAGAGCCCCATCCAACCTAGTCTTGAATGTTTCTAGGGACAGGGCATCTACCAGATCTCTGGGCTACCAGTTCCAGTGTTTTACCACCTTCTTCGTAAATTCACAGCATTATCTGAGTGTGTAGTGTTTCTAATATTTCTATGGTTAAAAAGCCCAAATTCCTTCAATTGCTTGGAGGTCACTTAAGAAAATTCCAATGTTGTTTTATTTTGTTTTCTCTTTAATAAAATCTGCTATAAAGCATGATATATCAGTCATCTTTATTACCTACTGGTTGCTTCTTATTGTTGCTTCTCCTGTGGTATCTGTTTTTAATTTCTTTTTTTTTTATTTTTGTCAAATATAATAAATTCATGAAGGCTCACAAAGTTAAAGGTGCATGATAATAGTCATACTTGGTAGTATTTCAAACTGCATGGTTGGCATTCTTTCATTAGCATGACTGTTGCAAGTAGCTGTGGTTATACAGAAAAAAATAGTGAAAGAAGAGTTCGAAAGCATATACAAGTGATGCATAGACTCACAGAGAGAGAAAAAAGATATCAGCTGCCAAAAAAATTGATGGATTTCTAAATTGTTCAATCTGTCTAAATATTTTGTCGAGTAGATAAGCTAGCACATACTATTTTGTACAATCATTTCTATAGACAAAAAGATGCAGTGATTTGTTTCACACAATAGAAGTGTCTCAACAGATGTTAAAATAAAGTTCCCCAATCATGCCTTTAAGACCAATTCTAAAGCAACACCTGAACACTTCCAATTTCAGTGAGGCAATTAACCCCTATATATTTTTCTTCTACTTTCTGACATTAAAAGGACTGTAAGGAACATTATATAGAAAAATAAGGGTGAAAGTGTCAGCTCTAATGAATATTGTCTTTTATAAAATACCTCACTGGTTTTGTTGTATAAATTAGACTGCAGTAACTGACAGATGCCTTTCACCATTGAAAGGGGGAAGAAGGATACAAACCATTTTCTTTCCTACTCTAGTTAGTGAACGCCATTTGGTACCTGAGGAAACATTAAATTGGAAGAAATTCAGAAATGAGGAAAAGCCATGAATGAATTATAAAGCTCCTTCTTGATTCAGATATGAAATCACAAAGCCAGCAAAATTTAGAGGTGGTATATTTCCAGCTAACAAACCCAACTCTCATACAATCTGTGCTGGAAGTCTTATTCCCCTTGTCCTAAATTATGTTTGCAACCTATTTGGGGCTAGGACT
Source organism: Gallinago jamesoni (assembly GCA_025769975.1). Classification (NCBI taxonomy): domain Eukaryota; kingdom Metazoa; phylum Chordata; class Aves; order Charadriiformes; family Scolopacidae; genus Gallinago; species Gallinago jamesoni. The sequence goes on from JAOQGH010000023.1 coordinate 88,272,823, forward strand.
GCTTTTTGTTCTTTGTAAGCTGTTTAATGTGATGAGACCCTGTCCTCGTTAGTGTCTCCATAGTAATGGAAGTAGACACCATTTTCTGTATTGCCTTGGGTGCAACAAATAATTATTTATAATTTCCTTCTCTTCTATAGGATGTGGCATGTATCTGCCTGCCAATATTCACTGGCAAGTTCTGTGAGAGAATACTGAATCCATGTGAATTATTGCTTTGCTTAAATAATGCAACCTGTGTAGCTCACCAGCAGAACTATAACTGCCGGTAAGATTATATATTAATTTACTTCAATTCTTCATTGGATCACTTGATACCACACTGATTGCAGAAAGAAAAGACATCATCAGTCACAGAACATAGAAAACTATAAACTTTTCACAATTCTTAATTCATTTTTGGTGCTCTACTGTGTTAGTCTTCTTGAATACTCTTGAATTGCTAAAAAGATTTAACATGTTTAAGGAGTTAAAAATTGTTTCAAAATAAAATATATAAAGCCTGATGCATTGATGACAAGTGAGAGAAAGTACAGGCACCACTCCCATTCAGGGTGTATGATGTTTATGCTAAGTTTCTGAAAGGGTAAGACAACTGTGTTAATTTCCAATTCACAGACATGCATTAGTACCTCTTAGACTGATCCATCAAGCAGCTTATTAAAAAATGCTTCATTCAGAAAGACCACATTAAAAACTATCCATTTGAAAATAAGAGAAGGGGCCCAGCAGATATATAATTTCATTCAATTTTAAATAGCTTTTTAGATATTCTCTTACACCGCTAAGGAGTACAATTTGTACTCTTCACATTTGCTTGGCTTTTATCTGGCTGCCTGATACAAGTTCTGCTAAGCATTACTGAAATGCAGTAAACAACTTTTAAATTTTAGGATATTCATAAAAGCAGAAAATTGAAAGCTATGGTACACAAAAGCCTGAAAACACATTATGAATGAACTTAGAAACTGCAAATACATAATGTAAGTATAAAACATAAAGTTACAGTTCACCAGAAGAGATTCAGTTGAGAAGTCTGGAAATTAAAACACAAGTAGAACTATGCTTACAATTTTCCCAAAGAAGAAAAAACATATACAACTTTATTTATGCTTCCACCTAAATACACATACGTACACACGCATACATAGTTAGATCTTCCCATATAGATATGTATAGCACAAAACAACAGTGTTATCATTTATTTTCCAATACTTTAAGCCAAGATATAAGCTACTAATTAATTACTGCTATATAGCCAGTCTTTTACACTTATGTTGGCATATGAATTAGTATGAAATGATGCTTGAAGCTTACTTTTAAAAATATGAATAACATGAACAATTAATATAAGGATGCAGGTGGCTTTTCTTTGAAAATTCCTGGCCCTGTGTGCAATACAGATTGAATAATTTACCATTTCACAAAGCACTGATAGAAATAGTCCGTACCACGAACCTCATTGTGCCATGGAAATTGGTTAATAAAAATAGCTATGAAAAGGCAAACAGGCAAACAGATATACTATGTGAAAATAAGAGTAGAAGTCTTTATTTAGATCAATATAACGGCAAGTAAAAATGACAATTAACAACCCATTTATATTGATTATCAAGAGAATCCCAAGTTATGTGGTAAAACTAGGTACTAGGGCTTTTAGTGTGGAGCTAAATGGTGCAATCCTGTTTCCTACTCGTATCAAGCGATAGGATCACATTAATATCAGTGGTGCTTAGACTTGACTTTCAATATTTGTGTATTATTTATGTGCTATCTGTAAAATACATATTTGACAAGACAGACAAGACACATTTGCAGAAAGCTGGTTTGAGAAATGGGAAAGGTTATAAGCTTATTATCTTTAACACTAAGACATAACATCCCGGCAAGAACACTGTGGATAGAGTGCACCCTTCAGCTTCCTTCAGCAGTATGTGCTGTTTGAGTAAAAACTGTGGATACTATTGAATTCACGCAGTTTTCCCCAGCTTCTAAGCTGCACACCAGACTTTCTTGGCCCCAGAAAGTGCCTCTCTCTTCCAAAGAGAAATATCCAGGAGAGGTGAGATCAAGCATCACCTGTAGGTTCCCAGTTTTCGCTGTACAGAGGAACAGAGAAAGCCTGGACCGCTGTCCTAAACCAGATGTTAAAAGTATGCAGTTTTAGTGTTAGATAAATATGGCAGCATTGGAACTTAGTTTCAATACTCAGCTTTATTTTTGCCATTCAGTCCCTGAAGACTTCAATTGGTAATTGCAGTATTTTTTAGTGTTTATTGTTAATAAATTGAAAATTATGTCCTCCTTTTTTTTTGTGAAAATAAGTTCCGTTTTCTACCACTTAATTCCAAATAGTTAAGAAATGCAAGTTCTTTGTATATTGATGCCTATGTACTTGGAAGGAGACTTGGAAAGCACTTTGAGGGAGTATGACTGATGGGCTTCTCACAAGGAGAACAGATTCAGCACCTCCCTTGGGAGAGCTGCAACGCTGCTGAAGTCAGCGGGCTGAAGTGTAGAGGAGGTGCCGAATTTTAAAGAGAGCCAACCATCAGCAGCTTTTACTGTTTTACTGGGTGTAGGATTCAAAATCCTCTCTGTAAATTTATGTCTTGTGCTAGCTGCTTGAATAACATGATGTTAGGAGGCCTATAGCAACAGTGGTTTAACAATTTCAGTTTTCTTAAGTCTTGAAACAAACTTGGAAGCTGTCTGGCTGCGAGTCATGTTTTAATTCATTTTACCTAAAGGAAACCTGCCTTTAATAATGTTGCTATGTTCAGGAGGTTTAGAGCTGCTTATTCAAAGTTTTAAGTGGAGGTTTTATTTCATTTTTGGTAATAATTATCAAATTACTGTAGGTTGTGACTATGTCTAGTTACTCCACAAAAAAACTCCATGTGTTTCATTTGATTTAACACTGCTACCTGATCCACTTTTACAGCATTTAAACACTTTAAATAAATGTAATGGCATTGAGCTTGTATCCATATACAAATTCAAATAGAAGTTGAATTGACCTATAATCCTTTTTTATTTTCATTTGGTCGCCCCTATTTTTTTCTTTCTCGTTATGCTCAAACTGCATTCTGCTTATATTCATCACAGTCTCAGCTTCTGTCTACTTACACTTTCTTCTATAGGAAAGCAGGTTTTTTCCATTCTAAACATATAACCAAATAGGCTCAATATAATTTTCTTCACTTCAGTTATGATGTATGACTATCTTGTATCCTAATTCCATCTCTTCAGTCTTGATGTCATGTACTACTTTGTGCTAAGAGTCAAATAGTAGCATTTTTTCTTAAATGTCAAAATTTAAGATGAATTCAAATAGGCAGTGAACAAGGATATCCATCACAATAAATTGTGATTGTTTACTTTGTATCTTCTTCTATTATCCTTGTTCTTTAGGACAATAAAAAATCACAAAAGGTGTGAAATGGTTTTCTGAGAATTTGTTCTGTTAGTGTCATCTTCAGAACTTTACTGTTAACTTTCTTGCTGTTAATTTA
>JAOQGH010000023.1:88276437-88299549 GCA_025769975.1 Gallinago jamesoni
TGAAATGGTTTTCTGAGAATTTGTTCTGTTAGTGTCATCTTCAGAACTTTACTGTTAACTTTCTTGCTGTTAATTTACTCTTGTCTTCTCTGACATTGGTATGTCTATCACAAAACAAGAAAAAAAACAGAAAAAAGTGTCTAAATATAAAAATTAGAAGAAGCAGTTCCTAAAATTGGCTTACTAAATTATCTGTTTTATGAAACAGTCATAGACTACCTAAATAAATTGAACCAAAGCTAGGAGCTATTTCACCTGATTTCGGATAATAGGTAAAACAAATTTTGCAATTGAGTTTGTCCAATTCAGTTTTAACTGTTATTTAAATATGGAATTATAACAAAAGATTTTTTTTTTATTATCCTGAGTTCCTAATATATGATGAATGGTGCTGTAATACGTAGGACAACAAATATGCTATCTCTTGACGAGTAATTTTGTTTAGAGGGACAAATTAGTATGTATCTACCTGATATCTTTGAACATGCTGAAATAAAAGCACCTAAATATATAAAAAACTACTTTTAGCTACAGTAAGTGAACTGGAAATTTGTTAAGAATAGAATTTGCAAGTATTGTGATTCCAAGTACAGCAAAATAATTAGTGGATTTACATAACAGCATTTTTTTCAAGAAGAGGGTGAGTGTAGTCCGTTGCTAATTGCGTAGAGTGTCCTTCTGTGCTTGTGTCTCTACTAGCCTCAAAGAATATAACTATTTAGGGAAGATTTTCCCATGTCCTGTCTCTGTCCAGATGGGCCTACACATGGACTGTATGGATGCTCTCCCCAGGTCACAGGTGAAATCCAGCTTGTTTAACATTTCATCAAAGGCTAATATGTGGCTTAAGCTGCTGGACCATTAACACAAATACTTCCTATTGAATGTTGTTGCCTGACCATTTCCTATTGAAAATTTACTTTCATACGTTACATAACTCTGAGAAGCTTCATGCATTTGGAAACCATTTAATGCCAGGAATGGCTTTATATTATATATATACATAATATGTATAAATAAAGTGGGGAAATGTAAGCAACGCGACTGAATCTTGTATCCATTAGGAGCAAGTGCACAGAAAAACCAGAAGCAATTCTGTATCATCTTCACGATTTCCAACTTCTGTGCTGAGTCACTACCAAAGTAGCCCTCAGATAAAGCTAAAGAAACTTCCCATCTAGAACTTTTGGGTTCCTTCACAAACACAAATTTTCAGTTTACTGGCTGTTTTCCTTCTCTTCTTTTCTTTCCGTGTTACCCAAAAAAGCCTTTAGACAGAAGAGCAGGCTGAGCCTGTCTCTAGGAACGTATCAAGTGAATTTCACAGGGATTATGTTATCTATCAAAACACAAAAGAGACTTTTTGCAGCCTGAATTTCACTTTTTTTCACATTTTGAGCAAGATATACATATTCAGTTATTTTTCTACACTGTTCCATTATTGCCTGTGAATAAGACTTGTTTACTATCTATTTGAATCTCATCTCTTTTTTTGGGGGGATTTTTAGGGGATTTTTTAAAACACTGGAGGGCTAGATAAGAAAAGCTAATGGTGAGTGCTGACATAAAGCAGAAGAAATGTCTGCAGTTCCTTTTACCATAGAGGAGTTATCCACAGCTCTGTTGGCACCACGTGGAACTAACAAACTTTCAGAAAATAGAATGCTGGTTTTGTTCTTTAAAGAAAATACCAAATTGCAATTAAGCAAACATAAAAATAACCATGAATTGTCCTGTTCGCAGGTTCCTTACGTTGTTCCTTACATACCTAAGCATGTCATTATGGCTTATACTTCTTGTTAACCACTGGTAATGATTGATGCTAACTATTGTAAACCTAATTTGTCATCATATTTCTAATTTTCCTCTCTGATGGCTTAATTGACCCATCCTTTCTAATAGATTTCCAAAACCTCATTTATATATTTTTATTAAATATTATCTCATTTGAGATTGTTTTTTGTTTCCGGAAGATTATATAAAGTATTGGTATGAAAATGCTTTAATCAATGAAAAAAATTGTTTTATGGACAAGCAGAATCATGCAACTGATTTTAATTCCTTGAAAACACGTTCTGTTTATTTTAAATAACATATGAGGTCTGTTTTGTTACCGCAAGAATATTATTTAATAGAATTATGGAACATAATTAAGTACAATTAACTTTTAAAATGCAAGTCCTCTAAAATACACTGGTGTATTTGCAGCTGCATGCCAGGATTCACTGGAAAGAACTGTGAGGAAGTAATTGACTACTGCGGGCTGCTCAGCATCAACTGTCTGAATGAAGGATTGTGTCTTAATATAATTGGAGGATTCACTGTAAGTAATTTAATACATCTTAAACTAATTCAGTGCTCCAAAGTATAAAAGCTTCAGACAAGCAGAACTTGAAACACATTCATTAAGAGACAAGAGGGACATACATTTATGTGTTTGTTATTTATGTAAATCAATAATACAAGGACGATTCACTTGGGTAGTATGGATTTTTGTATTACTTTTCTACTGAAACAGCGTTTTGTGCTGTATCAGGTAAGAGAACCGGAGATTAGTAAAAAGAATATATAACTAATTGTGGTCCAGTGCTATTATCCACATAGATGATAATCACAGCTATATTGCAGCCTCTACAAATATGTTGCTTGAATGGAGACTATCTGTTGCCATTTTTTAACCAGAACCAAGTTAGTAATTTAAATATGAGCACATTTAAACTTAATACAAGCATTACCTGATGATGCCATTGTGTCAGATAAGCATAGGAATTTTTACTTCTTAGGAAATGAAACTTATCCTTGCATTTCACATTCTAATATTTAATATTTTAGTATATCAATTGTCATTTCTCATATTTCAGAGTACAGCTGTAGTAGTAACAAGTAATTTCCTTTGTTATTTCCTTTGTTGCCCATCATCCTGCGAACCAAAGTGGTGATGTAGATATTGAGATAGGATTTATCAATACAAAAATATTGTGTAGTTACATCATTAATTCTAGTCAACGTAGCTTAAGGAAAACAGTTCACGTCAAAGTAGATTTAATGAGGTGACCTAATGGATAACAATGGAGAAACATTTTCTGCTGCAATTCACCCATTAAGTGAAATAAAGTTCAATTCTAAGGAAAAAAAATGGATCTTTGTGTATATAGCAAATCAAATGTGTTGAAACAGAGAAGTTGAAGTTGCATGCTCTGCTTTTTGTATCACACACACCACTCCGTCCCTGTCCAGAAGAAGCAGAAGACACCACAGTTTGTGTAACTAGATGTGTATGTTATGGCCAACTGCTAAGAAAAATGTAAAGGAACTAGATTTCTGTCTAAGATAAATTTGGGATTTTTTTTTTTAATTAGGAAAAGTGCCAACTGATTAAAATATTATTACTATATTATTTGGCGTATAGGTTTGTAGATCCGTGAAGCAGTTCTTATTCTAATTTTAAAATCTTACTTAGATTTATTTGTAAACCATATTAAACTAATTAAAAACTGAATGAATAGTTAAAGAGGAAAATAATTATAAATTGGGAATTATTATCCCCTATGATTTTTTTTAATGGACCTCATGGCAATTTGGACTAGTGATTTGAAGTATTTTGACAAAGCAGAAAATACAAAACTCTTTTGGTTGAAATGTGGAGATGACCACAGAAAATGGTAGTGTAGTTAACAGGAAGCAAATCTGACCAGGATTTCTTGGTAGCCTGTACTCCTTAGGAAAAAATGTGTTCTAATAGAGGCAAATTCAAGGCTGTACACACAGGAAAAAGAATGTGAGCTACACAGAAGTGAAATTTCCTGATGGTCTGCGACAAAGATGACAGCTTTGAGCTCCAGGTAGATGTTAAATTTGACATCGTGCTCTTGATGAAAGCAGGAAGAGACTCCCTGTAGTTGTAAATTGAACGCTTGTATTTAGAAGCATTTGTAAGTGGTCAGACTTCTGTGACCATCAGTGGAGGGTACGTCATAGGTGGTTCTCTCACATAAATTGTTTTAGCAAGGCTGAAAAACTGGAAAAAATTATTAACAGTGAGTTACATGGAAAAAAAACCAAACCACTTTTTAAAACTATATTCTCAAAGACATGTACAGATACACAAAGTGAAGCCAGTCCATGGGCTATCAGTTTTCTTCAGAAGAAAGACAAAGGAACAGTTGTATTAAAAATATTTAACTCTGGGTACCAAAAAATGTTGAAGCCACGTTAGCAAGGAAGTGCTAAAGTATTGTGCCTAGAACTGTGCAGCTGCTTCTTCTGTGCTCTACTGACTCGACCAAGGACTCAGTCCACTGATACTAAAAGGTTGGGAAAAGGTTATATTTCCCAGAGTTGCCATAAATAGTCAAAACGCTAAAAAAAATCCCACTTTATTTGGATGTTTGCTTTCTTAGCTAGTTTCTAAAATACAGAAAGATACCATTGCAGCCTTGCCTCAGTTTAAAAATCTGGATATAATTTGAACATGTGATTTTAACAGGTGGCAAATAGAACATTTGAACGTTACAGATCTTCCCCTTTCAAAAATACTGCTATGTAAAATTCCATTATTTAGTATTGATTTGTCAATTATTGCAAGAACACTGCTATTGAATTTCTCCTGTTTTGCAGCTACAATTTTGGAATAACTTTTTTTAAAATCTGTTAATCACTGTCAAACTTCCAAAGAAAAGATAATATAGCTCATTTTTCTTTGATATACATCACCTAGGAAAATTTTTAATTAATACTGTTCTGATTTGGCAACTTTATACTAAACACCTCTGCCTACTCAGTATTAGAAGACAGGGTCCACTGTTTTAAGGACAAATTTGAATTATGACAGGTTTAACATAAATGATATTTGTATGAACCAATTGCAGATTCCAGCAGAAGTTTATTCCATACAACTATTCAGCTGCGTTATTTTGACAATATGATAAGCTACTTCTTAAAAACATTTTTTAAAAAATCTGCCAGAGAAACACATTTCAATAGACATTTCTATTCTCATGGCAGTTTTAATTTTCCTAAAATGGATTTTAAAAATGAATAGCCAGCATTCTTAATTTGCAGTTGATGGTAGTATTTCCTCAGTGCTTTTAAATCTCAGTGTCTGAAGGAATTTATGGGTATAGATATGTTATCTTTTTGTGAAGATGGGGAAAGTCGAACTGTTCCCAAAGGGCAGCTGACAGAGAAGAGCGAGCTGTTGTTTCTTTCGTGCTGGTCATACTGGTGCCACATCCTAACGCCTGGGGAATGGGGTGGTTTGGGTAGGGTTGTCCCAGTGAATTAGACTGGCTCCAGCAACCACTCTTGCACAAGGAGACTGGGCAGTACAAACAGGTAAAGAGGGAACTCAAACAAGGAATCACCTGGAGACTATAAAAAAGGTTCTAAGGGGGAAGCAGATATCTAACTGTTTATCCACAACAAGTAGCTTATATCGAGGCAAAAGAATGATCCCTTCTTAAGACCCCCTGCTTTTTTCCTGAAAAATTAGTATTAAAGTTTTTTTAAAAAAATATAATCAAGCCAATACTGAAAAAGAAAATTTAAGTAATTTAGTGTGAATTTTGAGGATAACAGAACTGTCAATTATCAAATTTTTGAAAATGAGCCGTTTCTAAAACACAATATTGGGAAAATCAAGAGTATGAAGACTGCCAGGTTTCTGGCATGCAAAGCTGTCTTTACCCTCTAGGGAGAAACAAGAGATTGTGTTTCAACCACTGAATTGCACAGAATTTACAAAGTCCATAGGCCAGTTATGACAACCTAAGAACTGCATTGAAGCAAAAGAAGGTGCAGCCCTACGGCATTTGCAAGGAGGAGATTTGGAATAGCCACACACTCTCCTGTTTCTGCTCTGCACAAACTTCTTATGCAAGGCCACGCACATCATAAATGCCTTCAACTTTTTGCAGGGTGTAAAAAATGCTCGTTTATAGCATATTTTTTTTTTTTTCCTAACAGTTCCATGCTATGTTACGAGTAGCTATCTTTCAACTTATACTGTCTGCATAGTGTATCCAGGCCTATTTTTTCAACACGCCTCTCTCCCGTCGTCCTGACAAAGTACTGATTCGTGCAAAGCTGTGTGCTTTCAGCTGACAGAGGAATTGGGTTATATGGGCACAAAACCTGAAACTGAAGGATGAGGTGAAAGCAGTGCCATTGTAAGGTCCATTACCGCTTCCATGCGCCGCGCTTGAGACAAGGACTAAGCAAATCATACGGACTGCTTGAATAGCAGGGCTGCTTTGGCAAGTAAATAAACACTAGAGCAGCATTACAGAAAGAGATGACAATCTGTGTCATTGCTAGGAGTTTCACAATTACACCTACTGTTGGTCATTCAAAGGGAATACTTAAATTTTCTTTGAGAAACTGTGCTGAAACTTAAATGTGAAATTTTATGCTGGAATCATTGCCAATGGATGTCCTGGTGCCTTCTGAAAGAGCAGCAAGAATTACTGCTGATTTCTGGCTAGTCTTCATACGGTGCGCTGGAAGTAAATTGGGCTGTTAAGGGGGAGTGAAGGTAAGCAAAAAGAAGTACTGTTTTTAACTTCTGTAAGTAATTTACAGAATATGTGTTCTGTAAACATCAGGTGTTTGCATATGCCTGGCGAATACTGATTAATAAAAAAGGGTATCTATAAACCAGGAAACACCTAGTTGCATCCCAGCATGCATACCTTTCAGACAGTTACTCCCCAGTCACTCCATTTTTTCTTTCTTATATGGGCTTGCATTTAATAGTGTATATCAAATAGTATGATCCACTGGGTTTGCATTTAATAGTGTGTATCAAATGGTATGATCCACTGCAATAGGATAGAAAAATTAATATAGTAGAAAAGGTAGATGTCTAAAATCTTGCTATGCAGATGGCTCTGTGGCTGTTCATGTTATGTTCTTTTGAACCTCTTTCTCACAACCCTGTATCAAAGCCATCACTCTTATATTGGGAGTTTTATGGTGAGACTGAGATGGTCCTTGCACAAACCCTGCTGCCACCCCTCCCCTCTGCCCCTTGGTAAGTTCTTCTCTCGGGAGCACTCTCAGTCCTAATGCTCCTTGATAATACTTTATCCCCAGAAGTCTGACTAAATTTATAACCCTGAAGTAAAGCATCTGTGTGTGGAATTAGCAATAATCTCTAGGACTGAGCTACATCAGTCACACTGCTTAGACCTCGAAGCCCTAAGAAGGCCTCAGACTTGTTCTCAGAAAAAGCCATTTGTATTTATTGCATGAGAAATAAATTCTAGATGAAGTATCCTAAATGAAGAGGAAGTACAGCTGAGAGAAAACATTACCTTGTTTAAAAAATGTAGTTCTTTCAAAAAAACCTCCACACTAGGGCTCTTTTAAAGCCCCCTGCACTGTATCAATCAACATTTGTTTTCTGGGTATAAAAAAGCCGTAAGGAAACAAACATTTAATATGTCTGGCATACTATATATTAAAGCAGTTGGTTGGAGTGATAAAATTGTTATGAATATTTATAACAGCACTACTAAGCAATGCTAGAAGCAATGAAAATTGGCACTGCAAAATCTGGTTCTCTCAGATGCGACTTTTATACTTATGTAGAACGTATAAAATAGATTATTGTCATTTTCCTTTTTTAAAAAATCTAGTCTTTCCCACTGTTTTCTCCCCATGGACTTTCTGAGCAATACAGTTTCATCTTGGTGAAGCAACTTTGCCACCATCATTAATTCTACTGATGTCTCCCCTGTATTTGTCCTTCCAGCTGACTGTTCAAACAGCAGTAGTTCAAAGTCAGATGCTTCCATTAGGGGCTAGTTTTGCACAAGTTAATTACTCCATTTTCTTCCACACAGTAGCAGTAATTCTACAGAAGAGTTCACACAAATTTTAAAATGTCTTATACAGTTTTGCAGTTCCTCGGTATTTAATTTGAACTTTATCAGAGCAACTTCTTAATGCTTTTCTCATGCTATTGAAATAAACAGCATCAAAGCACCCTAGGTACATTTCATATGTGCTGTTATGTATCTCTGAGCAGCACAGAAGTTAATGAACAGTAGAATTCTTCATGTAATAAGCTAAATATCTTGCTTCCCAGAAATCCATTTAAATGAAAAATGTTTAGTTAAAGCTCTGATAATGTAATACGCTTACATTTCTTTATACAGGGTATCTTCTATAAAGATATCTAATTGATCTAATAAAATAGAATATAAATACAGAGTAAAATACATTAGAAATAATCAACAAGAATGTTTTGCTGTGTTTCTAAATGAAACTTCTATGAGAAGATGACATAGTAATTTTAACCCATTATCAGCAAAGTGAACAAAAGAATGCCAGCAAAAATAATAAAAAAGAAAATCATAAACGTGCAATGTTATATCAGATTATGAGATATCAGTGCCCTATAGTCTCTCCCACCTGAATAAGGTCTACAATCAAAACATTAAACAGTCATCACAAGGATAGGTTGTAACCGAAATTCCCTTGTTAACCTTGGCATTTCAGCTGAATCTATCCAAAACCATTAGGCAGACGTGCCAAATTAAAAATAAAGTTTTTATCTGGAATTTTTTGTTTTATGAATTTCCTGACACTGGCGGTTCAGGATCACCAGGCATTTTTAATATCTTAACAGAATCACAAAAAGCCTCCACGAAACCATAAAACCTTTACATGAATAATTATTTTTTTTTAATGAAGCAATGAATCACATGGCAACAACTATCCCCAAAACAGAACTAACGAGTAGAGTGAAAGCAGCATCCAATGCTTCTTTTATGCTGGTTGCATAAACCAACCAAAACAACAGAATGCTTTTGAATAATTCTCACATTGAAAAATATTGCACTGATTTTCCAAATAACACTTCCTGAAGATTGAATGTTCCTCAGCCAACAGGAATTAAACTGACTTTCCAGAGCAGTAAAGAATCATGATAATAGGCTTGCTCCCTGTAAACTAGAAAACTCCAGCTTTGAGTATTTACAGTTACGAGCAAATTAAGCAAACAAACAAAAAAAGCTTTTGTAACATGACTTCATTAGAAATAGAAAAATGAAGCAGTGGTTGGGTCTTTCACAATTTCAACTTCTTTTACATTCTCGTGACTTAACTAATTGCTTGCTTTGGGGGAAAAAGAAAACAGGCCCTGGGCCCTATGAGTCCTAAGACAAATCAATAGCCTGAGAAGGAAACCTGGAATGAATTTTACTACTGCACTGCTTTACTTTTATTAAGACCATAGGTTAAATAAATATATAAATACTCCCTTTTTGTCATTTGGCCAAGCCCCAGGTGATGAGTTCTTTAAAGCTTTTGTCATAAACCAGTCACTCAAGTTTCTAATGTTGAGAATATTTGTAGGAAAACCGAAGAAAATAAACAATGGTAAGAGTGTGCATGTAGCACTGTAGTTGTGGAATGGGCAGGAAAAAAAAAAAAGGAAAATCTGAGGAAGGAAGAGCAACAAAGACAGGACAAAAGGACAAAAACAAAAATTGACAGCGCTTTGATCTCTAAATTCTGGGTTGAGTTGGAGTTTTCTCCATATATTTCAAAAGTAGCAGAGTAACCTATAGACTCAGAATCGTATAATGGTTTGGGTTGGAGGAGACCTTAAATATCATCAAGTTCCAACCCCCCTGCCCTGGGCAGGGACACCTCCCACCAGACCAGCTTGCTCAAAGCTCCTTCCAGCCTGGCCTTGAACCCCTCCAGGGATGGGGCATCCACAGCTTCTCTCTGTCTCTTCTCTGTACTCTTCATTTTGCAAGTCTTCTTCCCAGGCAATTGAAAACTGAGAAGAAAGAAAATAAAAAGGTTATTATACCACTGTTCAACAAACAGTATTCTGTTGGGGTGATTTCGATTCAGCCTGAAGAGATGACTTAATGTTGGTGGAAAATGCTGTCTTAAGCATCCCTGAGACTTGTCCTTTAATTATCCTCAAAACAATTCAGATATAATCTGCAAATAGTGATTTAATTCCTGAATGCTCTCTTGCAAGTAATACGTTTCACCCCAGGTGCAGAAAAGCCACTTTGCTAGATGAAAAGCAAATGTAGTTTCCACAACTCAGTCTCTGGCGTTTTTTTCCCCACTCTGAGAACAGTTTTTTTTTAAGTTAACATATACCCACCAGGAAGAGTGACCTTATTTGAAGAAGCTCTTTCTTGCAGAATAGACTTTGAATGGATAAAAAACAACCAAAAAACAAACAACACCCCACCACATCACACAGGTATGATGTGGGACACCCACCCACAAACCGATGATTTTGGGCACCAGAGCATGCCCTGAGGTGCCACGTCTACACGTTTCTTAAACCCCTCCAGGGATGGTGACTCCACCACCTCCCTGGGCAGGCTGTTCCAGGGCCTGACCACCCTCTCAGGAAAGTCATTCTTTCCAAGATCTAATCTCAACCTCCCCTGCCCCAACTTCAGACCCTTTCTTCTGCTCCTGTCATGATTCCCTTGGGAGAAGAGGCTAAAACCCACCTCTCTCCAGCCTCCTTTCAGGGAGTTGTAGAGGGCAAGGAGGTCTCCCCTCAGCCTACTCCAAACTAAACACTAATGTTTAGTAACTGAGCAGACAGGAGGCTGTCTAATCAATGAGAATTGCCCTTGTGAAAAGCTATTATAGGGAAGAAGCTATCCTATAAACTCCATTTTTATAGGTATAACAGCAGAAAAAAGAGATCAAGGATAATTGTAAGTCCACTGCTGAATGAGATGGCTGACATCCAATGCCTTTGCCCTGTTTTTTACTAGCAGTATCTTCTTTCAAGTTTCCCAAGTCCTTATGCTGAGTAGCAAAATTTGGAGCAAGGAGGAACTATCAATGACAGAGCAATGCCAAACTGCAGTCTCACAGTGTTCTGAAATACTTGTGTGCTACTGTTGACTAGACTGTTTTATTCCCCTTATCATTTGATTCAAGGCAAGCTACTGTTAATTATATCCTGGTCAGGGCACTTGTAATTTTTAAGTTTCTTAAGAGTCTTCTGGGAAGTTAATATAAGCTTGTATTCCAATGGAATATTTTCAGTGTCATATTTTTGTTTGTTTGTTTATGGTTATAAACAGTGTCTTCCACTTCTAATGGAGTGTCTTGGCCCTTGGAGGATACTGAAGTCAAAAGGCTCTGCCAACGTGTTTCTGTCATACGATGCTTAAGTATTAATTCTATCATAGTAATGGAATAATAATGTTACATACTTTTTCCTATGTTTTAGATCCATTTTTGTGAAAATGAAACTTTTTGTCCAAGTCATTCTCCAAAAAGACATGTAAAGTGTGAAGACTACTGAATATATCTCCATTACTCCAGAAAATAATTTTTAAATAAAGAAGCAGCTCTAGCCTTGTACTTAAAAACTTCCCTAGACAGCTTCAAATCTTACTGTTTCCTCTGAAAAAAAAAATATTCTTATTTATTTTAGTTAACAGATAGGGTCAGAATGTATAACGGAAGGTGTATATTATGTTTTCTCATTACCTGTTTGCCACTGTCTGTCTTACAGGCTGTGTTAGCATCACTGTCTAGTTTTTACCTCACCTCCAGCCCTTTTAAATCCTTCCTTCACACTCAGTTCTTCTTTTCCTGCAGGCATCTCCATCCATCACAGCCAGTAATTATCTTTGCCGTTTCCTCCTACTCATATGTCCTCTTTTCCCACACTTTTTCATCAGACACGGTAGATGAGTTCTGCTTCTCTCAACTGTTTTATCATCTGCAAATACAGGCATGAAGAACAGCCCCAGCTGGATGCAACAGTGCAGTCTACCATACTTTCACTAGTAAAACACAAGACCCAAAGGCATTTCTACAGACTTTCACATTGCATTTTCATTTTGTGTTTTCTTTCTTCTTGTTTTTTGGTTTGTGTGTGTGTTTGTTGTATCTAGTGTCTCTGCGCGCCTGGATGGACAGGAGAATTTTGCCAATTTGCTGAAAATGCGTGTTTAATTTATCCAAATAGTTGTTCGGATGGAGCAACTTGCATCGATAAGAGCCAACTGAGAGAGCAACCTTTGTTTCAGTGTTTGTGTCCTCCTGATTTCACAGGTAAGGCATATAAAAATAATGTAGAAGTTTGTAGTTTCATTTCCTTTTAAATATTCAAGTATGCAATGCTGAATTTTCAAAAATAAGGAATAGAGAAGTGTTTGGAGGGGTAATAACATCTCTTTGCATTTTCTGCTCAGATGCCTACAAAATCTAAATCAAACTTACAGGTAACTTTTGAAGCTTCATCATGAAGGTTTTAGTAAGAAAAGACCTGGAATAGGCTTCAACTTCAGTTTAAGAGACTGTTTGTCTACATTTAGAAGTTCTGCATGTGAGCTAGATGTCTGCTTTCTCATTATAGTCCCTGGAGATCTAATTTATGTAAGCAATGAAGCCCTGGGAGTTTATTAGTCTGTATAGCCTGTATTTGTTCAGATAATTTAGTTATTTTTCTGACAGTTGAACCCTACCTCCTATTTTAACTTCTTGGTGGGCCACCAATGATTTATACAACTTAATTTGGGGTGGGACTTACTGATTCACTTGACTTTAGAAGTCTGAAGTAATGTAAGACCTAGTAAACAAGTCTTCAAAGCTCTGTGTATCATCAAAGATTAAGTCTTTTCAGAGAGGTGTTAAAATCACCCTTTTAGAGATCAGTCAGTGGTTGGAAGACTTTCTTTAGGGGTGGTAACTAGAAAAATAGCCTGGATTAACCACTTTGGCTTTTAGCTGGCAGGGAAAATGATTTCTAATCTTACCTCCAGCCTTAGCCTTTAAATAGCAGCTTATTCAATTTGGGTTCTACAATCCTTTACTACTCTTTGATTAGAGAGGGCACTGAAAGAGAAGCATGGAATGTGACTCACTCCAGTTTTAGGTAACATTAAGGAAACAGATATTACCTATATGTATACCGATTTAAAGATAAATTCCAAAAAGATTAACAGAATTTTAAAAATAACCCATTGAAAGAGAGAAACTTAATATTTACTCCCTAAAAAATGAAATTTAAATTAATCTAAAGAAATACTATTAATACACAGATGAAATGGACTTTAAATCTACTGACACTGGCGAAGAAATCCCAGACTATCAACCTCTCTTCACTTCTACCTCATCACCTCTATGATTCTCTTTTTTCAGTCTAATCTTGGGTTATTTTTTATTGGTGTGACAACCAAAATTATGGATTTGTTAATAAAAGTAGTGACTCCCTGCAATACTTCAAGGTTTTGAGATAATAGTAAGGTCTCATAATCATGAAACAGAAGTCTGACGGGTTATAGTAAATGGCAAGAAACATATGCAGTTAATACAATTTAACCTTACTAAACACTGAGTTATGACTGATTTCAAGTGGAACTGACTTCAGTATTCAGGGACATCTTACTATAAGGTTAAGATTATTTCTTTTGTTAGATGTCATTGTGAGAGGTTTTTTATGTTATAATAGATTTATTATTTTTTTGTACTTCTTTCTATTTTTAAATAAGTTACTCCTTCAGTCTTGTTCCATAGCATTTTTCATTTTCACCTGTTCACTGTTTCATTTATGTGTCTGGGAAGAGAGAGTGGGAAGAACAATGCAGTAGCAATTTTGGCATGTTTCCCTGACTGAATTAAATAGCATCTGCAGCCAGAAAGGCTATTGCAGTTACACATCTAATTGTTCTTAATTGTGTTTATAAATTATAAACACTACAGCTGTAGCCTTTGCATTAACATTTAAATCATATTTGGAGCAGACTTATCTTAGAGAAAACGAAGTATGACATGATGTAACATTCTCAGCTGTGAAAAGCAGAACTTTGATTTTAAAAGTAATGAAAATATTTCATTTTGCTTTCATACTCTTTAATGAAGAAAGAGTGGAGAAGCCTAGCCTATACACGCATATGCAATTTTAAACTATATTCTTATTTCTGTTTACATGTAAAACACATTTTGGATAACTGACAGAAAAACATCCATGTGATTTTTTTTTAAATGCTCAAAGGAGAGAATAAAAAGGTTACAAAATACAGGGTTTTTCTTGAATAGATTTAATTACTTCTGAGCTTTTAATTACCTTCTACGGGTAATCCTTTTTTTCCTTTTCCTCTTTCTATTTTCTGAAAGTGGATAAAAACCTTTGTACCTAGAACAGTGCAGGTAACATGGCTGATGACATTGAAATGAAACAATCCATGTCAGCAGTTTCTCAGGTTCTGCACAGTAGACCAATTGTCCTTGAAGAAGCTTCCTTTAATTAATTACTATCTTTCCTTGTGTGCAGAGCAATCATATCGGCAGGAATTGATTGGGCATGTTAGACACTTCATTTAGTTGGTAGAAAAGTCCTTTAATTAAAATAATTTTACTGCTGCTAAAATGAACTGCAGCCCAAGAAAACTCACCAACTAGAATTTAAAGTTCTATTTCAATTACATACGCTTTCCTCATCTTCAGACTTTCTTTTTAGAAAGTTCACTCATGGATGTATCCACAATTTATGTTTTCTCTTTCTCTCTGTTTTATTGAGCTGAGACAGGGCTGCTAATTTCTACAGCATACATGGGAAATGAATATAAACAGATTTGGATGAAATTTAGGGCAAAAGACAAATGGTTTTAGCCAGGGCATGAGTCCTTACAAAGATCTCTTACCCACCAAGATACCAAGCTGAAATACATGAAAACACAATGGTTCCCCTCCATCTGGAGTATTCTACTAATTGAGACAAAAGGAGAGAGAAGTATGCAGTCCAAAAATAAAATGAATACATTAAACCATGCTAGCATAATATTTAATTTGAAGCAGATAGATAGACAAACTCTAGAACACCAAGTAAAGGCTAATGTCTGAAGTTGTACCTTACCTGTGGGAACCCCAGGCAGACTGTAATCTACAGCAGTTTAAATCAACAATTTTTCTGAGTCTTGATTGCCACAAGAAATAGTAAGACTACTGAAATTTTTATGCTGGATATACTTTTTTTTTTCCTTTGGCATGCAGCAATTTAATGAAAAGCCAAAAGACTGTGAAAATGTTCTGCCTGATATTTCAAAGAGAAATATAATGTCAGTATTTAAGTTCTGACTGCTTTTAAAATGGAAGAAAATGTTCTCAATTTACAAGGGTATTTATGAATATGTTCCTATATTTCTTAGTATTTCAGTTTCCAGTTTAAGACTCTGTACAGTGAATATATTTGAATATATGAATAAGAAAGAATTTTGAAATAATTCTTGTCCATCAGAATAACTATATATTACATGGTTAACTTAAAGATGCTGTAGTTTGTTAAGAAGCATATATAGTATCAATGTCTGTGGATTTCTAAGTAAATATTTGACAAAATTTTTCAACTGAAGGAGAAGCTTAAAAATGTGCACTTAAACTTGACATATAAAATACTCTCGCTGGCTATATCTGCTCATGAACTCCAAAAATTACTTTCACCCACCTCTATCAAATTTAATTATTTTTTTTAAGAAAGGTACAAAACCTTTGACCTTTTACTTTCTGGGACTATTAGACCTGCACTCCAACCAGGGTGGTGCTGTACATCACTGAATAATTTAAAAGTAGCAAAGTATGAGAGACGTTGTGGGAGTGTTTCCTAATCACAATGTGTTCACATAAAAGCCTGACCTCAAAGTCAGGGGCATGCAAACCAAACCACTCACTTTGCCATCTTCTTCTTCTGTTTTCCAATTCCTACCAGCCTTCTCTTGATCATTTTATTAAGGCAAACTCCTCCCAAATTTACTCTCGGGAAGTTTCCAGAATTCTGCTGATTTGCTTTAGCTTGTCTGTCTCTTCTGGCTTTACATCTGTCAATGTCTGTTCTTTCCTTGCTTACTCATTCAGGCTAAAACTTGAATCTAAGATCTTTTCTCCATGGATAGTTTAATAAGTTTCTCATAGAGAACATCAGTGCATTATTCATTCTCATTACCCAACATCTAAGTCTGCTGTAAGAGACAAGAGAAACTAGGAATTTGCAGCTTTCTTTAAGCATCCAGAGAGGCAGCTGAAGAGACACTGTACATTCAAATACCTGTATATCACACCAAAAAAACCCATCAAATCATCAATGTGAAACAGAAGGGAACTATGACTTCTATGTAAATTTAGTCAAAAAGCCTTCAGAACAAGTTGTTTGAAGTGGTCTGAAAAGTTGATGATGTATAATAGCCATAGAGACCTTTTTTCTGCTTCTCAGCTGAGCGTGTGTTGATTAGCTCAACTGAATACAGCACTTTCACATCTTACCTAGAAAATTGTCAACACCACTATAAAATCACCTACCACACTAATGGGTTTAAATCATCATAAGGTGTGTAGTGTAAATATAGCATGTTTAAAAATGAAAAATGCAACTTAGTGTTGCTGAAGAAATTGTCTTGAATGAATCTATCTTTATAATCCATCTCATCCTTTTTTCAATCCAGAATTCATGTAGCTAAATAATTAGAGCTAGTTTTCCAAGGAACTTTTTTAAAACTTAAAACCATTCTCTTTCTGGAACTCTAAGTTCCAGAAAGATGCATGCCTTTTATTACCAGCAGAAGTAGGGAGGTGATTGTCCCCCTGTGCTCAGCACTGGGGAGGCCACACCTGGAGTATTGTGTCCAGATTGGGGCATCTCAATCCAAGAGAGACATCGAGGTGCTGGAGCGGGTGCAGAGGAGGCAACAAAGCTGGTGAAGGGCCTGGAGCATAAATCTTATGAGGTGTGACTGAAGGAGCTGGGGCTGTTTAGTTTGGGGAAGAGGAGGCTGAGGGGAGACCTCATCACTCTACAACTACTTGAAAGGACACTGCAGAGAGGTTGGTGCTGGTCTCTTCTTGCAGGTAATTAGTGATAGAACAGGAGGGAATGGATTCAAGCTGCACAGGGTAGGTTTAGACTGGACATTAGGAAACAATTCTTCACAGAAAGAGTGGTCAGACACTGGAAGAGGTCAGACACAGAGAGGTGGTTGAGTCACCATCCTTGGATGAGTTTAAGAGTCATTTAGATGTGGTGTTGGGGGATATGGTGTAGGGGAGAACTTTGTAGAGTAGGGTAGATGGTTGGACTCGATGATCCCAAGGGTCTTTTCCAACCTGAATGATTCTATGATTCTTCTTCTTGGCCAATAGAAATCAGGGAATAGAGTGTGTTTGATTATGCAAGTACGGATGGCGGGTTTCATGCCCACAGTAGCCTGCTGTTGGCCATATCATGATTCTACTATGGACAGTGGGCAATACCTTGATTCTGCACATTCTTTAGGTGACCCCAAGCAGTCTTTCATCAAGGTGTGTTCCTTACTGGGCTGTATGATCTCTGGTACCTTAAGAACAATCTGCAGAGGGATATGTAGCCAAATATTTCAGCACAGCAAAATATTATTTCTAAATAAGAGTTAACTTTACTTCACCTAGCTTGGTAAAGAAAGTATAGCATATAGAGAGAAACAAATAGAAAATGGATCCATTTGTATGAGAGAAGGATCTGTGAGGGTGATACTGATTCCAGAAGGGAACTAGAGCACAGAAGTTAAGAGGAGACTGATTGATAGTATATGGGAGTGAAAAGTATAAGAGTGTCTGGCATACTGTGAAACCAACAGCAAATTCTGTCATCGTCTAGCACAGTTAGTCTGTAATCTGATGACATTCTTCTGAGCAAGGGAGTACCATTATCCTTTTCTCATAGAGGGGGCATTGATATATAGACAGATTAAAACCCTATTTAGCTTTGGGTAATTTTAGGCAGCCCCAGCTGCAGATTGAAAATGCCTAATGAATCCAGGAGCTAAAATTACTTGTATGCTAACATTAAAAAAAGTCTGTCTAGTCCAAAGATCTTTGAGGGATAAGCCTGTGTTTGATCTGCTTCCAGGGAAAGAAAGCGAAATATAAGTTCCTGTTTGATGGGGTTTCAAATACAAAGTATAGCTCATCTCTCTGAGAACATAGCATGCTTTTATTACTTTTTATCCTGACTTTTTATGCCAGGGTGTGGAGTAAGTGCACTGAAATATGCATATATGAATGAAAATGATCTATCAATATATTTATACTAGAAATGAAATAAACAACACCCCTCCGAACTATTACAGGTGTCAGTCTTTCTGCTTCCCAAATGTGAGGAATAAATCTCAGCTAAGGTGGAAGTTAATCAGCTTTTATATTCAATTTAAGTGGCATGACTACATATGTGATGAGGGCAAGGGGGGAATGTTTTCAAGGAGGCATATGCAATTTTACTCTTGTTCTAGGGATGAAAGTCTGAATGTTTGGATGTTTGACATTCATCTTGTTAAAAGCTATTTTCCCTTTTAACCTGACCTGTGCTGGAACTGAATATTATTCAGTCTCTCAGGCGTGCTTGAAGTTATTCTAGGAAATTTTTTTAAAGGGAGGGAAAGACAGAAATGTTTGCATTGACACTGCAAAAGTAAGAGTCAAGGTAAATGTTTTCTTGCTGATCTTAGCTGGATTGTTTCTTTGCTAAAGACCTTCAGGTAGAGGTTACCAGCCAGCCAACCATACGAAAACTCTCTTTCCATTTCCATGCTTAGCAAAGTAGATTCAAATTTGAGAACAGTACTCTCATAGCATTTTATCTACCTTTGCAAATGCACAGTTGTTTATGCTTTCTTAAAAATAATTAAAATAACTTAGTTTTTATGAATTCTACTGATGTCCTAATTTCAGCAATGTAAAAGTAAGTTGGGCAGTGCACCTTCTTAAATAGATTTACCCTATGGGTGATTTGAGGTGGCTGATTGTCTTATGAGAACTCAAATGTAAGTGAAAAAATATTAATATTCTTTTGAGGTTTTTATGGTGAGACAAAGAAATTATAAAACATATAATTTTGGCAAATGGGAAAATGTGAAAAACTGCAAAACTTATTTTTTTTTTAATTGGAAATGTGTATAATTTTCTATCACCTCTGATGGTTTTTATTGAGCTTCTCTGAGGGCTCATGCAAACCACTCATTATTTTAAAAATATGAAGGTTTGATGAAGTACCCTACTGCACTATCTCTGGGCTCATAGCAAGGGTAGAGAAAGAATGATGACATCCAGAGCAGGTATCTGGATGAAGAAGAGGCACAGCTAGGAGAGTTACAGGTTTGAGATAGCTTTGGTACAGCTGTGAGCACACTGCCTTCCTGCAATACCCAATTCTTTGCTCTTTTCAACACTGAAGTTAACCCAATGCATCCATACAGAAATACCAGTGCCCTACCAGTGGCCTCCTCATCATCTGACTCCAGTAGGTGGACCACTTTCATGTGCCTTGGAGAGTTTCTGTGCAATGGTTAGGGGATCCAGAGGGCAGAGGAACCTGCAAGGATGGTGGTCTTTATCCAGTCTGGGAAGGATGCTCATTCTGGAAGGTTCCCCCACTCTGTGAGTAGCTCTGCGAGTGGTTGTTCTGGAATTCTTCATATTTAACATGATTGACTGATTCCCTTCAGCAAGGGAGAATTTAAAAGAAAGAGAAAGGGAATAAAACTAGAGGAAATCTCTCTGTTCCAGACATGAGAAATATTTTGCATATTCTTCTAGTATCCTGTGGGGTTTTTTATGAGCAAGATTTTTTTATGGAGACATATGAAAGGCACTTTGGCAACAAAACAAGCAAATGAACAACCCCCCCCACAAGAGAGTAAGAGACTATTTGAAAGAGAGGTCTACAAAAGACTTTGCCAAGGGCTAAATCTTTAAGGCCAGATTTCCAGCTAAATCCTGGAGGCATCTAAAAAAAAGCACAGATAATCTATTAGGTGGTCAAAAGTCAAATTGTATGTTCCAGAATAATGAGTTCATTTAAAAGCCAAGGTTAATAAAATACATCTCGAACAAATGTAAAGACAGTCTGTAAAAAGTACCTCAGCTAAAAGACCTTGTGCTAAAATAACAGTTACAAAGGAACTTTCAGGAAGGGCTATACTGAAGAGTTCTTGAGTGATTCATTTCATTTAAACCAGGAGAAGGTGAAATTTTAACTGCATATTTAACATTTTAGAATCTGTGCCCATGTTTATAATTCATGCAGCAGTAGACAACGGGGCTTAGTCATAAGCTGGTTATGGCCAGTGGAAGTCTTCTCGATCTTTTCAAAAAGTTTTAAATCTAGCTCCATGTGAGTAAGAAGATGCTAGCTGGTACAGTTTGAGAATTAGCACACTAATATTCACTTGAACCGGAGAATGTTTGTATTAAAGTTTGGATCTCCTTAGTCTATGAAGCTGGGACAGTATTTAGTGAACATGTGTTTCGCTTTGGCTACTCTCTTATTGGGACATGTGTCATGTTAAAAAGCCTGTGTTGCTTTTCTCAGAGGAGAAACAGCTTTCTGGAACACCGGTCTTCTGTATGATGCCTAATATCTTTCACCTAATCAGATTCACATGTGTCAGGAGAAGTTCAGACTGGATATTAGGAAAAGGTTCTTCACTGAGAGGGCTGTTGGTCACTGGAACAGGCTCCCCAGGGAAGTGGTCAGGGCACCAAGGCTGTCAGAGTTCAAGGAGCATCTGGACAACGCTCTTAGTCATATGGTTTGGTTTTAGTAGTCCTGCAAGGAGCCAAGAATTGATGTTGATGATCCTTAGGGATTCCTTTCAATCTGAGATATTCCATGATTCTATGACTCACAGAATCACAGACCATGGAGTCCCAGAATAGTTGAGGTTGGAGGTCATCTTGTCCAACTCCCTTGCTCAAGAAGTGCAACATAGAGCAGGTTGCCTAGAACCATGTCCAGGTGGCTTTTGTATATCTACAAGGATGGAGACTCCACCATCTCTCTGAGTAACCTGTTCTACTGCTTGGTCACCCTTGTAGTAAGAAAGTGTTTCCTGATCTTCCTCTGTAACCTCAGCGTGCCCATTTGTGCTCACACTTTATTTCACTGACATCTGGGGCATAGAATTCATAATCAAACAATTTAACTTGTAAGAACACACGTTTAGGTAAAAAATGCATAAATTCATTTTAAAAAATAAGCAGTACAACAGTAAACTCTTAAATTATTTTCCTCCCCTTATGCTGTATTTGTTCCTTGTACCTGCTGAACCTATTCCTGATAGAAGAATAAGATGCGTAATTGCGCACAAAAATCTTGTTAGAGTTCTCTAAGTATTGCATTTCTCAATTATTCAGCCCTCACTCACTATGAAGTGATAATTAGGCATTAAAAGCTAAGTGGATTACTGTGGAGATCTCTCCTGACATCCATTTAACACTTAATCAGATCTTAATACCATAAATTATGCATTTCTCAGCAGTATTCAGATTCTAATAAATTTTATAGCAGTTTGGAGTTACTAGGTTTTCTTGACCTCATTGTGGCAGGGAAAAGTTGTAAAGTTTGCTTAAAGGATACGGCTATTATAAGGATTTCAGATTTATAGCAAAATAATTCTTTAAGCCAGTTTGATTGTACTAATATTTATTCATAAGGGCTTCTTGGACAAGACAATTCCAGCCTCATGAATAAATATGAAAAAATGGATCCAAAATAAATATGAAGTTTAAGTTTATTCCCAGCTTTTTTTTTCCCCAATTTTGCCTTCTAGAGCTCATTAAGAAAAAAATTTAAAACCCCCACATTTCCTAGGAGACAGCAACTTCCTCCATATATTCAGTTGATTTCACAATTAGACTATCTATTTATTTTTGAGCAAGCCTTTTTCTCAAACTATATTACATATTATAACTTGTCCTGGCTCATAGCATAGCTTTCTAAAAGTATTAATCATGCTGGTACCTCCCCAGAGATACAAAACCATAGCTACCATCACTCAGTACAAAGGGAGCAAATGTAAGGTCATGTTGTCCATAGTTCCCCATGTAATATCACATATTATATTATAATAGTAAATTGAAAGACATATCTAATTTTCTATTTTCTCTTTTTCTTAAATTATACAGTAGTAATGTGCTTTAAAAAAAATAATTCTAATTCAGTAAGCTTTATGACTCTCAGTGAAATATACTCTTGGCTGTTGAAAAATTGATATTTGTTAAGATTGGGCTATTTTCAGCTTAGGAGCAAAGGGACAAAATAAACATTGAAAGTTTGTATAGCATGCAGGTCAGCCTCTCTGTAAATACATGAGCTTTTACATGTGGTTCAGCACTTGGTTGGCCCAAGATAGAGATTTCTGGCCAACACAAATCACAGCATTAAGGCCAGAAGTGTATTCCTGTTCACATTTATAGAAGTCCATAAAAAACCAATCTGTAGGTCTTATTTTGACACTGCCTTTCAGCAGTGTATGTTTCTGATAGTGTAAGCATTGTATCTTAGGAATGGCCCAAAGTGAATGCAGTTGGCAGAAATGCTTTGCTGAAACAGAGATGTAGTCATTTCTTACCAAATTTGATAATATTAGTTCATGTTGTCCTGATGTCTCTGTTTTTAGATTAAAAAAAAATCATTATTTGAATTTAAATTATTTCTCTTTTTTTGCCATATGTATAATTTAAAATAGGATACTAACTTGTGACACAACATTTTACAGAACATATTGTCCAATTAAAGAAATGCCCCCAATTTCTTGTCCATGTCTCTGAAAATTTTTTTCCTGTACAGCAATTCTGGTTTTTCTGCTTAAGCCACTGAATGATACAACACTGATTACAAACAAGTCAGCAGGAAAAACATCAGTAATCTACTCTTATTTTCTTTTCTGAAATTTTTCTCTTTGAAACTTTTCAAAACTCCTCCGTCTTCTTCTTGTTTTCTCAGCAATAAAGATTGTTTCACTTTTCATTTCTCTATTCTTTATCTTTCTAAAATTGAAAAAAATATAAACATTACAGAATGCCTGCTGTAGAAATAGTAAATTAAAAATAAAATTTTAAAAATCATGGAAAAGTAACAGTAGCTCAGCAATAACAAGAAAAAAAAAATCAAGAACCTTTACGCAGAATTCATTGTATTGTTTTCAGTTCAAAATAGAAGAGAGAGAAAACCTTAATGTGTTTTCTTTCCTGTCAAATCTACTGGTTTTCCAAGGCAGTCTTCCTTATTGACTCATCACAGTGCCAGAGATATATTTCTCCTTAGTCCATTTTTTTTTAGAGCTGTCTAGTTATGAG
>JAOQGH010000023.1:88299649-88331380 GCA_025769975.1 Gallinago jamesoni
GTTATGAGTTTGGTTATTTCCTTCTGCTGAGCTAAAAAAAAAAAAAAGAAAAAAGTCTTCAGCTAAATGAGCAAGTAATTGTTCAGTGAAATGACACTAAAGGTTACCTCAGATAAATGTGGACTAGCTGTTTCATAGCCAAAATGGAGACCAGAGAAGACATAATGAAATATATATATATATATATAAAAAATATATATATATAATGGAATCAAAAGCCTTGAGTAGAGATGAGGGTTGACTTGTGTAGCAGTAAAAAGTAGAAGAAAATGCAAAGGTATTCCCTCCAATTCAGATAATGATTCCTAGTGGGAATCCTCCCTCTTCAGCTCCATATCCCATATCAGATCCCATCTCAAATGTTTTTTTTAATGCTGAAAGTGTTTGTTTTGAGCTTTCTTTTTTAAGACCCTAAGTTGATTTTCTTTATATAAATGGAGAAAAAGGACTCTAGAAACTTACTCAAGGTCTTTAAATTCTAACCAATGTTCCAGAAAGATTATTTAAAGTACTAGTTATTTTACCAATATTATCGATATGGTCATGGAAGTTTTTTTTAAGAACATTATATTAAATCTTAACCTTTTTAGGACTTTTGTTTCAACCCCAGGAGAATTCTGCGAGGTGCAAGTTGATAACTGTGGTGCCAATTCATGTGAAAATGGAGGAACATGTGTTGACTATGGAGATCATTTTAAGTGCACTTGCCCTATAGGTAAGTCATTGGGAATCTATTGTACTTTCTAAACAAAACAAAAAAACTGCCATCCAAATATTTAATTTTAAGAAATAGTAACACTGAAATAGCAATATATCTCAGTGTATGCAATGAACGTTTTTACGAAAAATCCCACTTTTTTACTTTGTTTAGGAAATAAAACTGCCAAATTACTCTAGTAGACTGGTGTTAACTGCTAACACCCCGAACAGACGTAATGTCAATATTCTGAATGAACTGTGATTAAACATTCTCTTTGTGGTGCAGGTTTTGAAGGTGAAAGATGTGAACTGGATATTGACGCCTGCCTATTCTACAATACAAGCTGTGCCCCAGGAGCGCTCTGTCTGGATAAATCTCATGGATTTAATTACACATGTTTATCGCCATGTATTGGAAACACAGAGGTAGGATAAAGTGATATATTCCCCCCAGTGTTTTTGGGAAATCAAACAAATTATTCCAAGAGCAGCGAGCTGATGAAGCTTCATTTCCCATGAGTTTCCTAAACACAGTACTCGTTCTTGATAGATTCTCATGGTAACCTTCCTCTTTCCTGCATAATGCACACATCCAAAAGAGCATGATGTGTCTAGTCTGGTCATTGTCCTACAAAATGTGTAACTTCTGAGCTTTTCCTGCTTTATATAGGTTTACTCACCGATATCTCCTTCTGTCCACTACCTATGTTCTGAAACTTGTAGAAACTTAAGGCAAAAATTTCCTTAAAATGTTTGATGTGTTTAAAAGTAACTAGAGAGAAGGTTGATGGTACATCACTGCGCAGAAAGACAAAAGTTCCGTTTCCACTAAACCCAAAAATAAATACCATAATCAATCAAACAACAACAACAAAAAAATGAAGCAAGACTAAGGTGCAATGAGCTGAAAATACAGTTAGAAAAGTCTTCTTGAAAGTTACTCTTAAATGATCACAGAATATAGCAATAAATTCTATTTTTGTACATTCAAGAAATCTTTGAGTTAGATACTGACAATGCTTAGGACAAAAATAGCATCCGCTGTGTATCTAGATGTCTTCAAGAATTGAATTTACTCTATCTTTCTCAATTCCCTTTAGTGACCTTTTCAATTTAACTACTGGTTTGGGTACATCAGTAGTGAGTGTGGACTACGGAACATGGCCCTTGAGTTGCTGAGATTTCGATCAGGGATAAAGTAAAATAATGTTGCACTTTTTTATTATGATAGTTATTTTAAAAGCTGTGTACACAATGGTATATAGTCCTTTCAAACAGCTGCTCAAACATGATAACCAGTGTTTCAAAAGCTTAATCAATTCTTTTATTGAAATATATTCGCCATAAAAATATACTATACAGAGCAGGCAATGTGTTTACAAAGAAGCAATCAACATTTATGTCACCTTGAAGTCCATGGGTACACACTCACTAATGAATATGAAATGCAACACTGAAATACTCACTGGCTCAAAGGTTTATATTTAAATTGTTCAGCATCTGGTAAATTTTAACATTTTTATGATTTAAAGTGTCATACTGAGTGCAAATTTATTGTACATGGCATAACACCATAATGACACAATAACCATTATGGCTACTTAGGATGGGAAGTGGTGGTGTGCCAAGGATGCTGATGGGAACTACTAAATTTTTTTACTGTTGTATTTGCTTAAAAGCCCTCAGACACATTTAATTTATTCATACAAACATTTCACAGATCATAATAAATGTCATGTGGGAAAAAAATAGTATATATGTTTCTATATACATTCACTGTATGAGACACTTAATTTGGGCATAATGTGAATAATTGGTAGATTTTCTAATGGGAAAGGGAACAGAAACTTAAATAGAGGAGTTTGGGGTACTGGCTTTCTTAACCTAGAGATCATTAAAATAATATTATTTGATTTTTGGAAAGAATAAAAGCCTTATTCAAACAAATGAATATTTGAATAATTTTTTTATCTAGTATCAGTAATAATTTGAAAATGAATGTTTATGTTATTCAGTAAATTACATAATTCAGCATATAATTTGATATTCTTTGTGGCTGGAAAGTAAGTATATATTTTTGCATTCTTCCATTTTTTTTCCATTTCCAGAGGTTCCTTAGTTTTGCTGAACTGCTTTATTATTCATCACAATAGACTGAAAAGAATGTTACTATTTTTCATATTTTCTTAAAAAAAAAACCCCAAAAGTTAATTTGTCATTGGTGCTTTTCTGTCTTTATATAAATGTATAATGATACTACTGTGTTGTGGTTTTTATCAATGATGTCAAATGCCCAGGCCTTGCTCCTCCTTGTCCCTGCGCCTGGCAAGGCTGGGAAACACCCAGGCCTTGAATCCCACAGAGCCTGGCTGGCTGGAGAGTAAATATTGTCACAAATTCAGACACCAGAGTGAATAATGAGAAATAAATAAAATCTCCTTGTCCCATTTGAATATAGGATGTATGCCACAAACACCATTTTTTTAACAGGATTTACTAGAGTATTGATAAGAGCAATGGTGATAACAAATAACTGTAGTGCAGTGTAGGTGATAGAACCATAGAATCACAGAACAGATAGGAACAGATGGAACAAAATACTGTCTAGTCCAACCTTTTGTGGGAAAGGGAGCCTACCTGAGATTATCTAGCACCATGTCCAGTCACATCTTGAAAACCTCCAGTGATGGAAACTCCACCGTATCCCTGGAGAGATTATTCGCTTCAAAAACCCACCTGTGACCCAAACAGTCACCTCTGTTGGGGCATCCCAAAATGTGTCATTATTTTCAGTGGCCACAGCGAAGTAAGGCAATCACATAAATCATTGAAGGGTATATAAATGAAGTATGGACATTCATGTTGTTTTCTTTGAGCTTAAAGTATTAGGAGAAAAAAAAAAGAACCAAAACAACAAAGCACCAAGGAGATCTTGAAAGCTAGAAAATTTTAACAAAAATTAACCTGAAAGTTGTACCTGCAAATAACTCTCTCTTCAGCAAATCTCTGTTGCTTGCAGTGTGTGTGACATGATGCTTGACTTTCAGATTAGAGGTTGACTTTGCATTTTTGACTTACTGCAAATTAATGCAACAATTGTTTGATTTAAACAGATTTTAAAAGCCTTCATGGAAACAATTTTTGTGAGTGCAGTTTTGCCAATCTGTTTAATGAATTTATATCTAAAGAGAGATTGTGAGCCTCAAGTCTTAGTGATTTTTCATGTTATGCCTTACTTGGTTTAAGGCAAACTTTTCAACATTCAAACAAGAAGGAAAATACATGTTTTGATACACGATTGCTCTGGTGAACTTCACCAAAAAAAATTGCGGAAGGCTGTCTTTGAATCACGAGGCATTTATCTTTGAGAGCTTGCAGAGGATAGTGAAGAGAGAGAGACATTGATTTATATGTTTTATAAATATATACATTCATATATTCTGAAATAAAGCTTTTTTTTTATGTATTTAAAGGAAATCAACTATAAACTATCCATTTAAAGTTTTTGGAAAAAGTGTTATTTGCAAGAAAGGTTAAAAAAAAAACCAAACCATAAAGGGAGGGGTAGTTAGCCAAAAATTGCCAGAAGTGAATAATTTCAAGCCAATTTATAGAATTGGCAAAAGTAAAAAGGTTTTACAAATGTTGAAATATATCAGCTTTTCATCTAGTAATGGCACAAGCAAGCTAGTGAAACAATACACCTGCCCCACCTTGATGATAAGCAGATAATAAATTATACTTAATTATTGTAGCAGTAATTTCCTAGACAGTTGTCCAAGGGAAATAGTGAGTAGTGTTCTGCAAGGGCCTGACTTGCACCCAAAGGTATTTTCCTTCTGAGTAGTGGAATTTCTTGTAAAATCCTTAATCATTCTAACTTATATTTTTCAATCTTTAAGCTGATAGGGAATTAATTTTACAGCTGAGATAAAACTCTGGTAGAGAAAAATACTAACTAGGTTTGGTGCTAAAAATAGCTTGCACTAGTATCTTGAAGGGTAACACCTTTCTTCACAGGATAAAGTATCCAAGGAACATAAGAATATAATGAATATAGTACTGTGGCAATACTGAAATATTACTGTCTTAATTGTCCATATTTTTTCTAAATGGTTTTCTTCAGCATAAGCTTATTTGATCTGTTTGAGCTCTGAGAAAATAGTAAGCCTCAGGAGAAAGTCCTGCAGAAATGTTTAAATAAAAAAGTAAGAAAACACATTAAAATAATAAAAAAGAATATTTCCAAAACTATACACAGAGGAGTTTTCTTTTCATTTGTGTTGAGCAGTGTTTTTTCTTCAAGAAGTTGTCCTACTGAAAAATAATCCCAAGTTAAATCTAAAATTCAGTACCAAGAGCATAGTAAAAATCTCTGAATTTTAAGGTCAATTTAAATCTTAATCAAAGACAAATGAATATTAGAGGATTTCTGCCAAGAACTGTTATTATTACAAATCTTAATGACATTATAAAGAGATTCAGACTCAATCAAACTGAAGTACTAGTGCATTAGCTCATCTTGTAGACACCATTTTCTTTAGAAACCAATTGATTAGAAGGAGAGGTCTTAATTGCTTTCAAATGAAAATGTAATTATTCATTTTTACAGTGGCAAAATTTTCATGGAAATTAAATGGGACTTTAAAATGAAGAAAGAAGCATTCATTATGTCCTAGAACTTTTTGTAATTTTTGAAGAATACATGAAATACTGGTTTATTAAGTAATACCAGCAAATAATAGCTACAAGGAAAAATGGTTTTTCAGTCTAGGTTTATTATTTTTTCAATGTCTGCAAGTTCTGGTCTTTCCAGAGCATAGATATGAGACATATGTATGAATCTACTGAAATAAAAGAAAAAAATAATCAAGGATATCTTGTGAATCAGAATTATGATTAAAATAAAAACTATTCAGTCTTTTATTCCCGATAGCCACAAATTTGATTATACACAGATTTTAAGCACAGGAACAGTTGTTCTGCTCTTTCAATGAAAAAATAAAAGCCTAGTTCACTATCATCCCTCTTAAAAAAAGCACATTATAAGGTTGGTTATGAAAGTGGCAGTTAAATCGAATCATAAATGCCTCTTTCCAACTAAACAATTAATTGGCGTATTGATTTAATGACATTCAGTATTGTAGGTACTTGGAGATGTATCTTTTGTAACATTACAGCATAAAAAAAATAAATAACCATACTTATTGCCAACAGCTTGTTCAGTTAAACTCTTTGGTGGAAAAAAAAAAGCCAACACGTAGAGAAAAACCTCTTTATGTACTTGTACTTCTCATCTTTAGGTATGTGCAAATGGAGGTAGCTGCTTCTACAATGAAGAAAACCAGAGATCTCACTGTGTCTGCGCTCTTGGATGGACAGGAGAAAGATGCCTGGAGGATATTGATGACTGTGAGGTAAATCAGTGCCAACACGGAGCCAGGTGTGAAGATGGAGTTAATAACTACAGGTACTAACATGACACTCTCCGTACAAGCCTTCATGAAGAAGGTTATGCTGTAGGAAGGTGTTGTTCCTTTTTAAAAGAATTACAAAGGGAGTTGCTAGTGCGGTAATATTTTTCTCAGATTATAAAATACTATGGGTACTAGCTGCCAATAAACACGTGCATTCAATAAGACTTTGTAGCCTGAAGTTTTGCAAAGGAAGGCCTCTTTAATATTCCTCTTTGCAGGACTAAGAAGTTAAACCTACTATGAAAAATGTCCGATAAACAAATCATCTATTTTAGTACATGTAAACTCTTTAAGAGCCTGGAGTATGACATGGAGTGACTTTTCTTATTAAAAGTTAAATTTAATTTTCAAGGTTATAGTTGAAAAGCTGAGTTATTTGCTGCTTGGGGTTTTTTTGGTTGTTTTTTTTTTTTAAGTTGTTGACAAAACTGTCAAGTATGTGCTTTCCTTAGTGAGCTCTAGATATTTTAAAATGAGACTCTATAAAAGTATGGGCAAAAAATAAATGGAAAAGAATTTCTTCAATAAACAGAGTTCAGCTGTTCTTATCAGACTTTAATTATTTATTTTTCCTCTAAAAAACTCCAGAATAACAAAAACTTATGCATAGTGTCTATGAATGTATTTTGAAAGGCTTTAATTTTGTGCTCTGTCCTATACTCAGAATCAGTGCAATTAATACGCTTTAATATTTCTATTTAGAAAAGGTTGCAATAGAGGATAAAATTAAAATAGAAGTAATTAAAAATGTCTTGCAATCCCCCACTGTTTCTATAGGAATTTCTGTAACAATAAGTGAAATCCCCAAGCAAGCACACAAATACAGATGAGTGTATGATTCTCGATATGTCATAGTTAAAAGGAATTTTTGCCACAGAGTCCTTGCTAAGTGTAAATCCTTTATATTTACCAACTTGCAAACAACTCTTGTGTCAAAATACTGGACCATATTTTGACATCTGACTGATAAGTCTGTGTTTTTCCTGTCTGTATCAGGAGTAGAATTCTGATAGAAGAAGAAAGCCACGTTTACCTCACAAAATCCACTAGCATCTACTGGGAAATGAGTAGGTCTGAAGACTTCTGGTAAAACAAGTCATTTTGAATTTAGCTAATCCAGACTCATACTACTTACTACAGACTACTACTGCAGAAAACAATTCTTTTTTCTAATTTTAAGTCTTTGAAAGGCAAATTAAGTGGACAGGTCAGTCTATTTATGGAAGGACCAAGAAAACATTCCATTGAGATCCTGATCCTAGAAGTGTTAGCAGATGGTTTTGTTATCAGAGAATCTGACCCCACAGAAACACAGTTGGTTATTTTGCAAAAACAACGTGCAGAGTGTTTACTGGATAATACCCGCTCTGTCGACAGAGGATTGTTGTTCCTCAATGATGGTGAAAACATTTTTTAAGAGAACTGAACTGATCTTTCCTTTAAAAGAGTGGTATTTCCCAAGAGTTATTTATTTGCAGCAAGTGAAACATTTGTCATTTCCCCTTTCTAATACACCATTAAAAACAAAAAAATGGGAGAGGAAATACTGAATGTAACTACTGTAGTAACCTAACTTTTTCAAAAGATTCTTTCAATTTGCATTTCTATCATAAAATGGGTATAATTTTTTGATAAGGCAATTATCAAGGGCTGTGTTTGATGCAAAGTAGCTTCAGGAAGACATGAAAAAATTGTAGCAAAATATATGGAGAATTAGATGTGTAAGTGCTTTTAACAACCCTACTGAGATCCGTTTTTAAAGCTATTATACCCATTCAAAACATCACTTACCTTTATTTCTTCCTCTTAAGTAAGCCAAAATTTTATATATTAGTTTTTTATTTATGGAAAATTAGTGTAAAACTCTAGACTTTTCTTTGAGTTAAGAAATCTTAATTTCTAAACTAATTATTCAACTTTGGTCGTTAGGTATTGTTCCAGTGGTGGCTGGAGTGGTTATAGTGATAGTGGTTATAGTAATCCTAAATCCAGGAAAGCATGGAAAGAATTCACTTTACTTTTAAGAACATCCCTCTCTTTTAAACTCTCACATTCTGCAAGTTTCCAGGTTTTAAGCACTCAGCTGTCTGTAATTTTTCTAACTTTGTTTCTCCTTCCATTTTGAAATTACTGTTTCAGACAGTGTCACATTGCTGTATATTTAATATACACAGAGAATTTCCTTTGGGTTCAGGACGGGGAATTGCTCTGGGTGAAAGAGGAGAACTTTGTGATATAGTACAACACTCAGTAAGGCTACATAATAAGAGCAACATAATCACAATAATAAGTCTTAGGAGTTTTACTCCTTTGGTTTAGTGACATTTCTCTTACCACTAAAGTGGCCTCAATCACACTGACACAAAATCTCTTATTAATTCCAATGAATTAATGCCAGCTGAATCTGTGCTGTTTGAGATATCATAACATAAGTTAATTAGCATGTATTTAAAGTGGTAACTTCTGCCACTGGGTTGATAGTGTAGCTGTTGATATGATGAATCTGGCAGATTCCATGCAGTAGGCTAATTTCCTCCACGTGCCAAGAAAATCTCTTTACCTTTAGTCACAAACACCTGAGAGAAGATTCATTAACCCAGTAAATACACAATGTTGCTATATAAAAATTACTTTAATTTTCCTTTTAAAAGAACATCTATCATTTCATTATGTTCTCTGTAGGAGAAAAGAGAAAAACTGATTTAGAAGCAAATTAGATTTAGAAGCATTTAATAAATAACTAAAATGAAAGAACTCTTCCAGGAGTTGATCTTCGTGTTTCAAAATTCAGTGGGAGGGGGTTACTACTCTCTTTTCTTCACCCTTGTAAATTTATTCTTTGCCAACATATCTTTTCAGACAACCAAGATCCTAACTGAAGTAAATCCTAATACTTTACTGTAGTCTGTTTAGGGAAGGGGAGCAACAGAGGGAAAAGATGGAATTTAAAATTCAATGTAGTTTCCATGACCTGTCCTGTTTCTCCTGTTTCTTCAGTCCAGTCTATTCAGATGAAGTTCTACACTTATCATAACCCCAGGAAAACCCTGCAAGGACCAAAAACTATTAGATTAAGACATTTGAAGAAGCTGTGTAGTAGGTTTTAACACTGTTTAAAAGGTGATAAACTATTATGTCTTAAAAATTTATTTTATTCTAGAGATAATTTAATTCTATAGATATAACTCTGAGGTCATCATTTCATGAGGTTTTATGCAGGAAAACTTCCCATTAAGGAGTTCGATTTGATGTAGAGAAAAGCTTGAATTGCCAACTCATTTTTCACTGTTGAGTATATAAATTTCAGCATGTGTAATTTAGTCTTAAATAAATCTCACTAGGAAAGAGTAAATCCTTACCTAGTGACATATTGTTAAATAAAATGCTTTAGACTATGGAACACTTCTTTGCATAATGCCAGCAAGATTATGAAAAGTAATCATAATTTAGATAACTTTTGAATATAACAAAATGTAAGGCTTCTATTACTTTATTCATCCTTGACTTTTCTTTTTTCCTGCCAGCTGGATAAATTAAGCTGTTTGATTAGACTATTTTTTTTTTTTAAATCTAATTTTCCATTTTCAAGTGTATTCATCCTATGCTATATATACAATTTAACTGCAGGACCCAGTTGGCAGTGCCACATAAAGTTAGTACTACGATATGCACAGCATTTTGTAGGAATAATAGGCTTCTTCCTCTAGAGAAAGAGGAAAAATACTTATGCTTGGTAGGTGAATATATGTCGCAATTTCTAAGGAAATATCTCTGTAATAAGTTATACAACAGCTTTTCTGCTGAGAATACAGCTGTGTACAGAAAGGCGAAGTGAAACTAAATAACCTGTTAGTCCATCTGAGAATGTGTGTGCAGTTCATATTTCAACTAGAAAGCAAAATAATTAATACTGAGTAAATGCAATTAATCTGCTTGGAGTGTAATAGTAATAATAAAAATTATTTTTAAAAAAGCAAGGTAGAGAGATACTGGGAAATCTTTGCTAGGGCCAAGCTTCGGTGCTGCTATGTGACTTTTGTCTCAAGATAGAAATAGCTGGGTCATCTCCTAGTACAGCTCAGCATAACTACATCTTCAGTCTGGCCTGCGGTGTTTTTTGGTTGTTTTAAAGATTCATCCATTGTATACAGTTATTTTCTCAATAACAGGAGTTGTACTACCTCTCGTTAGCGCAATCAGTCTGTGATGACATTGTGACAGCTGCCTTGCCTGGACTAACTAGTACCCACTTGTTTACCAGCACGCCTTCAGTTCTAGACCTACGCTGATTAAAAGTTATATCCTACTGTGTGCTGCTAGGAACACATTGCAGCTGTGCCAGAACCATCTGCATTTCAGGAATGTGTTCCTTAGACAAATTCTATGCTTGACTTGACTATCTGCATCTCCATTTAACGTTTATTTCACAGGCGTATCAAATTATTGTGCAATATTGAGTAGATTCAGGGAGTGGAGTAGCAATGTACACTTATCTGCATGATATGTGTGGGAGCAAAGCCACCCACTAGAAGGTAACTGTGGCACGAGTTCAGTGTCCGCTGCTGAAGTCCATGTTTGTAGCAAAAGCATTGAGGTATTGGTTTTCCCTCCGAGGATCCGTTACACTCGAAACTCACAAATAGAAATTCAGCTATCATACACACCTGTATAGAAATTCATCTCAAAGTTTTGTAGATAAGCATTTCAGCTTTGCAGCGAATGAAAACTGCAAATCAATCCATGATTCAAAGCTTTTGATACCATGTTCAGTATTTTAGTGCTGCTGAAGTATTAATGCAAGGTCATATTCATTAAAATCTAATGTGATGATGGTATTTTTCCTACTACAAATTTAAAAGTCTTAATTGCTTAAAGATCGTTGGTCTTGATATTATTTTTAAGATGAACAGGAAAAGAAAATTGAAGTTTACTTATATCAGTGTTATACCAGCACGGTGTTTAACAGAACTGTACTCAAGACCCATTACATAGATTGACTTAGAGTTGAAAAGAAAATATCTAGTAACATCTTGGATCATTTAGAATCTTATAAAAATGTTAAAGCTACAAATAAATGCAGTCAAATGCTGATATCCATAGCCCACAGAACTGCCCTTACACTATTATACATTAAATTTAAGAAAAATCCACAATCTGTAGTACAGTCTGTAGTACAATCTAGTACAATTGGTATCTGCTTTGTGTGTAGTACTCTTGAATATATAATGCATTAATGTAAGTGGTAACTATTACATGTTAGTGCTGTTAAATTAACAAAAAAATCTAAACTTTAAGACCTGTCAATTTTAGACTTTTACTGCATAAAAATGGCCCATGTTTATTGAAAAAATAACCACATTATAAAGTACATATTTAACATAAAGATTATTGCTAACTTATTCATTTAAATATATTTTAACCTTCCTTGGTAGCTTTTGCATACGTGCTGTTATATAACAAAGTTATTTTGAAACATGCCATTAATGTTTGATGTGTATTATTACAAATTATGATTGTAAGAAGATTATTGAACTACTAGATACTAACACCTCTGAACCTTATTCTGGATTATAAACAATAAATCAGTGATTCTAAAATGTTCTAATCCTCAACACACAGTAAGAAATTAACTTGTTATTAAGAGGACTAGAATACTCCTGTTTGTATTAATGTATATGTTTGGCAAACACTAATAGAAGAAAACCTCTTTCTGCACCATTAGTTTGTAGTTTTACTACAAAAAAAATTGAGCCATATTAAATTGAAAGACATCCAGCTATAATTTCACCATGAAAAACAAAGCACATTCCATTCTTAGTTTGCTTAGATTTCTTCAGACACTGAAGCACTGTAAAATACAAGACTAACATCATTGCTTGCAGTATGGAATCGCAAGCATGAGACTGAAACCAGAAGGTTCTCCATTACATCTGTTTCTGTGTAGTTCTTCTGTTGTCTCAGAAGCTACACAACTGGTAACAATAAGGAAATGATAGAAATTTCCTTCTCTTTATCCTCTTTTTCCTGTTAAGGAGAGCTGTAAGCTAAATATTCTATTCAATATTAATTAATTCTTTTCAAAGAATGATTTAATAGTTACATTTTAACAATGGACACACTAAACATTACTGTAAAACAATATTTTTTTTACTACATGATAGTTAACCAAGGAAATCAAGTGATTAACTGCACCAGAAAAAAATGTAGTATGACTGTTGTTTCCATACTGAAGTTTTACTGTTGGTGGATTCACAAACTAAAAAGTAACTAAACGTGCATGTGCTTTGCATGTTTATGCATAACAAAGTTTCACGTAAATAAACATTTACATTCAGCTGTAAAAAAAAACCAAACAAAAAACAAACCTGTATGAGATATGAACTTCATTCCTTTAAAAAGTGAGAAACAGACAGCTGGAGCTCTCGAGGAGGGGAAGATTTCTCCTTTGCTAAGGAGTGACTGAGGCTGGAAGAGAGAATAATGGTGTGCATTAGCTCTTCTCCAAGGAGCACATCTGCTTATTCAGTTTCAACTGAAATAAGCCATTTTCACATGCTCTGATACTGCTCTGCAATGTGATACAAAACGTTGCATTTTGGAACAGACAGGGAATTAATCATAATTTCCTCATCTGATCTAAAATATTTATCCAGATGCACCTTGAGAGACAAGGGAGCACAAACAAATTAGGGAAAAATCTCCTAGGGATAAAGAAGATATAAAGTTGACAAAAATCTGACTGGGAAACCTGGACCTTCCAGCAAGGAGCCAGTGGAAAGAACAGCAGCTGATATTTATTTATACACATATAAAAAATAGTAATTGTGGCTCAAATACTTGGTGATTTTGCTGTTTAAAGATTTAATCATTTTATTGTCTAATAGCACATGTTTTTTACATAGATTAAAAGTTTTTCAATTATAAGAAAATTGCTAAGCCAGTCTCTAAATGCAGTCCACTCTAGAGTTCCACATAACAACAAACAATATTTCATTATAAAGATACTTTCTTTCCTGTAGACTTCTTTTAGTCACAATATGAAAGGGAAAAATCACCTAATTTTCTGTGTGCTCTGAAGCTATTCTTGACCTCTCAGAGCTGCACTAAGGGGCAGAGATTACCTTGGGAGGAAAAAAAAATATAATATTTAATTGGATTAAACACTAGGAGCTATTCATCTTGTACACATCCATTTTCCTTCTTCCTTTTTCTTCAGAAATATTTCATTCCTGTTATGATAGATGGAGCTCCCGCAGTATTCTGCCCTTGCTGATCTCTAGTTTGTACGTAGGCAAAGTTCTTTGGTCTTTCAAATTCTCTCTTGCCAACAAGAATTGCAGGTAAAATTAGAGCCCAACTGAACAGAGAACAAAGTATACCAGCAGTGGGTATGGTTATAACCTCCTTTGCCCAAAAGCTAGATTGCAAAAGGCTTTGTGAAAGGACATTCAAAATAGCTACCACCATGCTATCTTTTATAGAATCCTTTCTGTACACAGAATTTACATGGAATCTGTCTCCTACTGACTTACAATTATCCTGTTGGAAATTTGATAGGGATATAAAAAAATCTAAGTGGAAATTTCCACTTCAGGGACTGAAGCAAATAGCCACATGAACAGATGTCTCTGTTAAAAATAAAGAAAAAAATATCCTTTCTGACAGAGGGATCAGTAGGGAAAATTGCTTCAACCAAGGCTTCCTCAACATCTTATGTCTTTCCACATAACATCTGTGTGGATCAAGAATAAAGTAAGATTATTGTAAGATTCTGTCCTCCCTTGCATGGAAACCTCTGGACATGATAAGGAGAGGATGAATCAAAGAAAATATTGCCAAGTGCAAAGGATTTTCTAATTTTATGATATGTGTATCAGCTATAAGATAATCCAGGTTTGTTGTCATCATACATAAGAAAAAAAATAAAACTGGGAGAAAGGGAAGCATGAAAAAGTAATCTCCAGTCCTATAAAAGTTATATGTCATCCTACATTGTGGGGAAAAAAATACCCTGCTCAAATTCTTTGAAGTTATATAGATTGTTTGGGGTTTTTTTTTCAGTTACAGACAGAAATTGCAACCTTTGTTTCTAATGATAAAGCATTTTTATATTGATTGAATGCCTAGAGCAGGCAGGATGTAGTATTGCTTTTTCTCTTAGTGATATTGTAGCAGGCAACTAATAATTTTCAGAAAATAAATTCTTAAAATGAGTATTACTTATAGTTTGTACCAGTTTTCTATTTGAATATTGTCATTCAAATTTTGACATTACAAGGTATATAGCTACTGGTTTGTCCCATCTAGCTATCTAAGATTTTTATTATTGTGCAGTTCCATTTAATTACTGGAAGCGGTCTATGTGAAACAAAGTTACTTAGTGACTAATTAAAGGTAAAGAAGATTGAAAAAAATTGCAATTCATTTGCGAGTAATTCAGAGTAAAAATGTTGTTAACATTGTTAGATATTATTGACCTATATATTCAAGACTGGTGCGTTGAGGTTTTGGTTTTGTCTCCTCTCATTTCGATAACAGGTGCATATGTCTCCTTGGTTACACCGGGGCATTTTGTGAACTTGATATAGACAATTGCGTTGGAAACCAGTGTTCTGAGTATGGCCTCTGCCAGGACCACTTGCACAATTACAGCTGTAACTGCGTGCCTGGATATGAAGGACCCTTCTGTGAAGTTGAAATTAATGAATGCTCAAGTTCACCTTGCAAAAACGGAGCTACCTGCATGGATTTAATTGGCCACTTTTCATGTCGTTGTGCTGCTGGGTACAAAGGTAAGTCTTCTCTTTTCAAGTGCCTTGTACTACAGGCAGGATTGTCCAATCCTATGTGAGCAAGGTTGATATGACTGTTTAATGACAATTTTACGTATACATAGTTGTGTGTTTGTATGACTTACAAGAGTTTTAACTGAATTAGCATGGGAACTCTTAGATTGTTGTGGTGGTTTAACCCTGGCCAGCAACTAACCACCGCAGAGAGGTTACTTCCAACTTCAACTTCAACCATTCTGCAACTCTGTGAACATGAGGACATGCTTATATAAATTATGTAATGATATATTACTGGACTATACTCTTATTTTATCACCCAATGAGTTAATATATAATAACATTCCATTGAAGGAAATTCAAAGAAAAAAGAAATTTCACAATATTATTACTGTAACTCATCACATGTACTTAATATATTGAATTCTGATTTTTCAGAGAGTATAAGCTACAAACAATTAATAAAAGGCTGTTTAAACTTATAAAAATATTATTACTACCCTAGCAATTCCATTTTCATATAGTCTCTGACGGTTTATGATCCTGGGATATTTTCCAGTGCAGAAGAGATGAAGTTTGTTCCTAACTGCTCGTTATGAATCAGTGAAGAGTATCTCAGTGTAATACTAAAAAAACCACGCATTTATTCTTATCTCTTTTTTTTGTGTGTGCATGTTTGTTACGACATTTATCTGTAATTCAACATTTTTACATATCCAGATGTACTTCATTTTTCTTCATAAATAGTAAATTCAATTGCAGATGAAATATCAAAGGCAATAGTAAATAATCTAAAGAGTCAAACAGAACTTATTGTTGCTCAGAGCTCTGTACGCCTTTGGGGAAATATCATACTTTGCATGCTAGGATTCATGGATTTGCAAATAAACCATGAGTTCCCAGTCACCAGCTTGGTTTCTCTCCTGCTAATAAATGAATCCCTGGGTACTCTTTGATATAACAACAGAATAATTTTTTATTTCAGAAAACAAATAAATTACATAGACAACTCATAGCTGTCCCACATGTCTAGATGATTGATCGATCTGATGTCTATCAGCATCTCTCAAATGCTTTCCATTCTGTTAGCCAGGGACCCTTTAGGCACTGTAATGGGATTTGTCAACATCAAATGCATAATGTGATTTGGTGAAAAACAAGTTCATAAAAAATCCAAGACTTGGGTATTTGCACAGTAAAAACAAATACATCTGTAACATCACATACCACAGTCTTTCCTTTAGAACTGTAAATTGTACTTGTGATGAAAACCTTAATATGGGGACCTTTTCAAGGTGTCTGGAGTACTCTCTAATTCCTGCAAGAGAATTTGGCCTACACCAAACTTGCAAGTTTGTGGTATGATCTTTATATATGAAGTATTTTTTTTTTTTTCCAACAAAATTATCCCATCCTTTAGATCATGTGATAGACCTCTATGCTGCCATCTCCTGGCTCAGTTCTTCAAGCATAACATAATTCCGTTCACCTTCAAAATCATTCCCAGTCTATCCCCTCTCATGTATTCTTCTGTAATTCTATCTCAAAACATCATTTGGTAGAGCCCTGGAAGAGGCTACCCAGGGAGGTGGTGGAGTCTCCTTCTCTGGAGACATTCCAAACCCACCTGGACAAGTTCCTGTGCAATATGCTTTAGGTAGACCCGCTCCGGCAGGGGGGTTGGATCTCCAGAGGTCCCTTTCCAAACCCCATATGATTCTATAATTCTATGATTCTGTCATTGTTCAGCTTCAAATGATTCCAGCTTTCATGATGACCAGCATTTCTGAGCAAATATCACTGTACTTCATTTCTGGTTTAAAAGAAGCTCATCTTGGAAGTATTGGAAGAAAGTTTGTCTTTACCCAAACACATCCTTCATTAAAACTCATGTTTGTTTAGAGGCCTGCAAAAACAGAAAGACAGCTGCTGAGAATTTTAAGTAGATATGCAATACTGCCTCATTGACTTCTCTTGAGGGTTTGTAGCTATATGATATTGATTGCGTAGTTAAGATCTGGAAAATCGTTTTATTCTGAATATATACTGTATCTCACATAGCAAAATACTGATCCATCATTGTTTTACCCATGCATCAGCAACAAATAACAGTATTAAGACCCGTCACCAATGCAGGCCTTACAGTGGCCTTTAGAGTTTGACAATAATATATTCTATATACGATGCTATCGTGTATTCTTTCTCTCTGTCCAAATGAGGAAAATGGCATGTGGGAATTTTTATCTTCGTTCCATTACTTAAAATTTCTGTGCTTCGGTTTTACTTTTTTATTCCACAAATACATCAGACAAGTCCGCTTAACATTTGGGGCCTATCTGAGGAAGTATTTAAGTGTTGCCACTTTCAGTAACTTAACTCGTTGGTTTTAAATTGTTAGGGTGTTTTTACATAGCATCACCTTTCCGTGATAGATGTGAACAGCGTATCCTTGATACCATTATAAAAATCCAATCTTGAAGGAAAATACATGACACAAGTGGGTTTAGGAACCCTTAACCCCTTGTACAAATGAAGCCTAGACCAGCTG
This sequence comes from Gallinago jamesoni, assembly GCA_025769975.1. Classification (NCBI taxonomy): domain Eukaryota; kingdom Metazoa; phylum Chordata; class Aves; order Charadriiformes; family Scolopacidae; genus Gallinago; species Gallinago jamesoni. The sequence continues at coordinate 88,317,163 of JAOQGH010000023.1, forward strand.
ATGGACACCCTAATGTGTAATGAGGGTCGATATGGTTAACAGGGAGCAGCAAGAGCAAGGCCATCCACAGAAGCAAGTTAGAAACAGCAGGAGACAAGACCAGATACCAAACTGCAATGTATGTACCAGGGGTCCATCCAAAGAGAGAAATTACCTACAGCGTGGGCTGGAGTCGGTTCCTGAGCCAGGGCCGGAGGCAGAAGTGGGAACAGACACATCCACAGAATAGCTCAGGCCAGGTCTGGTGCCTGTAGCTGTGTGGAGCTGAAGCTGAAAAGGAGCTTGTTGGAAAACGGGCAGGGTGTGTGGGAAGGTCCCAGGTGGGGCTGCTTAGAGAATTAGGGCCTGTTAGTGCTCTCAGGGCCCTATATCTGCTTATCATAGCAGGGTCGCCTGAAATTATTATTTTTTGCTGCACAAAGGAAGGCAATTGGATTCAATCGGTTTGTTCACGCTACCCTTAGAATCATAGAATTGTCTAGGTTGTAACGGACCTTTAAGGTGGGACCTTTAAGATCATCTAGTCCAACCGTCAACCTAACTGAGAAAAAAAAAACAAAAGAAAACCATATAAAAAAACCGCCCACCTTACTAAACTGCATCTCTAAGCTCTATGTCAACTCGTCCTTTGAACAACTCCAGGGTTGGTGCCTCAACCACTTCCCCGGGCATCCCATTCCAAGGCTTAATAACCCTTTTTGTGTGAATTTTTTTCCCTAATATCCAACCTGAACCTCCCCTGGCGCAACTTGAGGCCATTTCCTCTTGTCCCGCCGCCTGTGACTTGGGAGAAGAGGCCAATCCCCACTTCTCCACACCCTCCTTTCAGGGAGTTGGAGAGAGCGAGAAGGTCTCCCCTCAGCCTCCTTTTCTCCAGACTGAACACCCCCAGCTCCCTCAGCCTCTCCTCCCAAGACTTGTTCTCCAGACCCCTCACCAGCTCCGTTGCCCTTCTCTGGACCCGCTCCAGCACCTCAATGTCTTTTTCTTTCGGAAGGGGCCCAAAGCTGGACACAGCCCTCAAGAGGGACCATCAGCTCTTGGGTCCCACTCACCACCCCGTTCCTGAGACAGGCCAGGATGCTGTTGGCCTTCTTGGCCACCTGGGCACACTGCTTCTCCGAAATACCCGCTTCCGTTTCCACTCATGCAGTTCCTATTTCGAGTGGGCAAGGCCATCCTGTCTGTCCCACCTCTCCCATCGCCGAGCAGAGGTGGGTGGCTCAGGCCGTGGGGCAGCGCGGCCTCCATGGGGTCTCTGGCTGACTCTTCATGGTGGGGCAGGCTGGTTGTCCTTGTCCCCCTGTGCCTGCGCAGCCTGCCCATCAGGTGTACCCACCATAATCCCACCGAGGGGCATCAGCTGGGCTCTTGGTAGCCCATGGTTTAGAGACCCACAGGCTCTCCTCCCAGTTCAAGCTCCTTCAGAGAAGCTCAGCCAGCGAAGTGGTTTGAGACAACGTCATACAAATCACTTTCAGCCTGGAGAAAGGGTCCGCAGAAAGGTTGGAGTTGATAAATAAAAAATAAAATTGCTTTGGGTTTTTTTCTCCAGCAGTTTCTTACACAGAAAAGACTTTGAATAAAAGAAAAAAAAAAAAAACCTACCAGGTGTGCAGAACAACAAAGCTGAGAAAGGGAAATGTCATTAAAGTTCACTAACGCCACACCTGGACCATCCGTTTTGCTTTTTCATAACTGCATTTTCTGCAAAGTAAGCGGAAATGTTACTCAGGCTGATACCTCTCTTATCTAACACAATAACTTATGTTGCTTGGAAAGCAACAAAATGAAACCATTTATTCTCAGGTACATGACTTGAATGCTTAATATTTTTATACAGTTTACAGAGTGATGGACAGTAAGGCAGGAGTGTTGTGAAGACAACCTTCACATATATCGTTCCTGGTTTGGATACTAGCAGAACTTTAAAAAACCCTCTTGGTGTTTTTTTTTTTTTCTATAGTAGTTCATTAAGATTACATTAAGTAGAATTTTAAATCATTTGTTTTTCATCTGATCTGGAAATAGAAAGATTGGGCTTATGCTTTGAAGTAATTTTTCTCAAGCAAGGGGGTGGGGTTCTTTAAGTTAAAAAAAAATGTTCTTACACATCCTTATATTAATTTTGTTCATTCTGTCTGCCTTTGCATTGTCAAACTTTGTATCCCATTATGCCTATAAAACAAAAGCTGGTATAAAGTGTATGGAAATCAAACTTTGTATTTTGATATTTTTGCATGTGTTTGCATATTATTTGTTATATATTTTAAGAACACTCCGATTTTATGCAGGATAAAACATATTATAGAGTTGTTAAAAGCAGAATTGTCTCATGATCAGTTTTAGCTTTCTCTTTGTATTTCAGAATTTGGTGATCCCCGTAAATTTTTTTAGAAATTCAGACCCCAAGATATTATTTATTAAATAGCTATTTAAATATTACAGTTTACTACTAATTATGTTTGGATGTGTTGCATTAATGTTAACCTTAAAAGTGTATATCCAGAAAATATTTATATTAACATACTTTGATGTTGAAAGTAATTTGTAGCTAATTAGTTACTTTTATGTGGTGTTCAAAGAAGGTTCTCCTCATCCATTTCAAATGGATAGCTGAGATTAGCTGCATATTGAAAAAAAGGCTTCTCTGTACATGTCCAGCTCTTTTCGTGTCTCAAATACTCAGAAAATATGGTCTCACAGTAGCTTCATAGATTCTTTGATTCTCTCTGAAACATTTAAAAAATACTGGCCATATATTGCCTTTGTACTCTGAGGACATGCATTCTTACATTTCCTGGCAGCTATTTGCAAGTTTTGAGACACACCTTTTGTCAGGTGCAGCTACCAGTTTAATGGCACTCTATTACCAGAAGAGTAATTATTGTCTACAGTGCACAGAAAGCTGTTACCTTTATTTTTACTACATGGACATTTGATTGGCAGAAATTGCAGTAAAACATGAAGGCTTTTCCAAGTTTTAACATGATTCATAGGAAAAAAAAAACCACATTATTCTCCTAGCCTTTTCTGAAATGTACAGAATTACCAAAACTGCACTGTTAACTTTTAGATGAAAAATATTATCGGTTTTTCATATTTGTAAGTAGTGTATTTTTCAGTAGCTAGATAGAAATTAGAAGGAAAAAAAAAAGTGATTGCGAAGGAATGGTAACAGAGATGCAACAAGAAACTCAAGTCTTAACTGTGCACGTCAGCAATACTGCAAGTTTGCCAGGAAAAAAAACACAATAGTGAACTACCTGTATTTAATGTGTTAACAGCATTTTCAACTGAAATATTTCAGAAAGTTTGATATCTCTCTAACTAAGTCTGCAAGTACTGTTGGCTTGTAAATCAGTCAGTAGTTTTCACAAATATTTTCATCAGTTATGAGAAAAGTGCTCTCGGTGCTTGATAACTCAGATGAGGCTGAGTGGCATGTAATTGCTTCTTTGTCAACTGAAGTAATTTAGCTGTAATAACAGCCTCCAGCCTAAAATCAACACCTTTGTTATCAGAGCAGAGATTTATTACTTTTTTCCCCTTTTCTTTGTTCTCCTAAATGAAGAATGGAATTCATACATATCTAGCATGGCCATAGATAACTAAAAGCAAAATACCTGGAAACAGATATTTTTCTATTAAACAAGTATAGCATGCATATCTCTACTGTATCCCATTAGTTTGGACATGTAGGATTAATTGTCTAAATTGGAATTAATCTTTTAATCTACGGAGTGTTGCAATATAGATTAATACATTAAGAAAAACTGTACTCATTGAAGTCTTAAAATAAAAAGGGGGGGGGTTAGTGGCATGATATCAGAGATGAAACTCAGTTTCTGATGCTACTGGTGAGAATTTCTTAGCTATACATTATAGCAGATACTTATTTTTTTCCAAATGATAATGAAAACGATATTATCTTTTTCTGCATCCTTTCTCATATTGACAGAATCCTTATGCTTCCTGTCAGACTCGGAATGGGAGAATGGCTTTGACTCCTTTTTCACCTTTTCTACACACAATCAGGTTTTGTACCCACTCCTCAAAACAGCTAAGTCTCCTATGTTTGTCTCATGTCCCAAATTCCTCTAGACTTCATCATTTCATCACCTTCTCAGGACTCCCCAGGTGTTGTATCATTTCATAAAGTTCAGTCAAAACATGTTCACACAATTATCCTTTTGATTAGGTGTCTTTTTGCTTGTGAATTCCTTAAAGGGTTCACCTTGCTCAGTACGTGTCATTTTTGTTCCTTTTTTGGAAATATTCCTCAGCTGACAACTGCCCTCTGTGTCATTGTTCTTTTCTTTTATTTTCTACCATCCCGTCAGGATTTCCAGCCTGAATGACCAATTTATAGTACTGTTATAAAAGGGTTGTGACTTTCTCTGCTTATTGTCTATTTCATCCCCTAAGGACCAAATAAATACAGGATATCCTCTACCGCATCAGATACTCTCATTTAGGGAACCGAATTTCACCTATATACTCAGTTTTAAAGTATAGATCTGTAATCAGAAGCTTACATATAGTTGACTCATTTTCCTGCTGAATGCTACACCCCATTTCCTATCCCAAAAAGTAAAGAAAATCCCAGGAGATGGTTAGGATCAGTTCACAGGGAATTGTAGTTATGCCTGTTATAACCATGTCAAAAATGTACGGTGCTATTCAGTTCAGTAACATACCTTTGCTGAAGGAAAACAGAACCATCTTCACAAAAAGGCGGTAAAAAGTTCACAGATCCTGGGTATCGCGAGTAAAAGGGGATGATCTCACTCCAGGATTCCCCTTAGAATTGCATTTGTTTTATTTTAACCTTATGTCTCTTAAGGCACAAGGGAAGTGAAAGAACCTGTTTCGAGGAGTTTTTCTTGGACATGCTGTGGCTTTCCCATGGCTTGTGGCCAGATGATTTACTTCTGGAGGAAACTCTGAGCTACTCCCCACTCTGCTATGCAGAAGAAGAAAACAGATCCCAATGCCTTTCCATTTATCTTCCTCAAAAGAGACCGACCATAATCAGGGATTAACTGATTATGGAAATGGAGCTGAACCAGAAACCGTAAGGAAAGCGAAATATCAGAATTAGATCAGAAAAGTTTCACTTTATCAGCACTTCAAAGAAAATTTGGAAATTCAAAAGAAATTAGAAAAGGGTTTATATTTTGGCCAGTCCTGACTGTGTGTATTCCTCAATGGAGCACTCGGTCACCTCTGTTAGCAGATAGCTTTTAAATTTACTGAGTTACCTGAACTGTCCCGGGTCTCTGCTTATGTCTTGCCCTTGAAGACTTATGGAAAATGTTTAGAGCACGTTCAGAGGCAGGAAAAATCCTAATAGGAGCCACTCTGTCATAAGTTTTTGTGTGGAAGAGAACCTTGGTGCTACTACGGGCTTCTCCGGTGAAGACCTTCTTTATATTTGGTAGATTCCCAAAATGCAGGTTTTGAGAGCTGACTGTGGTGGTTCACGTGATTGTGCGAGAGGGTATGTATGTGTGCTGCAGATAAGAGACCAAATATTTTCCGCATCAGCATCAGTTCTGGTTTTATCTTCCATGAGGCTCACAGGAAGCCCAGGGTGCTTTGACAAACACACGGCTCGCCTCCGTTCTCCTATGGCTGGGGACAGCTTTTCCTGTTAAAAACCCAAGCAACCACTATTGTAGATAACGAATCCACATTTCATTAGACTTCCTACCTTTGCTCTAAATTACTGTTTCGTTCCCTCTCATCTGTATTTTGCCTCATTAAATATCCTTCAGCGATTTGATCATATTCTTCGGTGATTTGATCATCCTCCTCCTTTGTCGTACGTGGAGAAAGAGAAATGTTGAGTATCATAGTACTGAGAACTTGCTGTAGAACATATATACTGTATAACATGTGTACTGTTACAAATAACTGTCCGCAAATTAGTGTTGGCCTGATTTTCATACGCAATGTTATTCTGCCATTCTTTTGCAAAGGTGACAGTGAGTGAAATGAAAGAAAATGATTGACACAACTGAACAAAAATTGCCCGAATGTAGCAATTTTGTATAATGGAAAGAAGCTCCAGGATTATGCACACCCTCAGTAGGAAAGCTTTCTGTTTTCCTGATTGTCATGCTTCTGACATTGCCTGTCAAAATGGACTGTCTTGTAACCAATGATGCAGAAAAATTCATGACACACGGGGTGTCTATCAGTATCCCTGTGTAGTCACTAAGTGTACATTGGCCATTGGGGTCAGCGTTTCAACTGTGACAATCCCATAGTCCTTCCTCATTACAAATATGTCTCTGTGATTTGAACGTCTCATTTTGTATTTTTATTTTAATCTAAAATTTCAGGAGAAACGTGTTCTGGTCACATGACTGCGTGTCGAGAGAGACCCTGTTGGAATGGAGGAACCTGTGAAGAGGACATAAATGGCTTCAAATGCGGTTGCCCCTTTGGTAAGCCCTTACTGGTTTCATTAAATTGTAAGTTTGGCATAAATTCTACATTTGTTCCTCAGGTGATAGAAAGTCTTGTGGGGCACAAACATTTTGCTTATACTTTGAAAGGTACAGAACTAGTTATTAGGATTAACAAGAAGGAAAATTTTCTCAATGAGTGTCCATAACAATTTGCCTATGACTATTTTTTATAAATAATAGATTACTTAGATTTAAGAAGTATTTGTATTACTGGAACATACTGGGGGAAAAAAAACAAGACAGAACTGGAGATTTCCAATTATTTAGTGTCTATTTATATGGACACCTTATAGCAACACATTCCTTCAAAAATAGGTACGTTTTAGGCAGCAAAACATGTTAAAATTGAGGAAACATCCAAAATCCCAGTCTTTGGAATCTTGTTCTGATGGCCATGTTACTCACACCTAAAAGAACTGAAGACTGCTCTAGACTATGGTTGACCTCGGTCTGGTTGCCTGAGCATGTGTACTTTGTGCCACCTGAGGTACCCTTAAGTACCCAAGCTATTGCATGAGGCTGGAAGGTGTGATATGGTATAAAAGGGACATTCAAGACGGATCAGGCCAGGTGGCAACTGAACTAAGCACACAGTGTAAAGAAAACAACAGCAAAACAAAGGGATAAAGAGATTTTGCATTGTTAATTAGATATACACTGTATTATTTGGGATTTTGCGTGTTCTTTTATGTTGATTAAGAAAACATAGAAAAGGGTGGGTAAGAAATTCTTGACCTTGGAAATCCTTTGATCAGCATCAGCAGGTTTTCTCCATTTTTTATAATCGTTGTAGTCAAAGGAGGATGGGGTAGAGATTTAGCAACTGATGAGTTCATTCATAAATATGGATAAGAAATTACTGATAAATTCTAAAATGTTTTTTTGCTTTTGCTGTGTACATTTATGAGCTCAGGTCAGAAAAAATATTTTTATGCAGTCATGGTCTAAGGTGGCTTACAGTATTGGGGGTGTTTAGAAGAGAAACTGATCAGTAAACCCTGGAAATGTCAGAGTACTGAAACACAAGTCTCTGAGATCCCTCTCAAGAAAAGCAACTAATTTTAAGAGGACTTTAATGTACTTGATATCAAGAGATCCTTAAATGCTTTTAATGGTGGCATCCTGCTGAGTTGGGAACTGAAGACAATACCGAGTTCTATCTTCAAAGGTAAGAGGATGCTCTCCTGTTTGTTGCTTCATTGGGACAAATGTGCCTGCATCTCCTTCCACGGATACCTAAGGAGATCTCTTTCACACAGCAGAATGTGTGCCAGTGACGGGAAAGGAAATCGTTGTGATGTTGTCTTAGTAGGTTGCTTGCGCCTCTTTCTTTAAAGAAAAGTTGGCAGTCTGTAGGCAAACCTTAACCAATTGATTTTATTATCATTCCATATGTGTGTACCTGTATTGTTTGAGTGTCTGTAGGTATTCATTCCTTTGTGTTGTGACTCTGAGGCTAATCCAGGTATCCATCTGGAACAATAAGGTTTATGTGATTTATAGATACCAATACACTAAAAACCACGAGTTTGGTTCTGCTGACTCTACCAAAATGAAGAACCATCGGTCAAAGGATCAAATAACTCAGTAACCAGAGGTTTTCTGTAGAAACGATCAATTATTTCTGAGTTAAGACTTTCTGTATTGCTATTTGCAGCTACATTATTAATATAATTATCTCATTAGAGAGGGGGGAAATTCTGTGCTGGTGTACATACCTAACAATGGGCTGAAAACAGGAGAATTTGAATCTGAATGGGATGCAGGTTCCCTTTGTGCCCTTGGGTAAATTAAGTAACATCCCATTTCATATTCTCTAGGTGTATGTGTATATAAACACATTTAACCATCTCACAAAGATATTGCCATGATGAAATAGACAGTGTCTGTAAATCGCCGGAAGAGAAAAGTCACTAAATCATTGGATATTTTTATTGTTACCTTGGTTCTAACAAGAATATCACTTCAAAAGATGAGACAGCTAACTCCAGCCAGTCCTTAAGTGAAAAATGACACTTTATGCCTCCATACTTTCATGGGCAACCAATGCCATATTGGATTTCTGCAAAAAAATAAATAAATAGCTTTTGCTTATCAGAGGATCTGTAGTTGCTGGCTCTCATCAAGTCAGTAACAGTAAATAAATAAAAAAATAATAAAAACGTTGACTAATAAAAGGGAGCACAAAGAATTTGGATATGCCCTAATGATCAAGTTATTGTAAATAAAAATACTTTCATCTGCAACTGAGTCTGACTAGACCACCAGTAACTTGTTTTTCACTGCCTGTTTTTCTTTGGAATACATTTTTATTCATTAGGTAGGTGGCTGTTATCTGCTTTGCCTGCTGTTGTCTGAAACAGTCTCTGGCTGCATCTCATTTTTAGGTGCATGGTGATGTTTTCCCGAATTAGACCTTTCAGTGTTATCAAATTTGCTACAAATAATGAACATAAAGAGCTTTCCTCAATATTCAGAGAAGATTCTATTCCTATTTTTATTTAAATTATTTTTTATGAGGAATTGTAAGTCTATTTTCCTAGATACAGCTTCTAGGCAAGAAATATGTCAGTAGCACGTCTGCCATGTCAAAAGTGAGAAGCACTATTTTTTAACTTCAACTGAAAAATTTAAAGGCGATCATAGTTAGGAGTTATATACATTAAAATTTAATGAGTTTTTTTCTTCAAATTAGGCCATAGCAGTAACGCCATTTGTTTGGGGATGTGAGAGCATGAGTTATCTTGATGTACAGTTTAGAAGGAAAAGGATGAATTTATTTTTAGTTTTCCCTTCAGAAACTCTTGATGCTAAGCTAAGGTAAATGTGGAAGGACTTCTGAAGAGCTTTGCGTTAGCAGTGGGTGAAGATAGCTTAATGAATGATCTTGGTATGGCTTAATAGAGAAGAGGTGCTGCATGAATAGGAAACCTGTATGTTTTGAAAGGAAAGAGTGTTTCGTGTCCTCTTTTAGCTTATACAGTTTATTTATGCAAAGTGGATGTAATATTAGGAATTTTTATTATTCAGATTTTTTTATTTTTTTTTCAAAAGCTCGTGTGGCTGCACATGATATATAGTGTTGTGTCTGGAAGTGCGTAACTGCCCCAGCGAGAATGTGAACATGATGGATGAAAGGCTGGATTCTTCAGAGTACTCTGTGGTGTAGAATTTAGGATGGATCTGAAGAAAGTGAGCTAATTAGCCTGATTAACAAGCAAGGTTCATTAACCCGACAAGAAAGCTATGCTAAATAGTTACACTGCTGCTGCTACTGAAGTAAGCTCTTTCAGATATTATGTCTCTAAAAAGTCCTGTATTTAAGAAGTGCAGAGCTACTACCACAATGCTGTTGACTGGAGTTAAGAGAATTCCATTGTCAGAGAAGATTTATAGACTGACCAAACTGCTTTTGATCGACACTTGTGGTCTTCCATTTTTATTTTATTTAAAGAAGAGTTTGAAGTGGGAAATGCATGTAGAATGAACAATGGGACCTCTGTGCTACCAGGGCAACCCTCCAACAGACCTACCTCCAGCCTGCCATGCTTAGGTCTGTATGAACTTCCCAAGCCAGTCTCTGTTTTTACAAATTTTCACAAATGCAACTGTGAAGACCTTGGTATTTTCTCCACTGGAAATTCCCAAGTTGTTGGGGTTTTCTCCATCACAAACATTCATTGTGTTACTAGAAACCAAGGCAAGCTATCATTGCAACTTCTGTAATTAGTATATAGAAAATACTGAACATATTCCGGTGGAGGCAGCCAAAATGATGTTCATTGTCATGAACATTACCACAGTGATGTTCTTCGGTACAGTAAATATATTTATATTATGTCTCAAAAAAGAGAAGTATTTGAATTTAGCACAGAACCTACAGTTTTATGCAGGTTTTAAGTTTTCAGAGTAAGGTAAAACTTTAGAGGTAAAACTTTTAACCCCATTCATCTAAAGGTATAGGTTACTTTAAGTGATGGGCTCTTGAAGGACTCTGCTTTTGTGATAGAGTACAAATTTTTTTGCATCTCAAGATAAGACATAGGACGAAGGGTGACACAAAATGGAATCCCGATATTTTGTGACATTACATAGTTCCTTTTCTCCCTGTGTAGAAAACGTACATGGCTTTCGGGCGTCCGCCGTAACCATCTTTTGAACGTGTTTAACAGGGAAGTAATTCTGTAGTGATGGAGCTTGGGTGACTGGTTACTGCTGGTATGGCTTTTGGTATACTCTGATGACTTCATACAGAAAATTTTCCAAGATTATATTTGAACTTTAGCATTTCAGATAACAGTATAGCCGATGAACAGTATTGGTTCTCGTGTATGATTATCAACAGTGAATGTCTTCAAGGGATTTCTTTTTTTTTTTGGTAATACTAAGGCTGCATCCTTTTATAGGGCTTTCTAAAAGCTATATATTTCTATACCTATACTTTTCTAAAAGAGTAGCTACTGGAACAGGCTGCTCAGAGAGGTGGTTGAGTCACCGTCCCTGAATGCTAGTTAGCAAGCTTTTTTTTTTTTTTTAAAACTTTGTGAGCTAGGTATTTGTGTTCATTTCCTGGTTAACCTGATAATCATTTTGTTTACTTGACTTAATATTTTTGTTGTTGTTGTTGTTTTTCCTTTTATAGATGAGCTCTGTAAATTGATCTTTTCAGTTCACATGTTACATTCTTATAGTATACTAGCTTCAGCATTTCAAATTTGGGGGGGATGTTTCAACACGTTTTCCTCTTCCTTTAGTTCACTCCAGGTAAAATATTGTCTAGAATGACATGATAGCCTTTTATGGAGAGAGTGACTAACTCTTTTACTCACCTTTCTCTTTTAATCTTTCAAATAGATGAGTGTAGGAGTAAAATGGAAGTTTTCATTTTTGTGTGTTTTGGCATAGATGAATATGGCGTTAGTCATTGCCTTACCTCTGAAAAGTTCTTAATATAGCATCCTGTTTTGAGAAAAATAAAGTCATGAATGACTTGAGGAAGATTAATTTATTAAAATAACATAAAGACTAAGCAGTAGCTAAATAAAATCGTAGCAACAAAAAGATTTCTAACCCGGCTGTTTCCATGACAACCTCCCTTCTCGTAGTTTCAAAAATCATTTCTGCATTACTCCTGTGCTACTCGTTGCTTTCATTGTATTTTATTTCAATGGATAATGTTTCTGTTTTATCCATATAAAAAAGTGAGGTGAAATACATGATAGAAAATACTTCTTTCTTTGCATTACAATAGTGTCCCTGATGCCTGATTTATATTAGGGCCAATTATACAATGTGCTTTACGTATGTGTTTTCATTTTACAGTAGCATAGGGATTAATCTGATCTAGAATGTTCAACAGGTTCTGTTTGTTTGTTTGTTTGTTTTTTAAGTACAATCATTATTGCTGTGAACAAAACAGGAAAAGGTCGGATATATTGCTGTCCCTGTTCTGTAGTTGTAGAGACAACATGAATACAGGTGGGATGAACATTTTGCTAGAGGCGCCAGTGTGTTCTACCAGAGCTTAAACTCAGAGAGGTTAGAGTGAGAAAACTAAGCATTAGACAGCTGAAGGGAGATGAGATGAGGTGAATTCCAGATGAAGTGATTTTCTCTGAGATGCTGCAGTAAAAGTGGACAGAGGTCTCCTTAGCCTTATTCTGATGCCCGTCTTCCATCCTTACGACTGAATTTTAGGGGTTTTTTTCCTTTGATTCACGCAGTTTTCTTCTCTGCTATTTTCATTATACATTTAGGGTTTAAAAAAGTCTCCATTTATTTAAGCAAAATTTTTTGCTTTAATCCACTGACTGGATCTGAAAAGGACAAGTGGAGAATGTGTATTTATTATAACTAAGTGTGAATCATCAAAGAAATAACATGAGGGAAGTCACGTGCAGCAGGAGGATAAGGGCAGAATTGCAGTCCATATACAACAGTAAAAATAAACTGTAATAAGGCACCATTAAAAAGCTCAATAAAACAAAACCTCACAAAAGCTACCACACATTTTTATTAAGTTTAAGACAATTGTCAGTCCTTTTTCAAGAATAACTCACGACTGAAATTGTAAAACTATTGCCTGAAGCGTTGAAGTACACTGACGGTTTCTGAGGCAAACTGCAGACTATCTGCATATGTTATGACATTTCTCCCACAACTGAAAATAAGAAATTAAACTAATTAATAGCATGACTTTGCTGCAGCCAAATTACAGTCTAGACTGCTGACATTATTTATCCATTGTTGCATCCAGCCTTAATAGGCAGTCCTCAAAGTCAGGTAGTCAGGCCAAACACAACCACAAAGGCAGTTCTCTTTAATGACAATAAAACAATACTGATGCAATTAGCAATAAAATAAAGGCTCTCAGTGATCAATTTGGCACAGTTTTCCTTAAGAAAAGAGCACCTTCACAATTCACTGGGGTTTACTACAACATTATGTACCCAAACTACGGCAGGGCTACCCATGCTGTTAGTTATGCCCAACTTTAATGATTATCTGCATGATTAAATTGGGATCCTTATACAAGGTTAATTGATTTTTTCAGAAAATACTTCACTTTAATTTGAAAGCAGTTGTGTCAACTGCTCTTCATTGTGTGTTTTCTTAGACAGCCTGTACATGTTAGACAACCTATTAATCTATGCACCATCTACCTGAACATATTTTATTTTGGTTGCTGATTGACTTTTTAAAGCCATACTATCTTAGGGATGTTTTTCGTAACTAAGGTTAAATATAGCCTTAAAACATTCTCAGTCACACGTATAGTTTGAGTTAGGAGTTTTTAGATTTCTTATGATCCCCAGAAATTAAAGTTACATATGAATAATAAAACCATATTTGCATAAACAGGCAAATAAACACAGGCTTGAGAGGTGGGCCCATGCAAACTGAGGTTTACAGCAGTTGAAGTTCAACCATGCCAAATGCAAGGTCCTGCACTTGAGTCACAGCAATCCCAGGCACAAATACAGGTTGGATGCAGACTGGATTGAGGGGAGCCCTGAGGAGAAGGGCATGGGGGTGTTGGTGGATGAGAAGCTCGGCATGAGCCGGCAGTATTATCTGGAAGCCCAGAAAGTAAACCCCATCCTGGGCTGCATCAGGAGAAGGGTGGCCAGCAGGTCTCGGGAGGTGCTTCTACCCCTCTACTCTGTGCTCGTGAGACCCCACCTGGAGTGCTGTGTCCAGCTCTGGAGTCCTCAACATAGGAAGGACATGGACCTGTTGGAACGGGCCCAGCAGAGGGCCACGAAAATGCTCAGAGGGATGGAGCACCTCTCCGATCAAGACAGACTGAGACCTGGGGTTGTTCAGCCTGGAGAAGACAAGGTTCTGCGGAGACATCATAGCAGCCTTCCAATATCTGAAGGGGCTACAGGAGAGCTGGGGAGGGACTCTGTCTGGGAGTGGAGTGACAGGACAAGGGGTAAGGGCCTTAAATTGGAAGAGGGGAGATTTAGATGAGATCTTGGGAAAAAATTCTTTCCTGTGAGGGTGCTGAGACAGAGGAAAAGGTTGTCCAGAGACGTTGTGACTGCCCCATCCCTTGTCCCCAGGCTTTGGGGGAGTGTGTGGGGAGCCCTGTCCCCGCAGGAGGGGACGCTGGGCGGGTTGCAGAGCAAAGCCTTGCAGCGCGTGGTGTGGGGTGGTGTGGGGTGGTGTGTGTGTGTCCCATGGGGGTGGCCAAGGGCTGTCCTTGCAGTGTCGGGGGCTGCGTGCTGCTTTGT
>JAOQGH010000023.1:88331480-88376668 GCA_025769975.1 Gallinago jamesoni
CCTGGAAGAGAGACAGGAGCGATGGCCGCGGTCACCTCCTGTGCTCTTGGCCCCGAGAGCGTCCCCGGGCTGCGGGTTGGGGTCGGTCCCTGCCTTGGGGGTAGAAGGTTGGTGGGACCACAAGGGTCTGGAGGATTTGGGGCAGCGCAGGGGCCTGGGGTCCTCTGGGTGGGAGCCACCAAGGTGGCAGCGCCATCGTCGGTGCCCTCGCTCTCTGCGCTGCTAAGGACTCTTTGGTCGCCAGGGATGGAATGTTGGGGCTACCGGTCCCCCCCCCCCCCCTTCAAACAGCCTCCCCCCTCTCTAACTCGTAACTACTTGTTAGAGTTAGACTAACTACTCTCTCTAACTACTTGTTATTAATATCTTTTTATTCCTGCTAATGTAAATCAAACCTTCTCATGGAAATTCATTTCACGATCAAAACCATAGGTTGATGAAAAAAGTGAAAGAATCATAGAAGCATGTATGTCCTTTCTGAGGGAAATATTTGAAAAGGCACTTTCCTTTATGAGATGTTTCTTACACTAAATTCTACATAAACTTATTTACTTACCCCATGTAGAGTTTTATTCTGTGTTCCTTCTTCTATTTTTTTGTGATGGAACGAAAATATGGATGATAAACCATGCTGTGCTTCATGGGAATATGTCATCCCTTTGCTGCTTTTCTATGCCTTCTTTTATTACAATGCTCATTCTCCTGTATGTCAATGCATCCCTGCCACAGTTTTTGACTGTCTATGACTTGAAATCCATAACAGAGCTGGGAAGGGACATTTCACATTTTCACAGACCACCTCTGAATGGCACATTAATTGTTCTTGGGCACTGCCATGTGATGAAAAATTCATCTGTTGCAGTTTTCTGCAGAAGACCTGTTTGGACTTCTAGTCTGCCAGCATTAACTAGGCATGGTCATTCTTTCCAGCCTATTTTGGATAAACTGTGGTTGGGTAGGAAATTTGCTACCTATTGTTTCTACTTCCCAGGCAGGAAACCCATCTGCAAGTAGTCCCTGAGAGGACTCGGCAGCTTGTAAGTCAGCCTGTGCCAGCTGTGTCAGCTGGACTTCCAGAGAATAAAAACATGCTTCTGGCAGATGTACTGGGAGGCTCTACTTCAGCCTGCAGAGAAACAGAGCGCTGTACAGATTGCATATAATCCCAAGAGAATTACTCAGTTTTGCTAACTGTTAAAAAGCCAAAAAATGTTTTTCTTTGAACTTCTTGGTCCGCTTAGTTTCTTTTTTTTAGTAAATACGTTTAACTTCCTTCTCATGGAATTAACTTCCTAAACAAACCCAAAATGAACTTTTATGTTAGTTTTTTATCTGTATTGGTTTGGGCTGTGATGGAGGTAATGTTCTTCACAGCACATTTTATTTGGAGTTTTGACCAAAAGAGTCTTGATAATATAGCAGCGGTTTAGTTACTGCGAAGCAGTGCTTGCACGGCATCAAGGCTTCTCCTGTTCCTCACACCGCCCTCCTGGTGAGTGGGCTGGGGGCATTCAAGACGTTGGGAGGGGACACGGCTGGGACAGCTGACCCCACGTGACCAAAGGCATCTCCCATACCATCTGACATCATGCTCAGCAACAAAAGCTGTGGGGAAGAAGGAGGAAAGGGGGGACATTTAGAGTTACGGTGTTTGTCTTCCCAAGCAACCGTTACGCACGATGGGTCCCTGCTTTCCTGGAGGTGGCTGAACACCTGCCTGATGGTGGGAATGAGTGAACAAATTCCTTACTTTGCTTTACCTGTTAAACTCTCTTTATCTCAACCCATGAGATTTTGTGGCTTTTGCCCTTCTGATTGTCTCCCTCACCCCACTGCTGGGGAGTCTGCCAGTGGCTGTGTGGGGCTTAGTTGCCCATGGGGGTAAACCAACCACATTACCATATCTTCTCCTACCTGTTTTCTTTAATTAAAATGAGACACGATGATGTACCAAGTATAAAACCATAAGTATATTTATAGTATAAAAGTATGCATAAGTATAAAAGTATACTAAAAGCATTAATATATTAGCATTGATCAGTGCACATTTTAGTTAAACATATTTGTTACATATTCTTGTATGCTTTGAGATGAAATTAGCTCAGCTGTTGCCTGGCTCCAATAGCACAACAAATAGTTAATCCCAACAGTCATTTCCATTCTTCAGGTGTATGTAGGAAATTATCAGTGAATAATTCTCTCTTTCACCCACCTATGTCTTTCTAGTTACCCTTCTTTACTTCAAATATTCAATCTTTCAACACAAATTATCTTCTCAAGCCTTTATATCAACAGTTTTTCTAGGGCCAATGTATATGCAATAGGATGGCATGTTTGGGTGATACTGTGAGCTGTAGAGAATGACAACTGAATTCATCCTCCGCGACTCGTTACCTTTGCTGAATTGCATGGATCGTTCTTCTGTCATGTTACACTGCAAACTCCTATCTAATTTGCCACCCGGGGTCACCCACAGTCTCCAAGGAGTCTGTCTCTTGGAGTTTCCACTTTTTGCAGGGTTTTATACTCATTTCATTCCTGTGGATCATTGCTGTAATACACAGACTCTAATTATTCTTCAGAGTGAAAGCAGGATTACCTTTACCCAATGCTGAGGTGATGGTACATAGCTGTACCTTCTGAGGAAGACTGAAGGAAAAGAATGAATTAAATAATATTATTAAAGGGTTTGTTTCATTTTTTCCAGAATAAAAAGCCCATGACAGAACTGTACTCTATCTTCAGAAAGAAAATTAGGACAAAAATAAGGTACAAATAATACTTCAAAGTACACTTCTTATGTTGATATTTTGTTGCAGAAAATCTCAGTTAGAATGTAAAGACCCCAATTCAAACAAAAAAAACCCATGGACAGTGTGATTTGTACTGAATATGGATTTTTCTTCTAGTATCGAGTGCTAGAAAGTTTTGAGGTTTGGGGTTTGGTTTTTTTTCCTTGTTTCCTAAGGACCTAATGATTTCGGTTTATTCTGCCTGTTTTGCCAAAGTCTTGCTAGTAAGAACTATGACACATATTAACCCTGGATTCACAAAGACTGGCAATTTATTTTAAATATTACCCTTCCTACCTTCCTTTGTAGGGATGGAATGAATGAGAGGATTTTCCAGTGCACAGTTCAGATCAGGAATTAAATTTCATTGCTCTAAATAATTCCCCAGGAGTGTTTTCTAATCATATTAACTATGAACTGAACACTGGGAGATTAGCATCTCTAGATACGGTTAGGTTTCTGGGAACTATTGTTTCCCCTTGTGCTCATTTAACTGAGAAAACTGAACACAACATCTTAAACTTATTTGCATTCTCTTAATGGACTACTGGAATCTGCAAGAATTTTGTCTATAGCATAAAATCTAAAAGCTCTGAAGTCTTATGAATAACAGCTTCTTCCTTCAGGACGTAGAATTTAACTGAATGGAGATTTTAACTAAAGGAGATTTTAATACATATTCTTTCTGTACATCTTCCTCTTCTTCTGTACGTAATTTTACATCTTGCAAATTATTTGTGAATAATAATTCAAAACCAACTATTTATGGATGATTGTGGCGTTACTAGGTGTTCATTCTGGCTAAGCCAAGTGTTTTAGAAGACTTGTAGTTCTTCTTATTGAGCAGACTTTGCCATAGGATGACTGAGCTTTAAGTGCTTGATTCTTTAAGTGTTTATGGGGGGAAAAAATCCTGCCTATTAACTACAGTAGTTGTTGTATGTTGTATGTATAAAGTTGCAATTCTGAAACAAAATAGTTCTAGTTAGGTGACTAGTATAAATAATATGAAAATCTCTTTGCTTTTAATATTAAATATTCTTAATACAGAATATATACAGAATATATATTAGTTCTTTAATATTCTTTAATATTAGATATTCTTAATAACACTTTTCTCTCAGAAATGAAACAATATATATGAAAACATGATTAGAAAAAGTTTTTCTGTTCAATAACCAAAAATGATGTAGAGTCTTATACATTCACATATAATTCCAGCTGACAAGAGTAAGAGTGACTTACATTGTTTCTTTGGGCTCTATATTGAGAAGCCAATCTTTTCTCTTTTAATTTTCAGTATTGATCCTATGTGAACCTTCTTTTGTTGGGCTGGAGAGTGAGGACCTCATACTAGTTCAGTGGCTCAGTATGGAAAACCAAATGGGGGTGTCTGTTGTTACAATACTTGAACAAAAAAAAGCATATATTCATCTACAACCCTTTATCTACCTGGAATAAAAGGAGATTTGTGTTTTTGTGGGGAGGAGGACCTTTTATTGGCCATTTACAATCTGTGCACTTCATCCTGAGAGCCTGGTTCTTTACACCCAAACATTACTGGAGTCATCCAGGAACTGAAGGTGTCTGCCTGAAAATAAAATTTTATTCATAGTTAGTGCTAGGATTTATTTATCTTGGCACAATTCTTGCTGTAACTGGCACATTAATTGGGGACAGTATTATTTATAAAATCTTTACTGCTTGTCCTTATTGCATATTATAACTTTCAGAATTCCCCATTACTGGAGGCTTAAGTCTTCAAAATACATCAGCTTTTTCTCTTTCTTACGGTTATGTTATACTTTGTTTCATTCCAAGAGATTTTCAATTCCTTCTTCAGAAACATCCTAATCCTTTGCCATTGACTACTCAGTTATCTTAGTCTGCCACATGCATTAGTCAGCTGTTAGCAAAAGCAGTTCTTGTATTTTAGAAATTCTTCTTTGTGCAAAAAGGCAGGCTTAGATTTCATAACCTATTTCCTTTGGCTCATATATAGCCCAATCAAAAAATAAATCTCAAACAAAGGACTTGCTTATTCCTTTCTCCCTCCTTTCCACTCCGGGTCAAAACTTTCACAATACAATATCTACATTCTTAGCTACTGTAGTCAAAGGATTAAAGACGTGACTTGATGAGGACTAAGGCAGAAATTTAATTTTTCATGCTGAGACTTCCACTCAAAATTTAGCCATCCAACACCTCTGAGCTAGTCCTGCAATTTCTAGCTCTATGTTAAGCATGAGAAGAAAGACACTTGCCAGCAATTAATTTGACTGTTCCACCTGGGACAGACTCAGCAGTCCAATCTATATATTCACAATATTCCTTAAAATCTTGTTTTGTCAATGGAAAAAAAATTAAGACTTTTAGGACTCATTTCACATAATGTTTTAAATATATACTAAATGATGATCCATAATCCAGAAACACCTTTGTGTTTGGTTTGTTTTTTTACCACTGATATAAAAGTTGTTTGTTAGACTAGGTCAGCTGTAGGATGTAAATCTACACTGTAAATATTTATGGTTAGTAACACAAATCCCATTCTTCGTTCTTAATTGTCCAAATTTTTTTCTTCTCTTTCACATCTCTGAATTAGTTGTCCTTTTAATTTTTTTAAGAATACATGTTGGAAAGATATATTTATTAAATAGCATTCTCTTCCCACCTTTTTTCCTTGGAATTAAACAGTGTGTGTAAAACAGAGAAGCGTGGGACAAATAACATCCTGTATCAATGAGAGCTGAAAGACTGATAGCAGTATGTGCATATTTGGGTATTATGACTTCCTTATCGTAGACTTCAATTTTTTGACATTACAGATAATGTGTCTGATTTTAGCCACATGAAGGCCAAAACCTCTCAGGGATTACCCGCTGTGTTAGAAGAGGAGAGCTAACAGTAAAGCTTTCCAAAAGCATGAAAACTCAACTTTCACTTTCACATACCATATAGAAATAGCACTTTTAGACTTGTGACTTTTTGGAATTTGAAATTAGTCAGTGAATTTAGTGTGGGGTTGTTTTTTTTTTAATGCATATGTGCAAAAAGCATCATCGCATAAAGTTTACTTCATAAAGAACATCATCACATAAAGTCTGTTTTATAAAGATATCAGGATAAACACAATAAACTATTTAAATGCTTAAGATATTATTTCTGAGTCTCCATTTTCTAATTTTAATTATTTGACATATTTATAACAAAGCTAGAGCTTTTTAACAAGTTTAAAAGAACAGATTTATTTTATACGTTCTAGTATACAAAATACTGCCTTTCAAGAAATAATGAGACTTGACATTTCACAAAGAGCTTTATTAGGAAAAAAATAGCATAGTCTTACGTTTCAGGAAGATTTATACCTAATACAAAAGATAGGCTATCAGGACATGTATTAAGTCAAATACATGAGCTATCTTGTTGCCTTTTACAAAGGCAGCTGGTTTTCAAGACATCTAAAGGAATATCAGCAAAAAGTGCCAATGTCTGTAATGTTGCTGTCATTTATGAAAGTGTATTGATCAGATGATTGCAGTCGCTAGCTATGCATGTGATGAATCAAGTAATTATTTATTCTGCTTAATGAAACACGCGTAAATCATTAGTTATACCAAATGTCTTCTAATTATTCATTTTCTATGGAAGAATTAATGTATTTAAAATCAACAAAAGGCCAGTCATTGCCAACCAAACTTGATTACTCAGTGAAATGCATGTGAGAGGCCTCCAGGAGAACAATCCTAAAAGCAGTGGAAGGAATTTTATGAGTGAGTTAATTAGGTTATTTGAGGAATACCTGCTGTCATGTTGAAACCGGTATTTAGACTTTTTATTCTTTACATCTAAATTAACATATGGTTTAGCTAATTTTCAAATTAATATGATAAAATCAGAAAGTTCTTACCAGCTTTTTACTTTTATACTCTGAGACACTTGAAAGCTATTTAAAAGTCTGCTTTTATCAAAATATTGCTCCAAAAGAATATCTCACAGAAAATGATTAAGGTTATCACTATTCTGCAATACATGCTTCCCTCCTCGCTCTTGCCCCTCTGAAATGCCACCAGCCCTAGAAATATTAGGGGGAGGTTATTTGATCACAAAAGACCAAGTGTTGGGACTTTTTTGTGTTGTGGGTAACTGATTCTATTGCAATATGTATTTACCTGGGAAAAGCATAGAATAACAGTGTTCAACAACTGGGTGTAGCTACAGAGGCAGGATCTTATTAAAAAGACTTCAGAAAGCCAAAGTAAAATCTTGATTCTGTTGAAACAATATAGATTTTGGTGGTTGTTTACAGTGAATCATGTATTTTCCAAGGCGAGTATAGCTTTTAAAAAGAGCATACTTTACGAATTGCTAGCTTTGGAAGTACTGGAAAAATATCAGAATGCTAAAACCTTGCCTTGGCTGTCAAACTGCATTCAATTTCTCTATATTTCTTTTCCTAGGGGAAAAAAAAATAGAAAAATTTGGCTTGGACAAAAAATGCCTTTTTCCCAAAACTAAACCAAACTAAAAAGTGAAGTTTCCATAGTGCTTAATTGTCTTTATTTCATAAAGTCCAATCTCTGATCACATTTCCATGATACATCAGTCTCATAGCTACATCTCAGAAGGTGAAGTCAAGCTTTCTCAACAACTGAGGCTGTTCTGATGAAATGTTTGAAAGTTAAAATTTAAATGCTAGCCCTGACAAAATGATCAGGACTTTCTTTCAAGACCAATTGGGTGAGAAGATCCTCAAAGGGAGACATAGCATTCTTCGTCAGCTTCGGTAGCTGTTATGTGATATGAAAGTCATGGAATACAGCATATAAATTCTGACATCTCTGATACTGTATATCTTTTCAAATCTGTTAAATCATATGGATTTACTTTGTGTCTTACATCTAACTTGATGTGTCTGATATGACATTACTAAATTTATGCTTTCTGAAATTAATAGCAAGTTTTTGTCGCATCAGAATCGAAGCAGAATAGACACAAGGGAATGCTGGAATTGCACAAAACTGGCAGTTTGCTTAGCTTTGGTAAAAATGACAGGAGTGTTTACAAATAATATTTTCATGACTATTGTTTCACAAAGCAGATGGTTGTTTGGTAATATTAGACTAACAGGTTTGGAGGTTGTTTCTTTCCAAATGCAGTTCTTCAGAACGGGTTGGATACCAGTTACCCATCAGAATGTAACCCTTTTTTTTCCTGGAGCTGCTGTTCCACTCGTTATTCATAACAAGCCCCGCAGTCTGAGCCCTGCCTGAATATCCTCTGAGAAGTCAGAGCTCATACAGAGGTCGACTGACACTGGTGCTCCTATGTTGGTTCTTAAAAGTTGTTTTGTCTGAGCATATCAACATATGTTCGATCAGATGCTCATATCAGCGTATCAACATATGTTCATATCAAGCAGATACCACTATATCTAGTTAGATTCTGAAATATATCCCTGGACAGAGTTCATTACTCAAAACATTATACAAAACAATTTACTGCTCAATAGACCTTGCAATACCTGCAGTGGCATAATTCATAGCACTTCAAACAATGCACTTAATTATATTTTGATTCACTCAGTAAATAAATATCTAGGGCTTTGTTTTCATGAAGTATTTACAAAATGATGAAGTTACTTTGCAGAATCATGCATATACTTAACACTTATACAATACATAAAAATAATTTTTCCAGTGTACTGTAGTATTTGAAAAACAACATGCTAGAAAGTTATTATAGATTTAGAGAATGTTATATAGAAATACAAGAAATTGTTTGTTGTGAATTTTTAATGAGCTGGATACCAGATCTACTTGCAATATATTACTTGCTGATCTGTTCATCTGATTATAATTACTACATATTTTAGAATATATGGGCTGGGTCATTGTCTCACCAAAGTCTAAATATAAAACAATTTATTAATTTACCTCATTTCACCATACAGAATCAATTACTCTGTTCTCCAGCCAATCTTTCTTCTGAGATGTCCTCTTCTTGAAGAGGATGCCTGTACATAGACAGTTGGAAGGTGTTATCTAGACCTTTTAAGTACCACTATTTTGTGAAGAGAGTAATTACAATATTTGGTTAGTCTGATAGGACTATCATGTTGCATACACACACCTATATATTTTATAATTCAGTCAATCATTATGCATGTCGTAAAAAAAAATAATTCCCTGGTTTTATCACGCTATATTGTATTTAACATCCACCAGAATAAACCAAAGTTGAAAATGTAGGATTTCATCTCATAACAGGGACAATGAAACTCTCAACCTAGCTATAGCTGTTCAATTTAATTCTCTGTTTGAAAGAAATTTTTCTTTGTTTTCAGAAGATAAAAGGCAGAAAAGGTATTTTTAGAGGTCAGTTATTGAAATTCAGTCTATTAACTGAAACATTCATTTATTTAAAATAAAATTCCAAGCATTTTCCTAGTCAAGCAGTGTGAAAAAAACCTCCATAGGCAAGGTGTAATTTCCCACAGAATACCCCGTAGGCTATATTTGAAAATCAGTTTTGGTTAAGTTCATTGATTTTTTTTAATAGTGAGCATTTTAATGACAGGACAAATACTATGCAATAATGGGATACTAGAAACAAAGGACAGAGTAGGAGGACCGGGCATAAAGGATAAGCATCATTAATGTGAATAAATCATTTGGTGCGTTTTAGACCAAGCCATTTCCTGGTGAGGATCTGGTGTATAGGGCTGTCCATCCTATAGATGTAGGTTTGCAACCTGGCATGACTGAGGTTCCCCAGGGACTGACTTTGGGACAAATGCTGTTTAATATCTTCATAAGTGATCTGGATTATGGGATCAAGGGTACCCTGATGAAGTTTTCTGATGGTAGAAGACTGAGTGGAGAAGCGGACACTTTGGAAGGGAGAGTCACCCTGCAGAAAGACCTGGGTAGGCTGGAAGAGTGGGCTAACAAGAACCTTACGAAGTTCAACAAGGAAAAGTGTAAGATATGATAAAGAAACATATCCACTAAATAAGTTAATAGAGTAGTGATATTTTCCACTGTGTTAGCTGGGCAACATTCCATATAAAAAGAAATTGTTGAGTTGCGGGAGGTATTTTCTTCTTTATCTTCCAGAAAGAGAGACATTTACCGCCTTTTCCTGTTCCCCAGCTCTCCTTTACCAAAGTGCTGGTAATGGAAAGACCCCAAATAGCTCCTCAGTTAAAGAGGCAAAGCAAAGTAGGTGCAATAGCGGTAGTGAAGTTGATTTTTATTTTAAAAAAGGAAAAAGAAAAACAGAAGGGAATGCTATCACTAAACTGAAAAAAAAAGCAAGTAATGTGAGTATTTGTTCCATGTACAGGATTGGCTTTTCTAGTAGTTTACCAGACAGATTACATCTGCTATCCCTATTTATACGGTGACCAGAAAATAGAAATGGTTTTTTTTTTTCATTGCATCTTGTACTTCTAAGCTTTTTTTTCCATAGGCTCTGCTATTGTAAGGGTAAGCAAAGAATAGAAACCAGTACATCCAAGTTTGTAGATTATCAACATGCGGGTGGGCTATTATGGTGATACTAGTGCATATGGCTTTCTTAAGCTTCCTAAGACAAGTCAAAGTTTTGTGCATTAATCTAACAATGTTTCGGCTTTTGCTCTTCATTTTCTTGATAATTAATTATGCCAGGGCAGTTCAGAGGCAAGTCACAATACTTGAACTGCTTACTGCAAATTTCATTGTCAGGCAACTTGACTGTAAAATATTTATTTTTTGTTGTTTTGTTTTGAGCTGGAGAAAGATACTTAGATCTTTCAAGTACTATACTGAAGAAAAAGAAGGTGATAAAATACTTGCCTATTTCAATGTTAACGTCAGTGTATTAACTTAAAAGTATGCATGAACTGTGTACTCTTTCACTCAGTACTTTTATATTATATAAAATAGGAATTCTTTTTTGTTCACGTCAGTAGCTAAAACGTTTTTGGTTTTTTAATCAGATTCTGGGGAAACGTGTTTAAGTGACAGCGAGAACTGTGAGTATCAAGCTCCATGGCACCTTTTTTGCCTTACAGTGTACTGGAAACAAATTTGTTAGTATTCCAGATTCACTCAAAAAACAACAAATGTTTTAGCTGCTATTACAATTCTATGACATGGTAATGATAATATTGCAGGTAACTTCAGTATAATGAGGTGAATCCCACACTGAAGCTTTTACCCCAGTAATAGCAAAAAGAACACCAGACCTTGTAGGTAAGAAGCACACGGAGAGTCCCTAATAACAATCTTGTCAGTTCCCAATATGAAGTTCTCAGCCAGAGATGGTATTAATTTGACTCAGCTTGAGCCATATTTCTCTGAAATAGTCATGGATAAATGACATAGCTGCCTAGTAAGCAGGGGAAAAGAGGTACTTTTAGTGAATGATTCATTTTATCATTTTTAGATGTCTATTTTGGATGAAATAAATCACATTCAAAAAATTCACAAGGTAGGTTCCTCTTAGAAAATGTAGATAACTGCAAGCAAATAATTTTATTTCCCTGTTTCCATCTGAACTCTCTTCTAAGGCTTCACGTGTGTTCATGTGTGTATATATAGATATGAAATTATACTTCAGCTTGGACTGCTCTGGGTTTCTAGTGCACCGGGACAGGACAAAGGTAAGAGAGTATGCAATTTAGCCAATTAATTCAGAGAGTTACAGGGCTTGAGAATGGCTATTCTAAGGCATTTCAAAGGATCTCCTCTAAGCTCTAAGTACCCTTCCTTCATGAATGCGACGGTAACTCTAACATCTCTGAGTAGAGGGAGAGGAATAAGAATTTATACACATGCCTTTGGGTGTGATTTTAAACTATCCTGTAAAGGAGAGTTTGAATTGAAAAGGTTGTTTCACAATGAGAACATACACAAAGGCTTAAAAACTTCTGTTATACCTGTCACAGTTATATCCAGTATATATTAATCTTTTGGATCAATCTAGGAAGAAATTACATGAATGAAAGCCTGCTGACAGCAATGTGTAAATAACATAATTTGGTTTACTGCATAGTGTTCATCATTATCATATAATGGAATCCATTAGCATTTGAAATATCTGGTGTTTCTCAAATCACTATGGAGTCTCACTTCTGTCTTCCTACTAGAAAGCACTTATATTTTTTTCCTGCAGAAAAACAGAGATTTGCCAATTCTTACCTGTTTTAAAGCACTTGTATATGAATACAACCAATCTGAGGTGCAATCAAAGCATTGTCAGAACGGGAAGAGTTGATTATTCTTTCTGGAAATAGTTAACTATTCCTTCTGTAGGAAGAGTTCTGATATGTTTAAATAAATTGAGAAAATGTAGGCTTCCTCCTGCATTTTCTGTTTGTACCAATAGTTTAGGTTGGAAGGGCCCCAAGAGGTCATCTATCTCAGCTTCCCACTCAAAGCACATCCAACTTGAAAGACAGATCAAGTTGCTGAGGGGCTTGTCCAGTCAAGATCTGAAAACCTCCACTGACATAGATGCCACAGCCTTTCTGAGTGATCTGTTCCAGTAACTCAGGGATCAATACTGCATCGGACTCCTTCAGCAAGTTCACAGATGACAACAAATTGAGGGAAACAGCTGATACGCTGGAAGGAAGGTTTGCTAGCTAGGGTGAGCTAACCAAGCTGGAGAAACAAGCCAAGGGAGCTTCGTGTAACTCAAGAAGGATATATGGCAAGTTCAGCCCCAGGGACAGAAGAACTTTGTGCATCAGTGCTGGGACTGATTTGGTGGGGAAGAGCACTGCAGCAAAGGTCCTGAGTAGGTGCCTTGATGGGGCACTGGAACAGGTTGCCCAGGAAGCTGTGGATGCCCTGTCGCTGGAGGTGTTCAAGACAAGGCTGGTTGGGGCTTTGAGCAACGTGGTCTAGTGGGAGGTGTCCCTGGCCACGGGGGTTGGACTAGATGATCCGTAAGGTCCAACTTAAACCATTCTGTGATTCTGCTTCTGTGAACAAATTCGCGTGAGCCAGGACTGCACTCTTGTGGTGATAAAGGCTAAACACAGAGGAGGCTGCTGTGATGGCGTGACCCCAGCTGGCAGGTGAGTTTCCCACACGTCTGCTGGCTCACTCCCCTACAGGAGGATGTGGGATGGGTGGGGAGGGGGGTCGGGAGAGAGAATGAGAAGGGAAAAAAGTGAGAAAAACTTGCTTTGTGCAAGCAAAGCCAAATAAATAATTAGTTCACTACATCCCATCGGCAGGCAGATGTTTAGCTGCTTCCAGAGAAGCAGGACCTCGGCACACAAAACGGTTAATTGGGAAGACAAGCACCATGAGCAGAAATGTCTCCCCCTTTCCTCCTTTTCCTGTGTTTTTATCGCTGAGTATGATGTCATGTGGTATGAGGAAATGTCCCTTTGGTCAGCTCCTCTCCCACCTTCCCGGCACCCCCAGCCCGCTCTCTGAGGAGACAGAGCGGGAAACAGAGAAGGCCTTGACGCTGCGTAAGCACTGCCTGGTAACAGCTAAAACACTGCTGTGTTATCAGCACTGGTTTTGTCAGAAATTCAAAACCAGCACTGTACCGGATTCTATGAGGAAAATTAACCCCATCCAAGTAGAGCTGCATTGGTAAGATCCTTGCCAGCTGGCTGGGGGAAGCTGCTACTGCACTGGGGAGGCCACGTCTGAACTAATATGGCTTGTTCTGGGCCCCAATACGTTCCTAAAGTAAAGAAAATCCAGCAGAGGACCACTAAGGCAGTTAGAGAGCTGGAATACGTAACTCGGGAGGAGACACACAGGGCCTTCATTTGTTTAGCCCAAGGATGAGAAGTCAAGCACGGGAGGCTTTAATTCCATTGTAATGTGAGGCAATGGAGAAGATGGAGCTGGCTTTTCTCTGACATCTTCAACGAAGGGCAAGGGGTGATGGTCAAAAGTTGTAGCAGAGCTTCCAGAGAGGCTGTGGGATCTCCGACCTTGGAGATCTTCAAAATACAACTGGACAGAGTCCTGGGCAACCTCATCTGCCTTTGAAGATAGACCTGCTTTGAAAAGGAGGCTGAATGAGATGACCCCCCTAAGTTACTCCACAAGTCAGCACACTGGCTGTTTCATCTCCCTGTTGCTCACTAGACTAGTTTGGAAGAAAATATATGATTTATTGCTCCATGTGATCCTACACAACACAGATTTTTTTTTTTCTTTCTTAATTTTAAGGACTGTTTCCTCCAAATTATTTAGAATGTGAATGTAAGTACATGAATTCAGAGTCTCTTGTGGAGCTTCCTGAACTCTTTCTGATGCTATTTCCCTAATGGAACTGCTTCCTACAATTCATGCAAAACTCAGTGTTTTCATGCAGTTTCCCAGGTAGAGTTAACAAACATTGTTGTCTATCTGATATGGAATTCATTTACATGCACTGATATCTCTTCAGGGAACATGTTTTTGTTAGCAGTTTTCTGCTGTTATATTTAAAGATTTAAATTTTTTAAGGGAAAAAAGGAAGTTTTTTTTAAGTTCCTTGCAAGGGAACGACGATAATAAAAGAACACTCCTGGTCATTTTATCTTTGAAATGAAATCTTTGTGTAAGTAAATATGAGTCATTCGGATTTGCCACCTGCTGAAATTAAGTACTTGCATGCTGGAATACTGCAGATATATATTGTTTGGATTGGAATTTCAGCAAAATTGAGCTTCTGTACAGATTTGAACCGGTGAGAGGAACTGAAGATGTTTTAATGTGTCCTTTCCTGAGGCACCTTCTAAATGATGATAAATAGTGATAGGATGAAGCATCTATTAGACTGCACTTCACAGGGTATGAAGCTGTAGTCCAGGTATCCTGCAAAAGAGTAATGAAAAATCATTAGGAACTTCGAAAGAGCATATGAGTTTTCTTTAATATATCAAGAAGCCATTATGCACTATTGCTGTGTTCAAGTGCCTTCCCGTGGTTTCATTATCAACCTTCATTTTCAAAAACTCACACATTTTAAATCATATTACAAATACACCTTATCTGTCTGAGCACACACATGCTAATTGTATTTTAAAAATTGAATATACTTTGTCTAAATATATTGACGTTATTGATTGAGGGTCAGACAGTAGTAGGAGCCTGACAAGATGTTTCTCTGCAAAGATCATGTGTTGAACTGGTGATGTTAATTCAGCTAAGGTCAAATTTGAACAAAGCTTAGCTAAAAATAATGGGTTGGACTCTCCTGTCAGCCAGTTCAGTCTGTGAAATAACTGGGAATTCAAAAAACAACCTAGACAGAAGAGATAATGAGAAGAAAAACTTTGAGAAAAATGAAATGACAAGGCCTGAAAATGCAGAGAAAAGTAGCTGTGATCTCTGCAAGTATCCCAGAGACTGAACTCAACTGTGGCTTCACCTAAAATCGGGCTGAGAAATTCAGGCCACTGATTAAGTTAAAATTGCGCTGCCCATGAGCTTGATCATTGCATAGAATCATAGAATTGTTTTGGGTGGAAAAGATCTTTAAGATATCGAGTCCAATCATTAACTTAGCACCGCCAGGTTACCACTAAACCATATACGGGTCTATTTTTCAGAATTAACATGTTTTTCACAATCTTACTGGAAACCGTTTCATTTTTGCCTACACACAGCATGAAATTGGGAGCTTGAAACAAGTGAAATACTGCCTCAGTTTTCTTCTTTCATGAGTTAATTGCTAACCAATGTTGCCTTGAAAACCAGTAATGTAGAAAAAAAGTTATACAAAAATTGCATGAAATTGTTTGGAATTTTAAAATACATTTAAAAATACATTTTTAAAAATTTTAATTAGAAAAACAATTAACACCCTTAGCAGTAGAATCAGCTGTACATCCTTGGTCCCTGATCATCTATCCAGTATGAGCATCCACACCAAGACATAAAAGCAGACTGCAGAATTAAGTGGTCTTTCAGTTGCTGATGAGTAAACTTGATCTCAAGATATTGTTAAAGCTCATTGCATGAATCACTAAAATATAAGCTACTGTGTTGGGATTCATTTTTACTAGAGACTTAGCAAGGAAAAGTTAGTGTCTATACTTATTTATAGATGTGCTGGGTTAGCAAAAATTAATTTGAGAGTAATTAATTGTGAAAATTGCAGGTATCTTCTCATTCCACATGCAATTTGACTGGCTGCTCAGTAACCAGCTCTCTTAAACATTCCATAAATCAAGTTCCTACGAAGCAAAACAAGTTCCTGTGCAGTAACACAGCATCAGGAAGTGCCTTCTGGGCCTGAACTTGGTTTCCTGTTATTGCAGATGAGTACATTTTGTAATTCTTTTCACAAACAAATGAAGTTCTATTTAAAAGTAGTAATGTTTTGGTTTTTTTCAGTGATGACTTGTGTAAAGTTATTCTGGAAACCCAATCACTTTCATGCCTTGCAACCTTATTTCTATTAAATCACAACCTGTTTATACCAGTTTATTTCCCTGACGATATAACTTTTTTGATGGAAATATATTTTAAGAAGAGAAGATAAGCATATTTATGCCTCTTTTGTGCTACAAATGCATAGCTGGATCCTTCCAACCCCTGTTACAGAAAAAATTAATCCTTTTTTCTGTTCTGTTTTACTGATACTCATATTTTCATATATATGAAAGGATTCATATACATATATATAAAGATTATGATTATGTATATCAGTACAACAGGCATAAAAATAGATATATGCTTTTTATATATATATATATATATACACATATATATATAATTTTTGTGGGTCATAAGGTATCCTATGAAGCGGAGAACTGTTTGTAAATTCAATGTGAATTAAGATACAATAATTCAAAGGTGACACAGGGATAAGATGTGTGCTGATTTGGGCCTCCTAAGAAAAAGACTGACGGAATCCTATCCAACTATTTTGCTGATGTACAGACTCATCCCTGGGCTTTTCAGGTCTCCAGGAGATAACCAATTTCCATGTCAGTATCAGGCTAATATGTTCCTGATTTTACTTTACTTTTATTCATTCTGTAATCTAAACACAGTAAGTGAATTTGAGTTCCTCTGAATTCCTGTCTAAGCATGAACTATATATTCTTTGCATATGATTAATACGTTAATTACTTATGCATTGCATAATTCTATAGCTTACTGAATTCTTGGAAGCAAATAAATGTCATGCTTCATAAAACTTCTGTTTTATTTATCTGTCATCAAATGCTCCACTTCAGACTTGTCTGAGATCAACAGACTTTTAAAAAACTTGTTAAATGTACCTTACAGCTATTTTTTCCATACAGTGATGCCACTTATATGCTTTATAAATGTGTTATTTTGCATCTGATAGACACTCAGTTGTACTTCACAGCACTCAAAGCATATTTATTTTGCTCTATGTCAGAATAACTACATATTGGGTGTTCCAACATTTCGTTTACAGTTTCCATTGACTTTGCATTTCAGCATGACATTTACTGCTGCCAGGTTTATCAGCATATTCTGAAATGAAAGTTTGGCCTTCTAGTCAGAATAAGAAACCGGTATCTTGTAATATAAGTCTCATTGAAATACATTCCTATATTCGTAAAGATACATTTTATCATCTTTTTCCACCTGTCTGCCTTGATAAATTTCACACAAATTACTATTTTTCTCATAATCAATTTCAAGAAGAATGTAAATATTCATGAATTCATCTCACCAATATTAATTTGCTGGATTTTTATTCACATAATAGGGAGTGTCTGATGCATCTATTATATTCTCACATACCTTTTCAACTTGACAGTGGTAAATGAGATCCAGGAAACACATGCTACTTCCATTCATAGAATTTAGAGAGATAATAAATTATTACAATTGGTCATAAGTTTATAACTATATAGGAGAAAACAATTCACACAGAAGGGAGTCACAAATATATCCCTCATTAATTTCTCTTTTTAGTGTGATCAGAATACGCTCATTAAATGATCTGTGTATTCAGTTCTGTGTGGTTAAGAATTCTGCTAGTATATTTAGTATTATTTGTTTGATTCTCAACATTGCATATGCCCATATATAGTAGAGCTTAAGGCTACACCTTTAATGGGAAGGGCAGGGAAGGGAAGGGAAGGGAAGGGAAGGGAAGGGAAGGGAAGGGAAGGGAAGGGGGAAATCTTGCATTCCTCTTACATTTCAAATCATCAGCATGGTTGCATTTTAATGCTACACACACTGCTGCCAAGCAAAGATTGTGGGCCTGAGGCAGTCAATGACAGTCCGACAACTTTGTGCAAGGGGATTGTGCAGTCTGGAAAAAATAATCTGTAAAAAGCTTAGTGGAAAGTGTTCCTGGTGGGAAATGTTGTATATTTATCTATAATCCCTGTCCATGTTCAGTTGCTATTATGAAATTGTGTGGTTTAGGTTGCTAGTAATTTTTTATTTTTTTTTTTGCTAAATATATTTTAATACACAGATAGAAGGCTTAGTAAGAATAGGCATAAAACTCCAATATTTGTGTTCTGAAGTGAATGAATGTCCCACTCAAAAGTTTCCCAAACCTTGTTTCTTGACAAATTCACAAGTATAGTCTTGTCAGGGTCGGGGAAACATGAGCTGAACATTGAGCAAAATCCGGTACAGATTCAGAGGGTTCTCATTCTTAAGCTTATTTCTCAAGACGAATGTTGACTCGTGTTTTCTTACAAAGTGCCTATTACATGGAATTATATTTGCTTTCTTTAAAGTTGTTCTAATTTATCATCATAATCTTTATTAATAGTATAATAGTCACAATAGTTGCCCAGTTTTCTTTTCCTTCATTGACACCCAAGCACTGGAGAAGTATCTTTCCATTGTGGTTTTTTTTTTTTTATGTTCCATATCCAGGAGCCTGGTGAAGGGAGGGCACAGACTTGTCATTATAAGATAATGAGTTGCTCAGCTGGCATTAGACAATAAAATCAACAAATTTTTTTTACTAGCAGTCAGATTTCTACATGACTGTTGTTTCAATCAATATAGGTCCCCCAGTGGTCTTAATGCATTTTCATTATGTTCATGCATGACTGAACCCAGAAAGCTTCTCTGTAAAGAGTAATCCCAAAACAGGGGAATAGAAAGTGGGACAAGGATATGCTTGAAATTAGGCAAAATAAAGAAGTGCTGTGTGATGATCTACCAGTTTTGCTTCATTTTGCACCATAAGATAGTGCTATTTCACAGACACCCAGAGCAGGTAAACTTGAATTCATGGGTATTTATCCCTAGATCCAGGCATAGCCTGCCTGCTCCCCTGGAGTGCTACAGCAGAACGTAGTTACACGCCTGTGCAAATATGTGGGACTGGATTTCCTCAGTGGCTTGCTGTATCCTAACAGTCCAGACCAAACCTAGCTCATGGATTCCTCCATTTCTTCACCGTACCTCAACATCTATTATAGGTATGTCCTTGCATTATTTCTTTCTCTTAACATGCGCGTATGTTCTTTCATCAGAATTACTTGGTTTGATTTTTGCTTGGGTGTGCTGCAGCAAGAATACATTGTGGGGGCTTTAATCTTCCTGCATACAGTAAATTTTCAGGAACTGGATGTTGGTGTTTGGGTTTAGATTTCAGCCAGAGAGGCTTGTCTACGCTACAGCATACCTGTGCATCCCCTTATGAATCCACGTAAATAAACAGGTTAACACTGTGCACATATGCAGATGCTGCCTCGCAGATTATTCCTTCCAGCAGAAACTAGTTTACAGGTCCTGATTTCAATTACCATCCAGCACAAGAGCAGTAAGGCTAAGAAACGTTCATTCTCATAGAGGAAAACCAAACTGCAGATTATTTCTTAGGGCTACACCTGTGGATATTTAGAGAAGATACCTCCCCTGTGTTGACACTTCAAAAGGCATTCACTCCCAGGCACGAGATGGGGCAAGTGGCTCTGCCACCACACATCCCCCCCAGCCTATACTTTATTCTTTCACATGACACCCAGCTGGTTTCTTGAAGCTAACCATGGTCTGCCAGGTCTTTTCTCAGTAGTAGGTTCCACCCATTGCTTTGTACAGTCTGGAGAATCTGGATCATTGTGTCCTAAAAGGAGTTGCAGTTATGCACCAACCCTTGCTTTGAAAACTCCGTACACCAAACTAGGTCAGGATTCATTCATAAATGCTGCATCCCATAATAAGAAGTATAGTCATCTTGTGAGCAGCCTCCGTGAGCCTATTAGTAATTTTCTTTACATCCAAATGCAGACAATTACATCTCTCTAGGGTCCCTGTAGAGAACCATTTCAAATCAGACCTAGAAGGGGTGTTAGAAGAGAACAATGTAAACACAAAGATACTCTGCTCCTGTGTAGCTGGTGATAAGGAGCCATACTCTATAGCTGGCCATTTGCTGGGTATAATTAAGACATAGTTAGGTAGCAGAAACTGAAAATGCAGTCCTAAATGGATGGTTGCAATTTAACACATCCTGTAGTAGAAAAACAGCACAAAACATCAGAAGAAGCAGAAGTAGTTTCCGTCTGGTACAAAGTGTCTCTGAATAAGAATGTGACCCATGTAGAAGCAAAGCCTATAAACAAAGGCAAAAAGAATAAAGAAACATCAATTGCTGCCAGGTTTGGAATAGGATATGTCCAGTGATTTATTGAGTGAATCACTGCACTATATTTTTCAATATTTACTGTTTAAAACTGTTACTCTGGGTGGTGAAAAATTAGATTTTTTCGTCCTAGAATCATATAACAGTTTGGGTTGGAAGGGACCTTTAAAGGTCCTGCAATGATCAGGGACATCTTCAACCAGATCAGGTTGCTCAGAGCCCTGTCCCAAATGGTTTCATGGCTTTTTTTGCATTTGTGTATTTGTATTGGTTGCAAGTTGATGCAGACATTAATAGCAAGAAAGAAATTAATTAAAAAATGTTTCAGCTATGCAGTCTTTATATTGGTAGAGATATTACTGTACAAATAGCCTCCTTATTGGTTTATTAAGCAGACATATCTTCCATCAAACATTTTTGTTCCTATCAGAAAGACTAAGACATAGATTTCTAAGCCAAGTCCCTGCTTAGAATTTAAATATCTATAATGTCCACAAGCATTTATTATTTTGACAGTAGAGTTGGGGACATGCATGGAAAGGATATCATTTTGATGGATGAGGACCGATAACCTACACTGAACAAGAAAAACCGGCATCTTTCCATTGTTGTTTAATAAAAAATAGCTCAATTTTTTTCCATAACAGCACTATTTACTTGAACAATCCTACAGGAAGAAGGGTGCAAAGTTTCGGTTCCCCACTCAGCTTACATCTCCCATCACTGAGAATGATGCCAAGCCATACTTATAGGACTAGCATATGAATTGGGCAAGATGTAAAAACCCTTTCTGTAGTAACCAGACCACTGCACAGTAAGGGTTTCAGGGTTCACAGATATACACTGACATATTCCCACTGAGAGTATGAACTTGCCTTCAGCTCTTGCTCCCAGGAATGTTTCTGTACTCCACTTGAAACAGGTCTGAGCTAAAGCAGGCATAGTCAAAACCTTGTGTGAACTGCCAGCCACAAGCCTGTATTTTCCATTTTTCTCTCCCTAGTACTGCATTTGTTGCTGCTTCTTCCCAGAATAAAGCTGGGTAAAGGAACCTGAGAGTACATCCTGTCGTACAGGGCTTCCTACTGCAACACTCAAGCTTAGATGCCTTTAGTTGAGAAGTGATGCTGTACATCATGCCGCCTCACCCCTTGAGCTCTCTGTTACAGAACTGTGTAGTACATACACATCATATATACTTCACTTTTTAAAAGTGGATGACTTCAGGACTTGTCTTGCACATTCTGGGACACACATCAGAGTTCAACACAGACACCTTTAAATCTGTTGCCTACTGACCTGTTCTCATAGCTTGTAGCCCGGTGCTCTGATAACCACAGGCTGGATCACATGTCATTCAGGTAGGCCAGATATCCAACAACTAGACCCAATATAACTCAGCAATAACATAATTTTATGGTTGTAGCTGTAAAAAAAAAACAAAAAAAAAACTTGGGAAAGTAATCTTTGATCATCTTTTGAACAACACAGGACACATGGATAAATGATATTCAGACTAAATGTGCAGGCTGCCTTATGTAGAAGTGATAACCTGTTGTTGGAAGTGGTTGTTGAAAGTGCTAATTAATATAAAGAATACTGTAATTAATGAACCATGCTTAGTGTAAAGTGTACATATGTATCACCACAAACAGGAGGAACGTAACTTGAGGAGACTTCTATGAGTGAATGTGTGTGTGTGAGAGGAGGAGAGAGGAAGCTATACTGATTTGGTTTAAACCAATGTTGATTTATTGGAGTTATACCATTTTTACACTATTTGATCCCAGGTTTTACATTAAAGTCTACTGGGAAAACATACTGAAGACATAGGAACTGGGAGTCAGAGGGAAGAATCTTTTTTGTTATTATATTTCATAAGAAGATCATGAACCTGTACTGTTTATTTGACCTTTTCATTTATGGCATCACTAATATATGATTATAAATGTCTCGGTCACCTCTAAGTCATAAAATTTCTGCCTTTGTTATAAACTAAAACATATGTAAAGAAAATGAGAAAAGTGAGAGACAGTCTTGTCTTACAAACTTGAATTTTGTAATCTGCCCACTACAGAACCTTCTCCAAACCTTATGTAGTCTTTTTGTAAATGACTTTCATAGCTGTCATTCTAATATATTGATTTGAGCAAAATATACCTCAGGGTTCTGTGGCACTCTTCCTTACCAAAAATAACAACACAGAGGGAGGAAAAAATTGCAGCAAATTGACATTAAGGATAGCAAAAATGTGTCAATAGAATGACAAATTTAGTTTGATTGGACTTCTCATGCAGTCTGTATAGGAAATTGTGCATCTAATTATCTTTCAAAATGTCTTGTATTATACTATGCAGTATTCAATGTAGCTTGAAATAATGTCCTTACCACTGCATCTTAGGTGGATGATTTGGTAGCTGATGTTGCTTAGAGCTAGTGTCTGTGTTTGGTAATTTTTATTCCACGCTTCTCTATCTGCATGATTTATAATTTCACAGAGGATTTTTTGAGAAAAAAAAGGAGCACATTTGTCCATAAATCTTTAATTTTTCCTATGCATTAAAAAAGGAAAAGATTGCACCTCTATGGCTGTGTGTGCATGAATAGCAGATACAGGTGCCTTTTGCTCTGTTCCTTGACTTGTGAGGACCTCATACTTATCAGCGTACCCGCAAACACTAACACATCTGCTCTTCTGAACCAAATGCCTTATAAAAGAAGTGGCATTAGCATTCATGCTCTCCCTTTCACTCTTTCTGGCTTTGTAATGTGTGTCTTCTCAACTTTCTGTGAGTTTACTGAGACGGGGTTGTGTTGAGCTACAAAGGTGGGTCTGAAGGGTCCACCTAACCCTCGGTGTAGGCCTGAAGTCCATCCAGGAGCCAGGGCAGAGGCAGAGATGGAGACCAGCTCTCCTACAGCATGGTCACAGCAGGGAGCGGGATGAAATTGTGAATCTGTGATTCTGTGATTCTGTGAAATGGGCCTTCTGGGCCCGATGGAAGGGGAGAGAGGGAGCAGCAGGGAGGCTGGCCAGGGCCACAGAGGCCTGCTGGTGCCCTTGGGGCCCTAACACAGGCCTGACAGTCTCTTGCGCTTTACCACTTAAAAACCTTAGAAAAAAGATGAGCAGAAGTATTGATTCCTAGTAAAGGATTCCAGGCTTTACTCCTGGAGGCGTTGGAGACAGAAAGCTGGAGATTAGATGGCTTCCAGGCACGGTGACCCGGGGATCGGCCTTATCAGCCAGTTCCAGGTGGTTCCCCATTCGACGTATGGGGTTTGCCATGTCACAGCACCACTGTCCACCCTGCTAAGGGGAAACTCAGCTTTTCACTTCAGATGTTGAACATAAAGGTCATCCGTTGGACTGTGTGAAAGACGACTGTGTGAAAGATCTGCAGTTTTAGGAGAAAAGCATGAACATTTTGAAGGTAAGCACAAATTGTCAGGCTGATTCAGGGGCAGAATGAAAATAGTCAACAACATCGTGCAGTGCCTCTGTTTCATTGTTGTCTTTAATCACAGTACAGAAAATTACTTTTAAAAGCTTATTCAAGAATAAAATATTGCAAATTGGTTTGGGAGGAAATATACTAGCGTTTTGTTTTGGTTTGACTTTTTAACTTCCAAAAAGCCAGTGCAGTCTCCAGATATTAATGAAGCTCTTTTGCATTGAGCTATTGAAATTTTTCAGTTCAATAGGAGCTCGGTATCTTGCAAATTTAAAATCATGTCATATGTCCTCCCATAACATTTACTCAGCTGTAAAGTATGAAAAGCCTTTTTCTAATTTCAAATAAATATGGTAAAAAATAAAAAAGTAAGACTAACATTTCCATTCACTTAAACAAAACGGTGTTACTTTAGCTGATAAAGTAAATGTACAATGTTAATGAAAGCAGCAAACATTTCAGTGAATTCTACATAGTTTGCAATTAGCTTAAATTTCAAATATTGGAAAGGTTTGTAAAGTTAAGTATGTACAAAAAATATTTTTAAAATCTATTCATAGCAACCTACAAAAGTTAAAAAAGTTGCCTTTGTGCCAATATTCAGAAGTATTTGCTTTTTAATTAGTAAGCTCGTATGATTGCATATGGATTGTGGAAGAATTGAGTTATGAGATAAAACAACAGATCATAAAAGGTTTTTAATTACCACTGCCTCAAAATTAGGAATTTAGATTATTTTATTCATATTCTGTGCCAAACACAGATTTATTAAATGGACGTTGCATTTAGCTCTGTTTCATGCCTGTACAGTGAAGAAAAAATATCTAGTAAAGAAAAGGCTGTGATCAGAAAAAATGTCATAGTACATTATGCGAAAGGTCCGATGTCTGCTTGAGATGCAAGAGTACCAAGTTGTTATAAACGTTAAATGCTCTTTTCAATATAATCAAAGCAACACTGTTTTGTCTCTTTTTCTCTCTCTGCTCAGTAGACTATTTTTTTTCTCTTTACCATGAACCAACCGTAATGTGGTTGACATTATTCATCTTGGTTATGAGCTGCCTCCACAATTACCCTTTTTTGCTATAGCAGAATCGTTTATGTAATACAGATTTATTTTAATATGTGCAAGGGGTTATTAATAAGACACCTTGGGATTTTTGCCTATAAGGGTAATTTTTAGTAATAAAACTCTTAATTTTGTTTGCTGGCAGGATCTCACTGCGCCTTTATATATTACCATCTAGATGCTTCAGGTCAACTATCTCAGGCTAAAAGTGATAAAATTACTGTGATTATGCCAAACATCAATAAATACCTAGGGGGCTATATCAACTCTGTATATAAACAAGGGACTTTCTTCCAAGATTTGTATGACTGCATTATCTAACTCTAAACATTTTCATCTCTTGTAGTGCCAAATCTATATGCTAGATATGGTCTTGCTATATAATTCCCCGGAAAGTATCTTAATCCTCTAAGCCTCTGTTCAATTATGCCAGGGAGCTGAGTAAAATGGTGTCTATTATTTTGATTGTTACTGAACGAAATGGAATTTACCTTGCCCTCCTTTTTATTTTCCTGTTGCAAGGGCTGTGTTTTCAAAGGGGTTTAGATCAACCCATAACTCATTTAAGAAAAGTAAATGTTGCAAGAAAAGAAAAACCATGCTACTGTACACCAAACAATGAAAAAGAAGAAGAGAAAATTAAAGTACCTTTTGTTCCTTATTCTATTCATACAATTATTAGCCAAAAACTTATTTTAGTAAAAAGCAGATTATCCCAAGTTGACAGCAAGCTAGTCTGAACTCTTAGCCCTCAATAGAATTGGATCTCATAAATGTAATGCGAAGATTCACCAGTTTCGATATACATGGCATTTGTAATTGAAAAGAGAGAATGAATACATCTGAAGTGATATGTACTGACATATGAGGCTGACCTCCCTGTCACAACAGCCTTTTCCTCCAGTCTTTCCTGCAGTGTCAAAACTCATTTAAAAGAAAGCTGACTTGATACGATCTGATGTTTGTTTGGGGTTTTTTATTGTAGATGCAATGTAGCTTTCTCCTCATACAGTTTAACAATATTGTCCTAGAAAGGACAATAAGAATGGGAATAAAGAGAGTGATGGAAGCACCTTGATCTCGTCCAGTGGTGATCTAATAACCTGTAGAGGTGGTGGTTAGGACTGGAGGGCTGGAGTCATCTGTTAGGACACCTAAAGAGATAAAAATATCTATGAAGGAAACAATTACAAGCAATTCAAAGTATTTATTTCCACAAGGGAGGTTTTTTTGCTTTTTTTTTTTTTTTTCCTAAAACTTGTTCTGTATTTGAGAGTTCAAAATCTGAAGTGTAATACTGATTATAGAAAAATCATAGAAAGATTTGGTCTGAAAGATCCTTCTGAAGATCATCTTGTCTGTCTTCTGCTAAAACAGAGCTGTTGTTCAGGTTGTTCAGAATCTTGTGCAGTAAATTTTTGAAAATCTTTTAAAATAGAGCTTACCTAAGTTCTCTGAGTAACCTTTTGTCCATCTTTATATCTTAAACAGCCCTTCCAAAGTGCTATTTTAAGCTATTAAACTTAAATCAGTGCTTCAAATGAAGGCATGTCCTCTTTTTTGAAGAATAGCTTTAATAATTTTTTTATTTGTTTCTGCTCCTTCATAATGGGCAAAATTGTGGCATTTGCTTTTTAACTGCTATGGCAATATAGATAATATAGGCTAATATTGCTAGTGAGCTTTCATGTTTCTTCCTAATTGAATACCTCAGTTTACTCATCTGCAAAATATCTATAATGAAGCACTTTCCTCACTCACAGGGGTGTTGTAAGGTTTAATGAGATAATAACGTGCAGAACTCAAGATCTTCAGACACTAGATCACGTGTAAGCACAAAGCATTAATTATTATTATTCCTGTCCCTCAGAGCATACTTTAAATTCAAAATCTATCACCATGAGTATATTTAGATTATTTTTTTACCAACTTCGCTTTGCTATCACTTTTGTTCAGCAGTGTACTATAGGTCTCATATATTTCTCACCTAGATTGATTTAGTTTTCTAGAGTTCATATTTCCCAAATCCATGGTTTATAATAAAGTAGGGAAGAAAAAAAAAAAAACAAACAACCAAAATTCTCATTATAAATTTTATAAATTTACCACATTTTGGTGGAGTATTCTGTTTAGGAGGTAGGAGAATTTCTATTCAATAAAAATTGAAAAAGTCATCATACTTGCTAAGTGCTTTAGAATGCAATATGAAGGCATGTGGCAATGTTTGAGAGCACAGTCTTCTGGTAAAGTCGCAGAGGACTATGCAGGGCTAAGAGAGCCAAAACTGGGTCAGTCTTGTCGTTTTTTGGGAGCAGTCCCTGGAATGAAGTGCCCCAAGAATTAGTCCTGAACTTTGCTTTGGAGATACCTTGCTGGAGACAGCCAGGAAAGAAAGCAAGAACCTGCTGGTAGGCATCCTGTAAGCATCTCCTACTTCCCCAAGGACATGTCCCAGCCACCAAAAAGGCTGGAATGGCAACCTCCTCAGCCTCAGCCGTCACTGGGAAGAAGAGTTGAGGGAAAGAAAGTCAAATGAGGTTGGTGGGAATATGACTGCTAGGGTAAAGATTAGGACATCTAACAGATATTTTTGGTCTTGTGGCCCTGTTTCTCATTGAGTGCTTTTTAGGTGAAAGGGAAAGAACCAAAAGGCACCATAACTAAAAATTCACGTGGGTAGTAAACAACAAAGTTCATCAGAAGAACACCCCAAGGTGTGTTGACTCTGAAGGCTGCTGAAAGCAGCTGAGCATGAGTAGCTTCTTTTTTTAAAATTAGTCTAGCCATCTTAACTGAGGAATGAATCTGGAAACAAATTTTACAGTGAAACCAATTCCAAATGCACTGCTACCTATTAATAAATGTAATAACTACCTGAAACTAAATACCAAAGCATTAAAAAGGAACACTTTGATAACATTTTGATGTCAAACTGTCCTTGTTGTTATACACTGTGGCTATTAAGAATCGTTTATGTGCCTGATTGCCTTCTCTCTTCCCCTCCCCCCTTGTCAACCAGTGTTAATTATACTGACATGCAGGCTGCTGTTGCCAAATACAGCTGAAGAATTGGTACTTAAAATTATTCCATTAAAAATATTATTTGTTCCATTAAGAAGGTTGCATGCCTATTATCAATCCCCAGCATTTAATTTCTGTTGAAGTTGCTTATAAAATGTTTTGGTATTAAATCATATTCAATGCATTTAATATATGCAAAAGTAATTCCAACTGTTAAGGAATATATACTTAAAATAAATAAATATATATAATTTATGAGCAGAGCTTGTAGAAGACAGCACATTTCTCATGGGATTTATGTCCACTCTTCCTTTCTATTTCGTAGTAGTTAAAGGTTTTTTTTGTAATTAAGCAGTGAAAAGTATTTCCATCATTTTCATTATCTTTCGTATCTTCAAAGCAAAACAAGAGATGCTATTTAGAAAATGGATCTTCTGAAGCAAAGAAAATTACAAGAATATTACACGGACACAAAAACAAATCACACCGTATAAGCAATACTACATTTGGAGACTCATTCACATATTCACAGAATGAACAAGTCATGATAACAAAGGCAGTTAACAATCCTTCCCTTCTTCTCAGAATCCACAGCTTAAATACATTTTTAGAACAAAGTTTTGAACAGTTCTCCTGAACTGCCTGTCAACATTATAATTCGAATATTAAAATTCATGAGTCATTATTAAGTCTATAAATGCCATGAGAACACACATATTTTTGCACATGTTGCTGCATATATTTGTTCTTAAATGCTAAATTCCAAAACCTTTACAGTTCTTCTATTTCTGTAAAAAAAACCTCTACCCAAGAATTTCAGCTTTCTCTCTCTCCTAGCCTTCCTAAATTTTTCTACCCACCAAAAAAAAAATCAAGCCTCTCCACCTACTCCAAGCACTTCAGAAAAGTCTGATTATTTACACACGCAGCCCATAATTATGCACCACTTCAGTACGATGCTGCCTTTAATTTTAGGTATTGTACAGAGAGCATCTTACTATTATTTTAGATAGCAGAGTGAGTCAGTCACACTGGACTTTGATGAACTGAAAAAACCACCACTCTCTGAGGCAGGTCTTCATTGTACACCTTGCTCCCACCTCAGATTAAACCAAAAGGCTGTGAGGTTAGCCCTGTAGCCAATAAATTTATTTTAAACACGCAGGTAGAGGATTGTTCTCTCTCCCTGTCATTCCTAATCACACAGAACTTTAAAATTTAAAATTAGTTTCCTCACTTTTGATGAGAAAAGCAACTCTAAGCCAGGAGGAGCAAATGAACTGTTTGGTTTTATATTTAACTTTTGTGTAACTGGTTTTATCTACCACGAAGTTTTCCTGTTGCGCTTTCTTCATTCATACTCAATGAATCTCAGCTCAATTGACTTTGGGACTGCACCCACAAGTAGAGTAAGTGTTTCCTGGGCTGTTGAAATGCCTGTTGCTCTGGAGCTTTCTTGAAGTGGGTATAAAGTCCAAAGACTGGACTGGAAAGGAGAGACTGGAAAGGCTGGACAAAGACTGGAAGACTCCCAGGGGAACTAACTTTGAAACAAAGCTGGCTGCTGCCTCGTTAAGCTTCTAATCATGTTTAGAGCAGAGTGTGAAGAGCAGGCCTGAGAGCAAAGTGAGTTTCTCAATGGCCTTTTTCTCGGTCATTCTGTTGGATATAAGTTAGGAAAAAGCTCTCTTGGTCATAAGAGCCTCAGACTTCTCTATAGGGATGAAGCTGTTTGAGGGTGATCTCTGGGGTTTCTGGAATGTCTGCAGCTGTCTTGGCCCTCCGTATCTTGGGATAAAGCCTAAGTATTTCAGATGTGGACTTCATTTTCTACTGAAAAACTACTATAGAAGTATGTGCTGGATGAAGTTTCAGAGTAATGCAGTGCAGGACAATGTGGGACTAACTACTATGAATCAAATAGGCAATTCCTATTTGGCTTTGAACTGTAGACACAGAGGGCTGGATTCTGCTGCTCTTACATATAGAGGTGTGCATTTTCTGCAGTACCCTTTAGTTTTATGTGACACTTGGAACAGAAAGTTGTTTATTGTGGGTGTAATAAAACGTATAAGTAACACTGTTTATAATTTAAAAAAGCAAATGCTCGCAGTGCTACTCGGCAAACTCTTTCAAATTACGCATTTCAGGTGCTAGAGCTTCTAATATTTCACCAGTGGACCAAACACCAAGGCCATTCAAAGTAAAAGCATAGATTTCTAAAGATATTAACTGGTATTAGCTATTTATTTCTCTGGGGTAACTTAATATTGTCCTCTGGCCCTGAAAAGTGACTGTGATTCATCGTTTTTTGGTTAGCAGTCAGAGGTTCAGTATATATACCTGTTTTTCTCTCATGAAGGAATTCCTTTTAGATTAATCTCAGAAGAAATACAAAACCTAATTTAGATAAATCTGCTTTGATTAATTTAATATTATTCTGAGC
Source organism: Gallinago jamesoni (assembly GCA_025769975.1). NCBI lineage: Eukaryota > Metazoa > Chordata > Aves > Charadriiformes > Scolopacidae > Gallinago > Gallinago jamesoni. Next base: position 88,361,823 of record JAOQGH010000023.1, read on the forward strand.
TAAGTTGTTATATATAAGTTGTTATATATTTATCTGCTGGTACTACCATACAAGAAAAAATATTATTTTTTGTTTGTTTGTTTTGGGCAGGGAGTGTTTTAATGACCCCTCATGTCAGTGACACAGCTTCTAAAATTTTCATATGGAATTTGCTTTTTTTTTCCCTACTTGTAATTAAATTCTTCCTTTGCTCTAGATTTAATGTTTGAAGACAATCATACTAAATCAAATCTATGTTGCTTTAGACTCTGCACTTTTCCTCACAAGACAAGCTCAGGGAAATTTCTGACTTACACAGGTTCCAGTAAGGAAATTTTAACTAATAATTTGATAAAAGTTTTCAAAAAATTTCAGAGACACAAACTATGTTTTTTTTACATCTCGATTATTAAATGGTCAAGATTATTATTTATCTTCTTTTAGAATCTTTAACTGAACTTTGAACTGAAATTTACTATTTATCAGCAGTATAGGTCCAGAAACTCCAGAAAGTTCAGTAATACCACTTACAGTGAAAAGGTTAATTCCAAACACAATTTGCAGCATATGATGGCAAGGAGTACTTCTCAGTGTGTGAGCTTTCAGAATGATGCACCTTGCAAATTGGATTAATTATTTCTGTGCTGTTTCACAGTAAGCCCAAGAGCAGTTCAGAAGACGAAAACATTTAACACCAAAAAAAAAAAAGAGAGCTGTGATTATAAACCAATAGTTAATGTTTTTTTTCTACAAGACACAATGTAGATGTAGAACTATATGCAAGGAATACTGAACATTTCTTCTGGCATTTTCTTTCTTTGAATTTATATCAAAAACATTGGAATATAGCCTTTATAATTGGGTCTTCTCAAGTTGTGATCCTAATAACCATAAAACTATCTGGATATTTCCTGGTTAAAGTCTGTTTATGAATTCTGTTCATGTTTATGTTCTGGTTTGTAGAAGCTAAACATATCATACAAACATATTGAATACAACAAGCTTCTCTCTAATCGCAGTGAAATTCACCTGGGTTTCTATATATTCTGCTGGGATCCAGCCCTGAATATCAGTACTTATATATACTTATAAATACTGAATAGCAGTATTTATATCTATTTTGATATTCTTCCTTGTTTTCTCTTACATGTTCCTGTCTGATACAAAACTGTATCCCTATAGATGTTTTGGCCTTTATTCTGTTCTCAGCTATAGATTAAATCTGATTTTCTTTTTAAAAAAACTGCACAGATAGTATCTATAAATGAGTTAAGATGGATTTTACATGGTTTCTATTTAAATTGTAAGCTTTCATTTTTAGATCTATCTAGAGGGTTAATAAAAAAATCATCGTTTTTGTTTTTACGCTGCGTAAGGGCAAGGTTAAAATGCTTTTGATTCTAAAGAAGATTATATTATTTTCACTAGAAAATAGAACATACAAGGCAGGGAAACATATTAGTGAGTACTGAAATATAAGTTGTTCAAAGTCAAGTACCTACCGGTAAAAATATTTTTTCAAAAACGTGGATTTCATAGGTTTCATAGGAGACACAGGTTATTGTACTAGATCTGTATCAGCACGGACTGGGTGAAGAATGGATTGAGAGCAGCCCTGCAGAGGACTTGGGGATAACAGCAGATGAAAAGACAGACCTGAGCCATCAATGTACGCTTGCAGGACAGAAAGCCAATCATATCCTGGGCTGCATGAAAAGAAGTGTGGCCAGCAGGTCAAGGGAGGTGGTTTTTCCCCTCTACTACACTCTGGTGAGACCCCACCTGGAGAATTGCATCCAGCTCTGGGGTCCCCTGCACAAGGAAGACATGGACTCGCTAGAGCAGGTCCAGCGGAGGGATGGAACACCTCTCCTGTGAGGACAGGCTGAGAGAGTTTGGATTGTTCAGCCTAGAGAATAGAAGGCTCTTGGGAGACCTTACTGTGGCCTTTCAATATTTGAAAGGAGCTTAAAGATGAGAGAGAGACTTTTTACCAAAGCCTGTAGTCATAGGACAAGGGGCAACGGTTTTAAACTGAAAGAGGGGAGGTTTAGGTTAGATATGAGGAAGAATTCTTTTGTGATGAGGCTGGTGAGACACTGGAAGAGGTTTCCCAGAAAAGTCAGGGATGGCTTGGGTCAGGTCTGATGGGGCTTTGAGCAACCAGATCTTGTGGGAGGTGTCCCTGCCTGTGGCAGGGGGTTAGAGCTCGATGATCTTTAAGGTCCCTTCCAACTCTAACCATTCTGTGATTCTGCCACTCTATGATGTATTAATAGTTTATTGTTAACAACTATTAGAATATTGGGGGTTTTCCATTCAATTTTTCCTTCTTTCTCTTCCAATTCCATTTGAATTTTTATGGGTTTAAACACACAAATTTTCTCCTGCATGTGTTAAATGTTTCGTACCTGTGAAACAATCTCTTCTTCTCTGTTTGAATGTACTCCCCATAAAACTATGTAAAACAATTCAGGACATGACACACTTTGCAGAGGTAGAAATGACTATAAAAGCTTTTAAGAAATAGATAATCAAGTTGCCATTGTGCTCAGTAACGTTTTGCGTGCAGAGACCTTGCCAAGGAGCACTCAAGCTTTGTTAGGGGAAAAAAACAAGATTGTGCATAATAGTAATTGCTCCATATCCTGGTATCTGCGGCAGCAAACAAGTTTGACTGATTCTGAATTCAGGACAAAGAGATGAGGAACGAAGAAGAAGATTAAGCATTCCTGAAATTAGTTCATTTCTGATAAAAGGAAATTTAAACGTTTCCGAACAGTATTTATGCAGATTAAGATATCTGCAACTATAGCTGAACTGAAAGAAATTAACTCCTTTATTCTTTTCAAGATAAATTACAGGCAGATTATCAATCTTATATTTTGGCATGACTACTTTGATGACTTGTGTCCTTTATAGCTAGAAAAAAAAATCTTGCCAAAAATATTGATATTAGGCAGTTGAGGCAAAAATGTATGTATTAAAAATTAGGTTTACTTACAGTTAGCATAGTTATTTCCAGATTAGAGGTCTCATCATATATAATAAATTTAAACATAAATAACCATAAATTTATTCAGTAGATGTTTTGATCACAGCTGGAGAAAAGTACGGATGAGCCCTACAAATATTATCAGCAAATTAGTGGTTTTGCCTGGATGGGTATTTTTACGCCTCCTTTCTTTCCATGAGCTTGCAGAGCAATCAGATAAGATGGCCAGTGCAGCTTCCCAAAATAAAGTCCACGGAAAACAAAATTATCATGAGAGACTTCTTGTCTCACTAACCAAAAACTTAAACATTTGAGTAAAGGAGCTACAGAGATATGAAGCTCCTTCAGAAGACAGAGAGGAATGGTGTTGGAGGAGCTTGGCAAATTGTTTCACATCAAAAATCCCACTTTGATGATTATATGGGATGAAGATTATGCGGTAGTAAGTTTTAGCCTTAGTTCTGACACTGCTTGTTCCTGAAGGCCTGGGTCATTTACTTCCAGTTTTGGTTTTCCCAGCAGCAAAATTGAGACTCTATGATTTCAGTACAGTGTCTGGTAATTCTGAGTTCTGCCAAAAACACTTAGGAAGAATTTGATCCAAAGACTCTCCCTCAAACAAAAATTCTGAGAGCATGAAGAAAATCTGATGCTAGTCAATCCTTTTGGCAGCTCATTCCGTGTCATCAACTGCTTCTTCATTATTTTTATCATTCCCTGTCCCCCCATAATTAATTATAATTAATCTAAATGAATCTGACTGAACAATATCAGAATTTATCAGAATCAAGGTTATCCAGACAGTAAAATGGTAGGAAGGGTGTCAAACTGTCTTTAGCTATGACACATTAAGAGTGATGTTTTAGTTAGTGATAGTTTATAACTTATAACACTGTTTATAAACAGTGATAGTTTATAAGAGAAACTTATACACACATGGTGCTTGTTGTTACTCTGGATTTTGTGTTTTCAATGAGTTTGACATGGCTGGCCCTTAGCAAGCTGAGTCTTATTTTCAGAATGCTGGGGTTCTTTTGCTTTAGTATTTTTTAAATATTATGAAATGGAATCCTTTTGCAAGTCTATGTAATGTAATTAAGTATAAGTTACCACGGTTGGAACTGACGATCGTAAAGGTCCCTTCCAATCAATGCCATTAACTAATTCCCCATAGATCTAAGGAAAGTTCAGTAAACTTACGGAGTTACAGCTTGTAAATAAGTATTTCCTCTCTTTTGAAAATAACCTAACTCTATTGAAATATTTCCATAAATGAGGTTTGTCTGTCAGAATGTGCCTCAAGATAAAGTTGATTCACAGATAACGTCCTCACTAGGACAGTTTTAACTGGCTTGGCTTACAATTTCAGTATAATTTTTCCATAATACATTGTAAATGGGCGAAAATAATAATTTCTCTATAAAGAACTGCTTCCCTATAAACAAAAAAGTTTCCAAGGTTCCTTTCTGTCCTTGCTCCTGATTATGCTCAGTCACTCCCTGCTTTGAAGCATTTGTCAGAAACAAACAGATGTTGGCTCCGAGGCATCAGCTGTTCTCCCTTGGGAGATTACGCTCAAGATTCGCAATGCTCAGCTTCTTCAATGGTGGTGGGGGTGTTTTTCTGAGGACACGGAGGACTTTCTGCCTAGTTCTGTAGATGCTACCATTCTGTGCAGTTCTGGGGCATGAAGAAATCCTGGAGAGAAATCTCAAAAAGAAATTATATAAGTGGGCTCTATTAATTTAACGATAAGCAGAAGACTACAATTTAGGTGAAAATGAAAATTCATGTTATCTCCCTGAATCCAAACTGGGGGGAGTAAGTGGGGGACTGCTTTGTTCTGGCTGGTGGCTGGGGCTAAGCCTTTGTAGTCTTTCTCCTTCACAATTGTACACCAATGACAGAACCACAGAATCACCTAGGTTGGAAGGGACCTTTTAAGATCATCTAGTCCAACCAATGAAAAAAAAAGCCAAACAACAAAACCCAAACAATTAAAAAAAAAAACAAACACAAAACCCCCCACTAACGAACAAAAAAACCCCACACAAACCCCACCCCACACCCAAAACACCACCAACCCAACACTAATCCATATCCCCAAGCACCATGTCAACTCATCTTTTGAACACCTCCAGGGATGGTGCCTCAACCCCCTCCCTGGGCAGCCTATTCCAACGCCTGACAACCCTTTCAGGAAAGAAATATTTCCTAATATCTAACCTGAACCTCCCCTGGTGCAACTTGAAGCCATTACCCCTTGTCCTATTGTCTGTGACCTGGGGAAAGTGAAATTCCTCACCATTTACCCCAGCACAAGCGAGCACAGTGCCCTTTTTCCAGGCTGTGGTGTCCGGAGCCATCTCCCCCCATTAGAAGCTCTCAAGTGATGGCCAGGGCAGCTCTTGAAGAGTCACAAGCGCTGTGTGGAAGTGACCTAGGCACAGGCTGATGCCAGCAGGGACAGAGGGACGCTGTACCGCTGTGAATTGCTCAGCCCTGCCTAAGAAACACAATCTGTAATTTGTCAAATTTACCACAGAACCTACTCATGGCAATTTTTGGTACAGTGGCAACCCCCTCTCCCCTTGGTCGCGGCGGATGAGTTCCCGTGTTCCCCGGGATCACCTTTGAGAGCACTTTGCCCCCAAGGCAGCCCTTTGACATGGGTGATGTTCCCCACAGGTACTCTGAGGATTCCTTCCTGACTGATCTCTGTTGTTAAAGGCTGTTGTGCTGCAGAGCCTGCCCAGATGTGCACAGACACTTGACATCACCTGAGAGCCCCCCCAGGCGACTTGAAATTCAGAGCAGGCCTGTTTATCAAAGGCAGATTTTTCTGTTTCAAACTAGTGAAAGGTGTACACGTCTATTTTTATAGTTGCCAGTTACAGTAAGCATGTCAAGATAAAATACGTGCTGGTAATTAATAGAATGCTAAATATTTGTTTAATACGAAATGAAGGTATAGATGTAATGAGAATTTTTAAAATATATATATATCTGTTTGAAACAGGCAGAAAAACATTATTTATCAAAAAAGAGTATAGGTATCCATTGACTTTAATCGGTGGAGGGTTTTTTAGAATACATACATCTTTCATGGATTGATGAAAGTGTTTGCTTAGATTGCCTATTAGATAAAGATCCCCAACCTTAAACATTAAAAGTTTGAAAGTTTAGTATCTGATGTGTTAAATAATTGCAGTAGACAGGTCGTTAGTCATACGGTTTACATAATTATCCACCACAATTTTAAACAGAAGCATATTAGGAACATTTAGCGCATTGTAACTCCCGATTTTAACTGTTAGATCAACAAAATTCATAAATATTGCTTCAATGCATTTATGATTATATGTATTTCGCTTGAGGCAAATCTGACAGCCTGCATATACATACTGCAGTCATCTATTCTCTCTCCTCATATAAAAAATTAAATGAAGACACATGCTCCTAGCACCCAGTGAAGGAGAATAGTCATAGGTTTTAATTTCTTTGTTTTCTTTCCATTTATCTTGGCATGCACATACTTTAACTGCCAGGTTTATACTCTCACTTGCACCTGATGCAGTCCACTTTTCAGTTAATTTGCTGGGTATTTTTTATTTTCTCATATAAAACTCTTGATGAAATGTTTTTCACCCTTGATTAAGCACATTCAGTGTGGAAATAAAATGAAATGAGGAAAAAAGAATTCCTGGCAACGTATTTCATTACCTGTTTTTACAGTCATTATGCAGTGGGGATCTTAACTGACTTCAGTGTGAACAGGGAATGCAGAACAATGCCCTAAAACACAAAAAGCTGTGATTATTCTAGATACTTATCTGCTACTGAGCTGTCAGGAGAAATTAAGATGAATTCCTACAGTCTGAAGATGTTGATAGCAGTACAGAAGAGACTAAAATAATTGAACCACTGTAACTGAAAAAATTAGTGGCTTAAACTAAAATATCAGATAAGATATATCATGATACAAAGCCTGACATTGTTGCTATTTCAATTTTTAAAGCAATTAGCTTACAAAAGTACTGTCATAGTGTTTAAGTGTTATTCTCCTCACATAATTTATATTCTAAAAAAACACACCAGTTAATTCATACCTCTATAAGTATTCTTGAGTATTCCTTTACCTTGTTCATATGGAAGCAAAACTATATGCAACAGAAAATATTGACTTTCCCAACAAGTTTTGTGAAGAATAGACTAGTTCTTTCTGTTACAAATCCTTTTACTTTGATGTCTTTATTAATTTAATTGCTGACTTCCCTATACCTTCCATACAGAGCCTTTACTAGGTTCTGCCTAATGAGCCATGGGAAGTTATCACAGAAAGTGTCAGAAATGTGGGAATGTGTGGAACACGTTTTAAGTCTAGCAGATGTGGTGGTTGGACAAGTCATCTTTTAACATTTAATTATGAAAATATCTGATTGTCTGCCGGATGGCTTTATGCACAATTATAGCTATTCTGATTATAATCTGGAGCAATTCAAACTGAAAACAGCCCTTATTATCCAAAGTTCAACAAACACCTCCCAATGAAGTACTGTGTCCTCTCCCTGAGCTTTTGCTATATGTTGGACTAGCAGATGAAATCCTCGCTGTAGAGGTCTTGGCTGGGGAAAGTTAAGATCTAAGCCAAAGGCAATTTAAATCAACAAGGAAAATCCTATTGGTTTCAGTGGGATCAAGCCTTTGGAGAGCAGCCTGGAGGATCCCAAAGCCAGACAGCTTACCTCCAGCTGCCCGCTTCTCTCCAGGCTGGAGGTGGTGCTTTTCCTGCAGAACCATCTAGCTGGCACTCACGAGCCAGCTGGCACTGGAAATGCCTGACAGGGTATTTTTTTTTAAGTCTTCTTGCATAGGGAATAAAAACAAATACATCAAAAACCTGCTGGATTTCCCATCTGACTTTTTAGGCTTCAAGTTATAGAGGTCTTTTAGTTGTCTGACGCCTTCAGATATTTGGACCATACTCCTTTTTGTCTTCGCTTAAGGGATTTGTTGGGGTGATCTCCAATTGCTTAGTGTTTAGATGTAACATACGTCTAAAATAAAATAAAATAAAATAGCAGCGTACCTGGAGAAATGTGTGCGAGTCACACGTGCATGACTTACGGCAGCGTTAAGTCATTTCTTTGGGAATGGTCCTGGAATCAGGCCAAGATTGGGGGTTCTGCCGTCACGAAACATGTTACCAAATAGCAGTAATCATCTTAGTTTTATAGCTGTTCTGAAGAGTTCTGAGAAGGGTCCTGAATCTGGCGTTACAGGGTAAGTAGCTTACGTCAGCTATTGGTGGGTGACTAGAACAAAAGTACAGAGAGCGAGTTGCTCCGTAGATATTATAAATTATCCGGTGTAAATAATTATCTCAAATATAAAACAAGGTAAAACTATAAAACTTCATTCTATAAAGAACTTAAGGTCTTTAAGCATTTTAAACTTAAAGGTCTTCTCTTTGCTAGAGCCTGCATCTCCTTCTGTCTACTCTTGCGTTTTAACACAGTATAGTCTCAAGGAACACTAAAAGCAAATTTACAAATGGAAAGGGAGTAAACATAGTGACAGATCTGGCAAGAACAATATCTGTATTCAGAATTTGCAATGTAAAGTAGGTCGAGAGCAAGTATTTCAGGATAAGCAGTAAGGCTCCATTGTAAAGCAAGGTACAGAAAATATATCCCATACAAGTCCCCATAAATTTTCAGAAAACCCAATATGCCACTCATTTACAACATAAAACTAAAATGCAGAAAGACTTTGTAGTTAATCAGCATTAAGCAAGGATGCAGGTGAAAGAGAAAGCGCTGTAAAATAAAGCTGTGAAAATGCTGGAATGAAGTCAGCTCCACACAGGTAAATGAACTGAATAAAGCTATCTTCAGTGTTTACTTCCATAATATTTATATTTTTAAGTTTGGGGTTTTTTTGCTGTGCAACAATTTTGTACATTCAGTTCAGCTGTTGTAGAGCCACAGGAGTACATGCTGTAAACAATATGAAAAAATCTGCCCCTGTATAGAATCATGGGATCATAGAATGATAGAATAGAATAGAATTCCGTGACTATGATGAGTCAGAGAATGATTCGATGACTCTATGACTCAATGCAGTCCTTATTTAATAGCATATAGCCACAGTTCACATAAAATATAACACATGTCCTACCTTTCTTCTTTTCTTTAAATAAAAAATAATTGTGGCGTATTTTATACTTGGGCATGTTATCTATGGATAAATGTTGATTTTTGCTGGACACTGTTTCTATGAGGGCTTGCGTAAGGCTGTGAGCCACAGCCCATCTAGCCCAGAGTCAAGCTGCTAACGTCAAGGAATTAAAACCCCCCTGACGTGGAAAAACAACATTTGGAGTATTTCTCATTCATGTTCAGGATACAGCAATGGCAAACCATTTCTGTTTCATCTTTGTTTGTGCAACTTGGCGGAGAGGTTCAGCTGCATCCTCCTCGTCAGTGGTTAACGAGCGGCATTGGCCATTAGAGTCCTCTTTTCTCTCTGAAGGCATTGTGCTGCATCTCTCATTTTCTTTTCTCATTTGTGGAAACAAGAGCTAACACAGTCAGAACTACGACCGATGCAGGTAGAACCCAAACTGTCTTTTCGAATCTGCTCAAACCATGAGAAATTCATTTTGTTGTTTGTGCATCTATACCCTTTCTATGCCTGCCTTGTCTGTGTGGGGTCTAAGCCACGAGAGCAGCCGTATTTGCATGGGGCCATAGCACTTGAGCCAATGAATTTAAACATCTGAACGAGCTGGAATCTGTAACACGTTTAACTAATAGTGAGAAAACAATAGCTGTAAGTGAAAGAAAGATTAAATATGGACGTAACTTAGAAATCTCTTATCAACAAGTTTATTTCTTTTTAGCTGAAGGCCTATTTTCTTTTCATAGAATTTATTTACTGTTGCTTTTAGGTTGCTATGAAAACTGCCTAGAAGGATTGTTAAAATATTTCTTCGGATTTGAGAGTTATAAAACAAAGCCGATAGAAATGAAAGAGTCACGGTGCCAAAATGAAACAAAAAGGAAAAGGGAATGTACTGTAGTCAGTTCTTGAGTGATAACTGCACTTTGAGTAGAACTTCATGAAAGGTCTTTCAGATAACCATTTTAACAACAAAATATTCAATATAAATGTTTAAAAATTAATAGACGAAATGGCTAGACTCTAGGAGTAAGAATACATAATGAAGTCCTGTAGTGGCCAACTGGTTGTAGTTTCAGAAGGAGAAATACAGGTTGATAAGATGAGGGTATTGCAGCCTAGTGCCAGTGTAGTTGCTCTGTCTGCATTCCAAATCCAGAGATGTTTTAATACCAGTTTAAAGGAGTAATTTTCTTATATAATTAACTATGTGGTTTTGTAAGTTAGATGTAATAATAGGAATCAAAAATATCAGAACAGTTTAATTACTGTATTGTGAAGCATATTTTAACTTTAAATGAGTCTCTCCCTTCAAACTCCTTCAGCAATTGTTTGGCTTTTTAAAGCATTCAGTGAGTGTTTCTGCAAAAAGAAAAAAGAGGTGGAGGCATTTGAGGTGGAATCAGATTGGATAAAAACCCAGTGCTTTAGATTTCCTGGTAATCTCAGAGAAAATCTTGTTGGATAAATTCCACACACATATGCTGAAGTCATTTACTTATAAATCCTCTAAGCAGGCACGTGCTAAAGTACCATGGCATTCTAAATTAATACCACTAATAATGTTTACATAAACCCCTTGATCTGTTTTTAGCATACATTTTTGACACAGAGCTTTAGAGACCTAGGACCCAGATGGCCTCTTGCCTGTTTTCACCCATGTCAAGTGACAGTAAAATGCTACCATAGCTGCAGTATGGCTCTGTCTCCACCAGCACGAAGGGGAAATGGTAAAATGACTGAAAATGGTGACTGGAACTAGGATGGAGAAGGGGAAGTATGCTCGTCCAAGCCGTGGAGCAAGTCCCACGCAGTGCAAGGGAGATGTCTGTAACCAGCTCCTACCCCAGTGCCCTGCCGCTGGTCCCATGCCTTGCTCTTCAGGTCCTCCTGTCCACCACCACGCAGGCACTGCTGGCCCCAGTGCCATACGGTCTCTGGTGGGTAGGAGTCTCCAGCACTGCCTGACTGAACCTCAGAGAAGCCCCATTAGTGTCCTCCTGGAAGAGGTGGGTCCACCCAACGGTGGGCTGACAACCTCTTCCCAGCAGGTAACCCACCACGTCTCCCAGTTCCCAATATGGTGAGTCCGGTGTCTCCTGAGAGTTCAGTGGCAGAGATTATTCCCTGGGTTATCTTGGGCATACCCAGCGTGGCCTGCTCCAGCTTGAAAAACGACTGCAGAGGGAACTATTGTTTTAAAATTAAAATAAGAGGTGTTTCTCAGCCCCACCATTCTTTGGCCATGCGATTTGCTGTAGAGCCAGGCTTAGCCTTCCGCTTTCCAAAAATGAAAAGTTTGAGTGTAAACCCCCCACCGGAGTCCCGACTTTGAAAGTTTTATGAGATTTTTTTTTTTTCCCATTCTGCTAACTCTGCATTTCTCCATAAAGGTGAATTTTATGCCATACCAATGGGGTCCTAGTCCAGTGGAGTATTTAATCACCTGAGTAACTCTAATTATAGAAGTGCCTCCACTGAAATCAATAGCAGTCCTCACATGCTTAAGCTGTACCCTTACTTAAGTGCTTTCTTGGATTCAAGCCTAAAACACTGTCTTTAGAAAACGTGTTTCTTTGTATTTCAGAGAAATGTAACAATAAAGGGGTATTTCTGGAGAACTTTCATCTCACAGATCTATGCTCATTTCATAAGGTCAGACTGAGTCAGTGGGTAACGTTAATAAAAACTATAAACAAACAATGTGTAATTTAATATGTCTATCGATTCCCTTTAAATAATTTGGAAAGTCTGTTTTCATTACAAATGCAGGCATATTTAATTAATATCTTTTTCTACATAGTCCTGTATGAATTAAGATAAATTAAGAATGCAGTTTATAATGATTTCATTCAGACCCGAACGGAATGATACAGTTTACTGTTATTGCCATTTTTATGAGCCCAAGCAAGAATTGCTGTTTGGCTGAAGCTCTTAAGATGGTCATTGCAAGACAATGTTTGAAGACCTGAAGCTTTCTCAAATTGTTTTAGAAGTACCAACCAAAGGACTAGGTAGAGGACAATGGTCTCACTCATTGTTCTTCCCATTCAGATTTAACCTCTCTCACTTCATACATCAACATCTTAAATAAAACATCTTTTTGCATCAGGAGATGATAAATAGTCCTTTGCAAGTACCTCTGAACTACAGTTTAGCCCTTACACACAAGTGTGGCCCACTTTCTTAGTTTAACCATTTGATTTTGGAACAGTTTGTCCAAACATGCACCTTACAAAGCCTTGTCATTTTTATAACTTGAATGTTTCCGTCAATATTTGTTATCCTGTCAGCCTTACTCACAAGTGCACATTTTGCTAATAGTTTTTATTAAAATACTGAACATCTTTAGATGAAGAATAGATCTCTTCCGTATCTAACTAAAAAAATCCTGCTCTGCAGAGTTTTCATAGTCAAAATTACTTATTTTTTTAGCTAACTTTAATTTCAGTAAATCTGGGGACCCCTTATTTTTTATAGCACCAATATGGTATTCAGAATATTTTATGATCCTAAGCCAAAAAATACATAGAAATGTAATTCTTTTGTGTCAGCATACTTTCTCTTAACTGTACTTGTCATCATGCCATAAATGTCAATCTTATTTGATATTACCTCTTTTCCTAAAATAGTGACCATTTATGTGAATTATAGTGTTGTCCTTCATTTCATCTCTAAGTTCTATCCAAATCTTGTTATAATTTTTCTCCAGAAGTACCGTCAATCTAACAAATCTAAATCTCGAAGAGGCCTCTTATTGAGACTTCTAAGGTAACAGTAAAATGTGTGCCTCTCCTCTTCAACCTTGAGTTTTTCTGTTATTCCAAGATCTGCTATAATGAATATAAATTACCAGACTTGACTCAGTTAATTCTTTTAATAATCTTGAATGAGAATTGTGCCCCCTAGACTTAAAAAGTGGTAAATGGAATACTCATCTTTTAGTGTTACATATAACACTGACGAGATAGAAAATATTTCGTGATCACTGTGAAAATAAGGAATAGTTTCTAAGTTAAAAGGGAAAACTGGACTCTCTTTACTTTAGTTTCACAGTATTTTTAACAAATGCTTTAGCAATGGTGGGGAAAACTAAGTTTGTATGCGTTAATAAAAATCTTGTAACATATCCGTATGGAAAAACATTTTTCTTTTCACTATTTTACTAATTTAACTAAGTATTCTACTTATTACTAATTTAAATCTTAATCTTAGCTGTGCTTCTTTGTCATTACATTTAACATAGATAAAAGAAGGGATTCTTAACATGATTTCCTTATATTTGCAGTTTGTTTTGTTTATGCTCTTAAGGTGGGACACTGGATGGAAGAGTGACCTTAGAGTAAGATGTTAAGGTATCCTACGGTATAAACTTCTGATGAGAAAGGACCATGCCGGGGTTTCAACAGATTGACATGTTATCTTATAGCTACAAACATGCCTCTCGAGACCTGGAAAGGCAATTTACCCTCCACTGTGGCTATTTATTAGCTTTTTAATTGCCTTGGACTAGTTCTGTTCAAGGAAGCATTAAATCGTTGCTGAAAAGAAAGGATGTGCATGGTGGGTGAGAGAAGCTGTGTTGTTAATTTCTAAGTAAATAAATTCCACCTCTCCAAACACTTATTTCTAACACCTGTTTGAGCAATTTAAGCTAATATTCTATTCTTGGTCAGTTACTTTTTTAAGCAGTTGTTGCTGGAATGGATTACTGAGATGAACAAAGCAGCAATCCCGTAGTCACAACTGTCCTCAAGTTTCTGGTAGGAATACTCAGAGATGGGCATTTAGATTTGATTCCTTAGAAATAATTTTTTTCTTTGACTGATTTTGTCTTAGGAAGAAATTCTTCCCAGAAAGAGCGGTCAGGTACTGGAAGAGGCTGCCCAGGGAGGGGGTTAAGTCACCATCCTTGGATGAGTTTAAGAGTCATTTAGATGTGGTCTTGGGGGATATGGTGTAGGGGAGAACTTCGTAGAGTAGGGTAGGTGGTTGGACTTGATGACGCCAATGGTCTTTTCCAACCTAGATGATTCTATGAAAAAAATACAGCTTTGGGGGAAAAATTAATTGAAAATAGTAAGTTCTCATGTTTTGTTTCAGTAGGTGCAAAAAGACTTTGTAATAAACCTGACATCACAAGAGAAGGTTATTGAGATATATGTGCTAAAAGTCATTTGTAGCATACACTCTTTGAAAAAAAAAAATTAAGAATCAGAAATGTAAACTTTATGCTCATGGAAATCAGCCCCCTGTAAGAAGTTTACAGCCTTATACAACAAAACTGAATTCCTACATCCCATTAGATTACGGAAATATGAAGGAACTGTAGCAGATCTCCATATCTCATAGGGTTTTTTTCCACTATGTGTGCCTATCAGACTGACACCAGCTTTTGAGAAGAATATTAGGAGGAAGCAACATTTAATCTGGACCAAACTCTTTCTGAAAGCAGCAATATGCCTGCCACGGCATCTCCGGTGTTTCCATTTGGATGGTTTCTAGTTCCTGACATTACCTCAGATTTTACTTTCTTGTTAAATATTTCATTTATTTTCAGTACCCCATTCCTGAACATTCTCAAAACAAATTTTTCTGATCTCAAAAGCATATGGATAATACACATTAGCTCTATTCTGCAAAGCTGATACTTGTTGGTTCTAACGGCCTTAATATTAACTGCATGAAT
>JAOQGH010000023.1:88376768-88388090 GCA_025769975.1 Gallinago jamesoni
TAATATTAACTGCATGAATTTACCTTATCAAAAATGTTTAAATGAAGTCTCAAGTAGAAGAAAGAGCAGAACTGCTCTTTTCTCATTTTCTGTCTTTAAGGAGATAGTTAACAAAGCACCTTAAGGACATAGGTTGCCTGATTTTCAGACTGCTAATTGCTGTTAAACACCTGACTTCCCCTGACAAAGTAGGTGGAGAACAAGTCCCACAGGTATCTTTCATTTACCTTTACTGAAAGTAACACCACATATCTAAGTACCTTAGTTTATTAATTACGCTCAAGATTTCTTCCCTGTGGAGTCCTTTTATAAATATTGCATATTTTTAGCCTCCCTCTGTAGGATAGGCCATCCTCATGTCCTCAAATAATCTGGAAGCTTTATCTAACAAATACTCTGCTGTTACTGTATCTATGGCTTCAGTCAATGTCTTGATCTTTAATTTTTTTGGCACATGTCTTAATTTTATGACAGTGTACCAAAAAGATTTCTGAGGAGGATGTGAAGAAAATGTTAACTCTTCTGAAAGAAGCATTTATTTCGTGATCTGCAGCTTTCAGGAGTGAGAAAGGAGGAGATGACTGATCCAAGGACTTCAGAAGTTCCTGCCAGTTATATGTTCCTGTCACTTACGCTGCTTCTAAAATTAGCTGATTCCCACAACATTTCCCTGGAGAAACACCTACTGTCTTTCAAAGATCTGATATCACCTTTGATTTGTTTTTAATTTTTTAAATCAAAGAGTAACATAGGTGTAGTTGAATTAATAAGCCATAAAGCTCAGAAGTCTGTCAGCGTCGGATAGGAACCCATGTTCTTTTTGGAAAGGCTAAAACTTGTTACAGTCTAAACTTTTTTTATTTCCATTGTGGATTGCGCATTGTATGAAGAATTCACCTAAAATGCTAAACCTAAGGGAAAAGTTAGTTGTAGGATGTGTGCGGACAGTAATATGCAAAGTTTTATCTGTCACATCCCAAACCTATATTAGCATTCAAGTGATCCTTTTCCCCTTGATACTCAAATGACCATAGAGCTATTTCTTTTGGTTACTTAATTTACCATGTCATGCTTCCCCACCAGTTAGTTTCAGTAATAACATATAATAGATATTGGAAAATGAAATTAATTTTAAATCTCGAAGGAGGTCCCTCCAAACCCGAGCATCTCACATTGTTTAGGATACCTGTGGGATGTCATTGTAATAGTTTTAAGCGCCTGTGTTTAAGGACAATGCTTGTCCAATATTTTAACCAGCACATTGCTCACCTTTTTTAAAAGAAAAATTTCTAGCTGCACAGCTAAAAGAGAATACAGAAGGCTTGGATTTTCAAATTCCACTGCTTTGTGCCATGGAACAACACACTTGAAACACTCTTCAGCTATTCCCATACCTACTGGGGAAACAAGCATCCTTGCAGGCAATATCAGACAGTTCTTTTGTTACCTGGCACAAGTGATAGGAAACAACGCTGACTAAGTTTTTAGGGCTGTGTAGATTTATCTGGAACAGACAAACTTCTTACCGTTTTCTTCTTAGAGTTGTTCAGTAAATAAGGAATTTCTGGGTAGTGTTTCTCCAAACAAAGAAAACAGAAATGTGTTCAGCTAAATATAGATTATGCAAAGAGGGGAAATTTAATAAATTCTCTGGGTAAATGGAAAGATACAGGGGAGTGAACAGGAAAGTTCACAATTTAGAAATAGTATGAAACATATTTTTGCATTAAAAGTCCTAGAAAAGGTGGGCCTATCAATAAAGTGAATAACAATAATGGGGACTAAAAATACTTCGGATAAGCGAAGCTTTTATGAGAACAAAAAACAGTCTTTTATCAGTGAGTAAGGAAATACTGCTTTCATAAAGAAAATCACTGATCATGCAGGTCAAATAATGAAATATACACACAAATAGATATGTTAGTACACCTGAAAGAACGAGCTCAAAATTATTCTGTTAATAAAATAATTCTGAGTTGGCACAGGGGCATAAGAATAACTAGATTGGAGAAAGCAAATGGAAATTTGAGTAAGTGTGAAGCAGGTACTCTATTTTTTTAGGTTATTTGGGACATGGATAATTGATTTCTCCTTATGGTTTTTTGTTTGTGTATTTTATCTGTACAAGATTAATTTCTGTTGAGGGTAAATTTGCAAAGAAACATCTTGATTTAGCCTAAAGACAGCATTTTTACACCAAGTAGAGAAGAATACATTATTCACTGCAGGTAATTCTGTTAATTTACTTTTGTATCAAGTTCTTTTACACTACATGTGAATCAAAACTTTGTGGTTAGCCAGAGTTCTAAATAGAATACAGGGAAAAAAAGGCTTGCATTTCAGTTGCTATATATCAGTAATTCATGCTGGAACAACATTGTCATGCAGTACAAATTTGAATATTTTTTTTTTTCCCCATCATAATTTCACACTATAGTGCCAGCATGATAGACTCATAATGGGCTCCCTATAGACACATACAGAAATAATTTTGTCATGGTTATCTCACCTTGTAACAGCATAGAAAGCAGTTGGTCTCCATGGTCTTGCATTAAACTGTCACATCACTGTTAAAATTCTCTGTTTCAGGAAATGGTGATGATACATCTTGAGTGCTGTGAAAAATAACTACTTCATTGCCCATACTTAGTGGTTCTGTAACACCAGATTATTCTGATATTCATGAATGGGAGGCGAAAACACTTTTCAATAATAAATGATGGTAGAGATTAACCATTTTCTTTGCTTGTTTAGCTATCTCAGATCAATCACAGCAACATTTTACCACCCCAGTACTAAATCTTGTGGCAATATTTATATTTCTGGGTACCTGTACTTTGGCTTGTCCTGCTTTTAAATATTATATTCCAAACATGAAATTTTTCCTTATGGTTATTTAATTTCTCATGCTAAACATAGCTCAGCTACTGCCCTCAGAGGACACTAACTTGATTTTCTAAATTTCTGGGTATTCATCTGTCTGTATTATTTTTTCTGCCCATACCCTGAGCATAGCTTCACAGCAGTTCACTGAGATCCTGGTTGGAAGAGAAATTTATTATCCTGGGAAGAAACGAGACTGACTTATATTGTTTGGGTCTAAGGTCAAATCTTTTTTATTTAATAAAAACTCCTATTTTAATCATACATGTAGAAAGCAGTATCCCTTTAGCTGTCCCAGCAAGTTATGTTAATAACACGGATTACTCTTTGAATGCTTCAGAGATAAAATATATCCAGTGTCCCAAGAGCATAGCTAAGGGTGTTGGGGCAGTTGTCGTGGTGAGGATGCACAGTGGGCAGGAGAGGCCTCTGTGGAAGCCTCTGCAGCAATGGTGGTGAGACGTCATGTGGCACGGCCTCCGCTCCGGGTTGGAGCACACCTGGGGCCTCAACCCAGACAGAATCATAGAATCATTGAGGTTGGAAAAGACCTTTAAGATCATCAAGTCCCACCATTAACCTAACACTACCAAGTCCACCACTAAACCACGTCCCTAAGTGCCTCGTCTACACATCTTTTAAATACCTTCAGGGATGGTGACTCAAACACTTCCCTGGACAGCCTGTTCCAATGATTGATATGATTGATAACCCTTTCAGTGAAGAAATTTTTCCTAATATCCAATCTAAACCTCTCCTGACGCAACTTAAGGCCGTTTCCTCCAGTCCTACCATTCATTACTTGGGAGAAGAGACTGACACCCAACTCACTACAACCTACTTTCAGGTAGCTGTAAAGAGTCATAAGGTCTCCCCTCAGACACCTTTTCTCCAGAGGTCCAGGGCAAGATGCTGCCATCTAGGTCTAGAGTGGCAGGCAGTGCCCGGTGGCTCCCCCAGGGCTGGGGCAGGGGAGAGCAGTGGGGAGAAAGGTCCTGATTCGATGTAAGGAAAAACTTTTCCACATGAAGACAACAGTCAAGAGAGGCCATGCAGTCTCCGTCCTTGGATGTTTTCAAGACGAGACGGCTAAAGCCCTGAGCAACCTGGTCTGATCTCATAGTCGACCATGATGTGAACAGGCTAGGTGGTTGCCTGAAATCCCTTCCCTCCCGATTTACTCTATGATTTTGTGATTTTGTGTTAATCAGGTTAAAGACAGATGGTACGTCAGTTCTCTTCTTTTATTTCAATACAATTATTTTGTTTCACAAATAGAGAAAAATGCACATCTGAACTATCATCTTCAAATTTCTCTATGAGCTAAATACGTAGTACTTAAAATATTTCTGCCATTTATTCATTTATTGGATTTTGAACAATCACAGTATATGCCATCTCATTTATTTTTGATATCCCATTCTCTCACCTTACACTTAAAGTGTAAATTATTTACGATGCTGATGGTATCTTTGGTTTGTAAGTCTTTAGTGCAGTTAGTTGCTCGACTGTATATCAACCGGCATATAACTAGTAGAAGAAATTCAAACATAATAAACTATCTTTTTCTCTCTCATAATAAGCATTTCTAACACTTCAAAACCACTCAACAAGAATGTCCTTCAACACCCTTCATTCTTCTGGTAATCACAATGAATCACCGAGTTTATTCAAACTGTTAGCCACTTTGATTCCTTAAGGACCCAAAAGAGAGCAAATTATTAATTCAGTATTAAAGTACCCTCTAAAATAAAATAACTAATAAATTATTACATTTCTCATAATTACTTTATCAGCTCTCAAGTTTAATTAGAACTGGTAATACAGCTGGAAATACAATGGTGGTCATTTGACAACTTGTAAAACTCTAATTGCTGTGGTTGGAAAAATTCATTGCAAGTGAAAAAAAAAACAGTAAAAGCAGTAAAGATTCATTAGAAAATATATCAAGAATTATTTTTTATTATTTCAGAAATCTTATCATTTATATCTCTTCTGCTACACTACTTATTTGGGAATTTAACGACATTCCCAAATACAAAGCTGAACTTCCTTATATCAACAATTCTTTCAGTGGTGAAAACACAAAACACAGAGAACAAGAAATAGGTTGACAAACAGCTCTGCCAATCCAGTGAAATGCAGCAGAACTTGCCTTATTTAGTCCACAGCAGGGGTGTGGACTCACGAGGGTCTGCCTCAATGGGTCCATCAAAAGTGGGGTGGGACTCTTTACTTCTGAAGTAATACTGAGATCGGAGTGGGATAAGAATTTCCAGAGCACTTTATGCCTGTCAGATGCTCAGGAGGACAATAAGAGAAGTACATCCATTGGAACCTTATTGTCACTTTTTGATATTTAAATGGTGTTTACAAGAAAGACAGAGAGAGCCTTTTTCCAAGGCCTGTAGAGACAAGACAATGGGCAATGCTTTTAAACTGGAAGACCATAGGTTTAGATGAGATATAAGGAAGAAATTTTTTATAATTAGGGTGGTGAGACACTGGAACAGGTTACCCAGAGAAGCTGTGGGTGCCTTGTCATTGGAAGTGTTCATGGTCAGGTTGGACTGGGTTTTGAGAAACCTGATCTAGTGTAAGATGTCCACCTATGGTGGGGGTTTGGACTAGATGAGCTCTAAAGGTCCCTTCTGATCCAAACAATTCTATGATTCTTTGATTCTATGACCCAAACATGCAGTAATACCCATCAAGACCAATGATAACAGCAGTACAAATGGCAGGATGGTTTATGACCACTTCTTGGTGATAAGCAGCTGTATTCTGGGTGGTCTGTTTCATCGGTACGGGAATGAATGTGTCTCATGTGACACAATCTCCAAAACCTTGCAAAGATTACTTCTCTAGTCAGCTTGATATAGACTTATAGATACAATTTTTCCCTGTAGTTTACTCCACGTTTATTGTAAGTAAAGTGACATTTCCTCTCAAGACAAGTCAAATATTTTCAGTCTCTTCAAAATGGTGTCTTTGGTGCCAGTCAAGCCACTGTCATTGGTGACTGTGTAAATGACAACCCATCCTGGATCTGGATAATGGGATTTAAGGGCAAGCCATATTAGGGCTCTCACTACACTTGGCTATCCCACGCACTCGCCCACCTTCACCCCGTCAGCACTACATTTGCCATGTTTTGATTTTGTGGGAAGCTCAAGTAGAAAGTCATGTTGGTTCGTGCTGAGACACTACTTGAAGTTACCTTGGACGGTACCGACCATGGTCCCTGTGCCTCCCCTGGCACATGTTTCCACACATCTCTGATCTCCAGGCTCTTCCCACACTTCCAGGATCTTTTCTCCAGCCAAGATCTCCTTCTTCTTTACCTTTACACCACCACTTTTTGTTTTCAGGAGCTCACAATTTTCAGCACAAGCTCTTCTTTCTGAAAGTCCACCTCACCAGTTCTTCCAGTCTAAAAAGCCTTTGTGCAGAAGAACAACAGGTGCTCCAATGAGCAATGCTCTCTAATGTCTATCCATTAAATGGAAGATTCAAGACACATAGCTTTTATTTGGTCCAGGTGTTATCAAAATTTACAATAAGGCCACACAACTACTGCAGCTAACAAATTGCAGGCTTCTGCTCGAGATATTTACCAACATCCAGGTCCACAATTATCTGCTGCCTGCTAGCATTTACAATTTAAGTTGTTTTTCCCCCCTCCTACAGTCACGTTAAGGATTTCTATTTGTGATGAATGGTTATCAAGTTTCAAAGATGTCAATTCATCCAGTTCTGCTGGGAATCATATTCAGCAGCTTTGCCTCTATAAATTATAGAAAATTATGGAGACTTCATTAATTCTTTATATGATAAAATTTGTGCAGGCTTTACCAGCAAGAAGCAAAAATTAACATTCAAATCCTAGTTCAAATGCTACATACTCTGAACTATTCATAATTTAGATTTAAGTTTAGACTCCAGACTATTTCTAAACTTATTTTGAGTTTTTCCTGGAGTAAAATTTTGTCCTGAATACTTTGCTTATACAGATAGCTAACTTAAACAGACTTACGAATCTAAGGAGTGGTGGAATTATTAATATTCTATTGAATTATTTAAAAGAAATTAACAATGTCTCCTGAAAGATTTATCTGGAAAAAATGGCATCTGTGTTCTGCATCTGCTGGGGAACAAGCATATAACAGTTATATATACGAGAATTTTAGTCTCCTGGATAGAAAGGTTCCCATGTGACTATTAGATTCCAGATGTACAATTAATCTTTCTAATGCCATTTGCTCATTCTCTTTCTTTACAGTGAATTAATCAAGAATATTTTCGTTTTATTTCAGTTCAGAATCTGTTAAGAGAAATAGATGTAGAGTAAGACATCACTACAAAAAAAACCCAACAAACATCAAAACAAAAACTAAGCAGAACAGCACAATAAGAAAGGAAAGCAGAAACCCAAACAAGAGAATGCTGAGCAAAAGCAGTGCTTTAAATCCTTACAAATATATTTGCTTTAATACGTTTACACTAAGGAAAATTTTGCCTACATAGATGTGCTCTATTTTCTTATAAGTATGTGTGCTTCGTAAGTTATTCCTTTTGTTTGACCTGTAAATCCTGGTGTTCTTTTCACTCAAGCTGTAAGTGCTGAAAATCACAGATGCAGGAAGAGGTTCCCCAGGCCTGCAGGTATCAATGAAACAATAGCTGGCCCTGCTCTGGCTGTGGGAACAGGCATGGCCAGCATCTCGCTTGGAAGAGAGCTCTTTATGCTGGCATCCGAGGCTTTCTCTCAGTGGGAGGTACCCAGGTGCTGTTCATGCATCCTTAGTTTTGATGTGGCTTTATAAATTTGTCTGCAGTAATGACATCCTCTCAGACAGCTAGAAACTGATGGTAAAAAAAAAAAATAAAAAAAATAAAAAAGCTGTTCTTAACAGGAATGGAAGAATCCACTCTGAAGCTTTTCATCTTTAAACAAAAATTTCAAGGGGCCTTTGAGAATTAGGACGGGTTGAAAGAAAATCCTGGAAGATGTCCTGCTGTAGCACGAGTAAAATCAGTAAGGCTCATCTTGCACAGTTTTTGAACAATCTTCCTGCCGGGGGGCACGGTTTTCTATTCAGGCACACATTACGGCTCGTGTGACTAGCATCTCCCACATGCAAGCCTCTCTGTGTTTTTCTCTGCAAAGGCAAATCATACAGGGATTTTTTTTTTAAATAATTGAATACGTGTACTCTCTGCTATATGTTTGTTCTTAATTCCTATTGAAATTTGTTCAGCAGACTTGAATTGGCTGTCAAGAAAGCTTTCTCTCCTGTACAAATAATTCCAGCCCTTGTACTAGACAATTCTAATGTGTCTGTTCTCTCCTTGTTCTGAAGTTGTCTCATACTTTGGTATCCTAGGCTTAGGCTACCAAGTGTTTAAAAAATAAAAATATGATGTGAAATCCCACAGGGATGCGGGGTGGTTTGCAGGAGACAGGATAGCTAACTTATGGATGTCCTCCTTCCCCTCCCGACGCCATGGAGTTACTAATAGCTTAACCCTGAACAGCCAGAGATGTAAAACAAATCATCTGGATGCAGATTTATAAAACGGAAACATCTGGGAGATGAGATTCTGTTCTTTAATGCTTCTAGATTAATCTCCAGTACTCCATTCATTTGTTTTGGATTAGTACTGTAACCAGAAAGTTAAGTGTGTTTTTTGGGGACAGCCTCAGCTGAAAGAATTCATCCTATGGAGGTCAGTGGAATTTCGTAGAAGCAGAATAGTTTGCCTGTATCGTATCCCATGCATGACTGAGGACTTTATTCTTTTCTTGTTAATACTTGAATGTACCCACAAACTGTATTAAAAGAATGATTAAGGTTTCAAAATCTGGAAAAGCCAGAATTAATGTTGATAGTGGGATTTCCTGTACCCTCTCTCTTCCTCCCTGTGCAAATCCATTATAATCTGAAGCTGCACAATTTCTTTTTGGCTACAGTATGCACGATACATTTAACCCAAGAGCAGATGTTCCCATGCACATACTCCAATATTCCTAGGTGTCAGTTGAATTCCAGGATACTGTGGATGTTTTCTCTTTGAAGCATTATTTACAATTTTACAAGAGGCAATAGTTCTTTTCTCCACTTTTTCCTGGATTCTAGCAGTTGAGGAGACTTCTCTATTATGAATAATATATGGTGCAGTGATAATGCAATCATAAATGTAATCTTGATTTTTGGAAAAATAGTTCCTTCTATCACATGCAGGCTGCTGATATATGTTGCAAATACAAAGCTGGCATTTTATCATACGAAAATTGTCATCCTCTCAATAATACCCAATACTATCACAATTCATTTATGCAGATTTAAGAAGCTCATGGGAGATGATGGGTACTTCTGTGAAAAGACCTAATGAATACATAAGTATACAGAAAGTAGCAGTAGAAAATCTAATTTTTAACTTCATATAATACTTTGGATGCATTTTAACCGGAAACAAATTATAATACTCTTTTAGGCAATTTAATAAGATTGGCGAATAAGGAATTGAGTTTTGTTTCCCTGACTGTGTTGTCACATTTGGTCCCCAGTACAAGAAAGACAGTGACACAGTAGAGTGTGTCCAACTGAGAGCCAGCAAGATGATTAAGGGACTGGTGCAGATCGTACATAAAGAGTCTGGGAGAATTGGGTCTGTTCACCCTTAAAGAAACAGGGAAAAGAGTAAGAGGGATTTCAGTGCTGTCTACAGGTACCTAATGGGAGGCTATGGACAAAGAAGTCAGTCTTCTCAGAAGTGGTCAGTGATTGGAGAAGAGGCAACAGACCTCTCCAGTCTTTTTTTTTATTATTATTATTATCATGAGGATGGTTGAAAACTGGGTCAGGTTTCCCGGGGTGGTTGTGGAATCACTATGCTTGGACATACTCAAAGCTCTACTAGGCCAATGCCTGAGCAAACTGATCTAATTGGACCTGCTTTGAGCAGAGGGCTAGACATGATGGCCTCTAGAGGTTCCTTCCAAACTAAAATATTTAATGATTCTGTGGTGTTTGAGTTTAAATTGACAACATGTCAAACTTAGGTCTAGATAGGTGCTCTGTTTAAGCTAACAGTTGCTTAAATATAGACGTGTATTAATATTTTGAACCCCAAGACTCGCCAAGGCATTTATCTTTCACAGATGCCCAGAACATCTCAAATTGTAGAAGAAAGCTATGTCTAGACAACTGAATCCTGTGTCTTCTGTCAAATAGCTGTGCCACTGATGTTGGTATGAAGCTCTCTGAAGAAAAGAAATCATAAATAGCCCAAACATGTGCAGATATTTCTTGTTGTTCACTTGTAATCCAAATTTCATAACATATTATTTCTAAAAAAAAAAAAAAAGGACAAAAAAAAAAGAAAAAGTATCAAACCGAACCTCAGTGACCAGAAGAATTTGCCAAATTGCTTGTAAAATTGTTGAACTGGTCTATTCATCTAGTAGGAGTAGCAACAGCAGTAGTAGTAGTATATTTTCATGCTGGTTATACTTCCAGACTTTTCAGTAAAACATTTCCTTGGTTGAACTTTCTTAAATTTTTTTTTTTTTTTAAAAAAAAGGAAATCTCAAAAATGCATGACTAGAAAGGGCTTTCTGAACTAATAATTCCAGTCTCTGTTGATGATAACCAAACTTCTCACTTCCTGTTTTCTTACACTAATAAAGTTTGACTTTCTGCAACTATTACCGTAAAAACTACTTTTCAGAGTCAGTGAGCTTTCATCCTAACCATTCCAGGTGGTAGATTATCCCAGAATCCCACTGCCTTCTGTTGATTAAGGTTTTCTACTATGTAATTTAAATTTGTGAAAAATCAATATCAGTTTGTACCTGTGATCCTTATACTTTAACTTAAATAGCTGTTCACCGTTTTTGGGTGATTTTTCTTATTGACAGATTTAGGAGAAACACTCGTGTCTCCTTTCAGCCTACATTTTGCTACACTAGACACCATATATATTGTCAAAGTCCTCTGCTGTGTGACAAGCTTTCTGTTTCCCTCGTCACTCTACTAGCTTTTTTTACATGCTTTTTATTACAGAATCACAGGATAACCCAAGTTGGAGGGGACCTCAAAAGATCGTTTGGTCCAATATTTCATGGGAAACAGAGCCTAGATGAGATTAGGTAGCACCCTGTCCGCTCACATGTTGAAAACCGCCAGCGATGAGGACTCTACTATATCCGTGAGGAGGTTTTTCCAGTGAATGTTCTCACCATTAAAAAATGTTTTTTCTTACATCTTCTTGAAAAGCAGTGCTTTCCTTTAGTAAGACCCTTCCTTTGTTTTGTCAATATGCATTTGAAGTAGAAAATACCGTGCCGTTCCTCCAGCCACTTCTGTGGGTTGAATTGTTGTTCCTTTGTTCTTAGGGGAAGCTTTTAATGAAGTAACGATTTTGCTTTGGATA
>JAOQGH010000023.1:88396877-88407278 GCA_025769975.1 Gallinago jamesoni
TGTGGTGAGGGGCCCAGAACTGAACCCAGCCCTGGAGGTGAGGCCTCACCAGTGCCCAGTCCAGAGGCACCATCCCTACCCTAATGGTGGAAGGGTGGAATGGTGGGTTGTGGTCAGTCTGTAACAGCTCCTGTACTGCTTCTTCCCTCTCACGCTTTTCCCCTTCTCCAGCACGGGTTCTCCACAGGCTGCAATTCCTTCAGGGCGCATCCACCTGCACTGGTGTGGGCTCCTCCACAGGCAGCAGCGTGGCTGTTGGCTCTAGCCTAGTCATGGAGCGCCTCCTCCCCCTCCTCACAGGACTGTTTCTCACTCCTTTTTTTCTTTCCACTCCTCACTCCTCAACTCTGCCTGTGGGGTGTTTTGTCCTTCCTTAAATACATTTTTCCCAAAGGCGTCCCCACCGTGGCTGCGGGGCTCAGCCCTGCCCTGTGGTGGGTCTGTCGGAGCCAGCTGGAAGCTCTCCTCACAGAGGCCGCCCTGCATTCCCCCCCCCAGCACAATGTTCCAAAGGACCTGTAAGAAATTAGAAAAATTGTTTACTCTGTCCTTTTGCACAGAAAATCCCATAGCCAGAGGTGGATGGTCACAAAGGAGACAAAGGAGTCCTGCAAAGGCTTTATTCAAACAAAGGGAGAGTCCACTGGGGCACTCCCCGGGGGATCTCTCCATTTTCAGGAGGATGCAGCCTCCATTTTATCCTTAATTCCCCGGCCACACAGAACCTTCTTCCTTTCCCTTTGGCTGGGGTACTTGGAAGGTACAGTCTTCTCGATCCGCCTACTACACAAAAGTTTAAATTTTGCAGTTTTATAACTGTCTAACTTCTGCATTTGCTATTAATTCCCCTATTTTTCGGTTATCTCAGTCCTGCAGCTTCAATTAACTCTCCTTTCAGCTATCTCACTCTGGTAATTTCAGTTAACTTCCCTGTTTGTGAAGACACTCTTATCCCTATCTTACCACTTCTGTAAGTTTGTCTTTAGATTTTTGTTTCAATGATGGCTGCTTTCCTTCTTTTAGCAACACATACAGCCTCCTCATCTGTTACAATTAAGCCATGCACTTTAAACATGCTGAAGGCCTGGTTTGAATAGCATGTACTTGTTAGGCCTCCCTGTTTTTTACTCTGCATTTTTTTAGCTGCTCGTCTCCACAGTAGAAAGCAACAGACAATGGGTGAGAGATAAATGATGTACCATCTCTCATATTAACATGGCAAAATTCAAAAAAGGTATTATGAAAACACTAAACTGACTCTAATACAAGCAGAACAGTCGAAAATATGTATATTGCCTGCATACAGTTATGAATGTCTTATTTTCTGGAAGTACTGCCTACTTCATTTATTGCTTTATTCCAGCAATAAAGACATGTATTTGTAATATTGAATTAGAAATGACTGAAATTTAATTCTTTGTAAATAAAATACAGGAGTTCTGACTTCCAGCTTCCCCTTTCAATGGAATATGCATTCTGGTACTTCTTGTTTTTAATCAGAGAACAACATTTGGAATGAAAGTTTCATGTTAATGGCACACATAAAGATGAAGAAAATCAATGCTTATCTTGCTTCCTTTGCAGGTTTTTCAGGCCAGTACTGTGAAATAGAAATGAATGAGTGTGACTCAGCTCCCTGCTTGAATGGTGCTGTCTGTCAGGATCATGTCAACAGCTATGATTGTTTTTGCCCTGAAGGTAAGTTGTTCAAAATAATTTATTTTATTATCTTTGAAAATTTTCAAAATTGCCTGCAGCTTGCAAAACATCTTCTTGACAGTCTTCAAAACCATTGTTAAAATTTCCTTTCTATGGAAGATACTCATTCTTTCCTGAAGCTTCCTTTGCATCTTTGTCCACCAAGGTTGTTGCATATAAAGTAAGCACACTCATAAATTCTGGAAGCAGATATATTTGTAAGTGCTACTTTTTTTCAGACAACCTCCTGATTTTAGAAAAGTCTGAAGGAGTGGAAAAAACACTAATATGCAGTACATGAAATCCACAGAAAATGTAATTGATAAACTTACAAAGAAAATATTTTATTCTGATGTACTAACTTGCAGCTCTGTAACTGAGCATAGCAAGCAAATTATAATGACTGTAATACATCTTCAGTACAAAAATCTCTTAAAAGTTTCACAGACAAAAAAAAAACAGTGATTTTCAGCAGTTTTGGTCTGTTTCTGCAAAAATACATATTGCCCAGTGTTATAAGAAGTGTATGAACAAATGAGTGGTTTCAAGAAAAAAGTAATTCAAGGAAAACCAGAAATGATTTAAAATATTAAAAATTGCAGTATCCTTCTGAGACACTTTCACAAATGAGTTTCTTTGGAATATGCATATGTCTTTTTAAATTGGATTTCTAGTTAAAAAAAAGTCAAGGTTGTGGTTTATAATCTGGTACTTTGTTTCTGCATTTTAAACTTTGTTATACTTCTTTGAATTTAATCTTCAAATAGTACTATGTTTTAAGTACAGACTGATGGTGAGTTGATTTCATAGCTTAACAATATTTCAGGTATTTATATATTAATACAAGCATTTCAGTGGTGATGATATGTTCAGAAACTCATCATGAAAGATGAATTTGCTACAAATAATTCTCATAAGTACAGCTTTGGGCATTAGTTAGTTTAAATTAGAAGCCAAAACAGATATTGGAAGGCAGTTGAAAATTAAGCTTGGAAAAGATAATTCTGCTGTTTACTCTGCCTGAACAACTTATAAAAAATAAATCTTGGCATCCACATTGATAATTTTGTGGTTTACTTGTTACCTATGAGACATGGGTCTGATTAAACTCTAAATGCAAATGAGAACTGTTACTGTATAGATTATTAATGAACTCAGGGTAATTCTAAAGTTTTATGACTTAGAGATCAGTGGAAATTGGTTCCATGGTCAGTCTGAGAAATTACAGGAATGTGCCTTGCACTGAGGGTGCTGATAGCTTAGCATTAGTCATGGTCTTCCTGCAGCCATGGCCTGTGACAGCACTAATGATAGTAATTTTGCAGCATGACCATGAATTAGAATACATTTTAAAGAGTATAAAATGTCAGATATTGGAGTGGAGATTGTCCAGCAATTTCCAGTAGAAAAAAAAACATGGTTGGGCATCTGAGTTTGCTAAAATTCACTAAGACACAAGAAATAAATAGAGGAAAATGTAGAGAAGTTGCTATTTGAGAGCTGATTTTTAAAACTATAATCAGATGTTCAAATCCCAGCACCACTCTTCTGCATCTGCAATGTTCTCAAAATGGCAGAAGATTCTTAAGTCTCTGCTAATAAAAGAGTTCAACTAGATTAATGAAAATACTGAATCCTGAATTTGTTCTTTCAATTATTATCTTCTTTTAAAGTATATTTGATGGTCAAATGTATTTTCTTATTAATGACAGAACAGAAAAAGCTTTTAAAAGAGCTTTCCATAAGACTTTAATTTTTTACAAGAGTAAATGGAAAGCAATATATTTTTAAGAAAAAAGGACCCAAAGGCATACTTTGTAAAAGAAGGCACAGTCACAGCTGAATAATATACAGCTCTCTTTTTTTTTCCAATAAGGATTTGAAGGTCTGAACTGTGAAATCAACTTTAATGAGTGCACTTATGGCTTCTGTAAAAGCAATTCAACTTGTTTAGACCTGGTTGCAGACTACAGTTGTGTTTGTCCTCCAGGATTTACGGGTAAGATTTATTTTAACTCTTGATAAGACATTAAATAGTTAAACTTTTAATTTCCTTTTCTGAGATTAAAAAAAAAAAAGAACTCTTTTTAATTGCATTTTCTCCAGTGTTTTTATTTGTAAAAATAAATTCAGCTGTGCTCTATGCTATTGATGATCTGCTTTAATTTCCTTACTAATATGATAAAAATTGAAAGCGATGTGTCTGCAGTTAGATTAATTGCTGTAAAGCAAAACTGTATGTTGACCAGAAAGAATCAGAAGACACCTAGTCTATGAAAACAGGTGAGCAACGATAGCTATAGCTGATGCTGTTTCTCTTCAGAAGATCGTATCACAGTCATACATTTCTCATGATTGAGACAGAAATGAGAATGCAATTTTAGCAAGAGGACACTTTGTTCTCTTCGAGAAAGATACCATCAGATCCTTATGATAAATAGCTTGTAAATTGCACAATTATTTGTGTGTCTAAAAGGTTTAAGAAAACAGCTCTTGCATCAGCTGCAGTCCTTGTGGCCCTGCTTTCTGCCAGAAGCACCTAACAGGATCATGCAGAAATCAATAAAACTGTCTCCAAATATATACCATCTTAACAACTAATACGCTGTGATGTCAGGGACTGGAACACACTGACTTTCAGCTGCTGATTTCAGAGGCAAATGGAGCGGCATTACTCATAAGCACTAACAGGAAGACAAGCTGTGGCAGTCTCAGAAATCACACAAAAGTAGTGGGTGTTGTAATAAAAAAGCCAAACAGATATGTACAGGGAGCTCAAAATCTGTAGTGACCAATGGAGAGGAAAGAAAAATGAAAGAGATCTATTATGGAGAATGAAAGGTTAAAGAAGTAAGTAGAGCAGTGAAGAATGAGGAGGCAAAATTAAGTTAGAAGTAAATAGAGCATTTCAGGTTGATAGTAACAGCAGTGACATCCAGTTAATGGTTAAACAGGCAGATGGGACATAAGGAATGTAAGATGATACACGGAGATTTAGAATCTGTGAAAGTGATAATATTTTCAGTTCCCATGGATGTCTGTGATTTTGCTTGATTCATGCCAACATATTCTAATAGTATTCAGCATGACAAACCCGAGATATGCTCTTTTTCCTACAAGACCATATTCTCCTTCTTTCTTTGATAACTGGCTTTGCTGTCATGAGTTTGCATAGTATGTGCCTATTTTGTGTCAATCATGAAAATAATCGAGGTGATTACAAAGTATTTGTTTCTATAAATGGAAGCATATTTAATATTTAATAATTTTAAAAGAAGGAGCTTTAAAAACTCTTGCTGTTATACTTCAAGGATCAAAATGGAAAACACCTAAGTTTTCTGTAGTGAGTTGCAAACAGTTGGTTTGAACTGGGAATGTAGCCTTTGAAAATATAGCTACATTACTTTGGGATATGATGGAGTCCACATTACAGAAACAGAATTATGAATTAAAGTGTGGGTGTCACTAAGGCAGCCTGGAGCAGGTTATGTTCTCTTTAGGAGGAATACTCTATCCTAGATTCATAGAGATGCAACCAGTTTGCCAGTAACATATCTGTTCATTCCAAGACAAAAAGGAGTCAAGATCTGTCAACAGTAAAACACTTAACCAGTTACCAACAGTTATGGGCCGATTTTAAGGGGTATCTTGAGGCCTGTGCTGAAGTCATAGAAGTTCACGTGACTGCATTATAGTTCTTTTGGGTTAAAAACTGGCTGGAGGGCAGGGCCCAGAGAGCGGTGGTGAATGGAGTTAAATCCAGTTGGAGGCTGGTCACAAGTGGTGTCCCCAAGGCTTGGTATTGGGGCAGGTTCTGTTTAACATCTTTATCTGAATGAGGGGATCAAGTGTATCCTCAGTAAGTTTGTAGATGACACCAAGTATTTTGATCAAGGAAGTGAAATTTGAAAAAGTCCAGTAAATATATAGGGTTGATTTTTTCTTTTCATTTTCTTTTTCAAACATGTTTTTGTTTTCCTAGCATGTTAAAAGGCATTTCCAAATAAAGGTTAGCTTTAGAATCTGAGCTGGTCAGGTACCAAAACTGTCTTAGGCCTAGCTGTTTGCTTGTTTTGTCATTTCTTAGCTCTGTGCCAGGTGGCATCATGCCCATTTGGTGTCATCTGCTTTATGCATGAACACTGTGTTGCAAGGGCAGCACTGGATAGGAGGGAGGCAGCTGCCTGTTTCAATGACCTTGGCTGTGGCTCCTCTCCAGCCTGAGGAGTTTGCTCCTTCCCTGGGAGCAGAGCTGGGAAGAGGCAGCACCATACAGGCATCAGGGAGCAGGTCTGGATGGAGGGAGAAGCTCTCTCTTGCTGAGGAAAGCCTGGAGAGGACAGGAACACCCAACTAACAGGGTCTTGAGAGGAGCAGGGAGTCTTCGTGCAGGTTCTGCTCCCAAGTGCAGATGTTACTGTTAAAGGGCTGCACACCTGAGTGCTGGCAACTTTGCAGCCTGAGGCATGGAGTTTCCTTTACTCTCAGCAAGACAGGCAGAGAGAAGCAGCTCCTGAGAGAGACAAAGACCTTCTCTCTCTCTCTCTGCTAAATCAAAGCTTGCTCTCAGATGCCCTCTTGTGGGAGTCAGGATACAGAGGATCACTGTAATTATCCTATAGAAAAAAAACATAGAATCATAGAATTGTCTAGGTTGGAAGAGATGTTTCAAATCATCAAGTTCAACCATCAACCTAACTGGTAAAAAACCACCACAAAACCATGTCACTAAGCACTATGTCTACCCATCTTTTAAATATCTCCAGGGATGGTGCCTCAACCACTTCCCTGGGCAGCCCATTCCAAGGCTTAATAACCCTTTCAGCGTCAAAATTTTTCCTAATATGCAATCTGAACCTCCCCTGGCACAACATGAGGCCGTTTCCTCTTGTCTCATCGCCTGTGACTTGGGAGAAAAGACCAACCCCCCCCCGGCTACATCCTCCTTTCAGGGAGTTGGAGAGAGCGAGAAGGTCTCCCCTCAGCCTCCTTTTCAAGAGGTACCAGACAAATGGACAAATGGTGGCACTGCCGTCTCCTTCCCTCACAATGTTTTATTCGATTTTGTCAATTTGAGGGGTTTCAACAATATCTGGCAGTTGAGACAGGTGAAGGCAGTCCAGGTCTGCTAACCTGGCAAGCCTCAAAAATTAGAAAAATACTTGCTCGGAACATCCAGACTAGTTAATTCTGGGCATTATCAAAACCTGAAGCTAGGTGAAATAGGGAATTTTAATACTGAACAGTAGGAGGCTTTTAGTACCTTATGTAATAAGATGCATTGAATCAAAGCATCAGTCAGGTGGGCTGGTATGGAATTCAGCAATGATACAGAAGGAGGAGGCAATTTTATGAGGTATTGGTTACGGACAATTTTCGTTATTTGAGTGGATTTCTTTCTGGTAGTCTAAGCCACAGGAACTGAAGAATTTTGAAGTAACCTGGGATGAGAAGGCATGGTTTTTTCACCTCGAATAAGTGATGGGATTATAATTTGTGCATTGTAAACCCTTTGCCTATTTTAAATTTTTAAGAGATTATTAATCAAATGGATTTCAAAACCGTGTGCATGTGCCTGACTGCCACAGTGATTCCTTTGCTATTAAGCTGACACCAGTGTACACTGGGTAGAAAAAACATGACTCCAAACTGATTTTTGCTCTAGCACTTAGCACTGTAGTTTGTTGTAATTTATATGCATGAGATTCTTAGTCTGACTTCCTCACTTATATTATTGTCCACATGAATTCTCTGTGTATAACATGATCCTTGATTCAGGTTTTGCCTGTGTCTCATTCGTGTTTATCATTATCATGAGGCGGTATGAATCAACAGTACAAATCTACCATCAGTCACATGTTGACTTAAATAAGTCTTTAGGCTTTACAGGGGAGACTAAATAAATTTGCAAGCCTTTTAATATGCTTTCTGAAGACCAAATCTGTATGATTTCCTCTGGCATGTCTCATATTAAAAGCTTTCAGAATCCTGTAGTGTCTATTGTGGCTAGAGAAGTGGTCCCTGCAACACTGAATATTTGAAAACCAAAATTATAAAAGGATGTGCAGTGTCTTCTAGCTGAACTCATTCCATCACAAGGCAAAAGGAGACAGACACCTTTTCTGTGCTTTCAAAAATCTTCCTGTGCGTTATTTTTCTATGGCTTTCTAAGCTTTGTTTTCAGTAAGTCTGCAAAAGCTGTTCTATTTTAGGCAGCTTTTGGCTGACCTAGATGCTTTTAGTTAGTGTCAGGACCACTTCACATTTTAAAATCATCGAATCACTCCACCATCCGTTCCACGCTAATCATCTCCAGCCCTGGTCTCAATAATTCAAAGGAAAGAATTGGCCTGAGAAATCTATTGGTTCTTACCCATCGGTGGCAGATACTCAGTCTCACTTTCATCTCATGCATCGGATTCTTATTCCACATCAGTGACCCTTAAGCAGCCCAAAAGCCAGGTAATTCTTTTCTCTGATGTCCCCTAATGACAGAGTTCATGTAAACAACAAGCTTGTATCTGATCTCTAGTCAAAGCACTAAGGTTTTTCAAACCAAGCTGCAGACCAGAGAAGGCAGGATGGTTCTCTCAGCTCCCGGCCAGCAGAGCTCTGACTTAGAGCAGGCCCATGGGGGCATGAGAGCAAAAGGCTGACTGCCTTTCCTCTGCTCGGCTGGGACAGTGCTGCTGGGCTGCTGGGCTTCAGAAACACTCCAGAAGGGAAGGTGCCAAGGGCAGGCTTCCCACAGTCGGGCACGCAAGCTTAACGTGCTGGAAAACAAACACTGTTTATTCATACATGGAAATGTATTCAATACATATTTCTGTGGTTATTAGGGAAAGTTTCTCATCGCATCTAATCTGTTAAGTGTACCTGCTTCCCCTGGAAGGACTACAGGCTACAACACTGGGAAAATAAAAGATCAGTCGAGTGTAGAAAAGACTGTTAAAGTTTCATCATGTTGCAAATTACGTTACACAAAAAATTTTGATAAACTAATACATAAAAACTATTGAATTGCATTAAAGAAAAACAAATCAATCAGTTCAGTAGCAATGTTTTTTCCAGTCATTGAAAAAATAAGCAAAATCTCTTTTTTTTTGGTGAGAAATCAAATGTCACATTTCACCAATAGTTTTCCATCTGCAAATACTAAGCATGTTTTGCTTAAATTAGAAGGTGAATAGTAACAGTTGGAACACTCTAAAAAAGAAAAGTTAATTCTTCAATCAAAAATGTAATTAGTTTATATGGGATTTACTTTATCATTGCTCTACTGGAGGTGTTCTGAGATTATTTCTGTATTTCAGTTTATCCCCTTTATTTTAGATATAATGGATTTTTTCCAACAGTGATGCCAATTGTCATGCATAATATAATGTATGTAGATCATACATTAATTTCTTCCTGGGTGTGACTGTGTATTTAATTAATTGTAGATAATTTGGAAGAAAATCCAAGAAATTCATTTAATGTGAATAGGCTTGTTTTTCAATTAAAAAATGTTGTTGGTTGCTTGGGGGACCTTATCAAATAAAAAATGAAAAGTAATCACGTCTAGAAAAGCTCATACAGTGATTAAAACACCCTGGAAAACATGGTTGAAATTCTTAGTTACCTCAGTTACCATGGGAAATTAACCAGATTTTTCCTTAACTGCATCTTTTTTCTATAAACTATTTCTCTTTTCTCCTTTTCTTTGAATGCATTTTCTACTTATATTCTAAACAGTGATGTTCCATGTTATGATGATATCATACCATGAACAGTGATGTGCTAGCACAGTGAGCACAATTTTTGCTTTTTACATCTGAGCGCACCTGTAGAAATAACATGTGAATATCAAGACAGAATTTCCTGCTGCATTGAGATTTT
This sequence comes from Gallinago jamesoni, assembly GCA_025769975.1. Taxonomy (NCBI): domain Eukaryota; kingdom Metazoa; phylum Chordata; class Aves; order Charadriiformes; family Scolopacidae; genus Gallinago; species Gallinago jamesoni. The sequence continues at coordinate 88,406,454 of JAOQGH010000023.1, forward strand.
CATTATAACTGCTTCAATTAACCTGGTCTATGGCATGAGCAATCAGTGAGTGAATGCTGACAAAAGAAAACCTGCCTGAAGCCTCAGTGCACATTTTCCATCCCTCCCAGATATTATTCTGTTACTGAATTTGAGAAACAGAAGAGCCATCTTACATAAGAATGGTTTTCTCTATTTTTTTTAATAGTGGATGGTTTATCTTCTGAAAAAAAAAAACCCACCAAATCAATAATGTTGGAAAAAGTCTGTTGTTCAACACTGCCTTTGCAATAGCAACTAGCGTTTTACCAGAGGTTTTGATACTAAATTATATTTCCCAGTATATAGTGGAATGTGTTCTTAACGAGTGAAAAAAAATTACCTTTGGGCACCCCCTTCGTTGACAGACTCATACTACATCAGGAATGACACTATCAGTTTCAGTATGACCACACAAAGTAGTATCCAGATTTGGTGCCACCTTCAGTAGCACAGCTGACATTTTTTAATTCTTCCCTTTGGCCTTTTTCTTTGTCTTGATTTTTTAATTTTTTACACCATTCTCTTTCTCAGTTCTGCAACTCCCTATAACTACTGATTTTGCTATAAAATTGAAGCCTTTTCCGTATGTTAGGCATTTGTTCTTTGTCCATATTGGTATCACTAGAATTGTTTTTGCCCAGTTCCTGTGTTTGCTTCACTACCAGTAACTGGCCACAGGTGAGCTGTTAATACCCTTGGAGTGTCCAGTACTGTCCTACAAATGGAGTTGTCAGAGTTGGAAGGGACCTCTAGAGATCATCTAGTCCAACTCCCCTGCTAAAGCAGGAACACCTAGAGCACATC
>JAOQGH010000023.1:88414198-88451904 GCA_025769975.1 Gallinago jamesoni
CCATCCAGCCTGGCCTTGAACCCCTCCAGGGATGGGGCAGCCACAGCTTCTCTGGGCAACCTGTTCCAGTGCCTCACAGGAAAGAATTTCTTTCTAGTATCTAATCTAAGTCTTCCTTCTTTCAATTTAAAACCATTACCCCTTGTCCTGTCACTGCACTTCCTGACAAGGAGTCCCACTCCAGCTCTCCTGTAGGCTCCCTTCAGATATTGGAAGGCTGCTATAAGGTCTTTAACAGCAGTTAGTTTCTTTTCAAAGCATACCTTGAAGATAATGAAACTTCATTCCTCATATCAGAGAATGGGAAACAAACACAAACTTATTTGAGTTGTTAACAGCCTAAACTGAGGGCACTATTAAGTGTAAGTCTTCCTGTTTATAGTTAACCATACAGAGGCAAGTACATGAAGGTTTTTACTTCTGTCACATAAGCCAGCTGTAAGGATGCAGGGACTAGAAGAGTAATGAGTAACTCCTCATTTCCCTTCTCCACTGTCAGACACAGGTGGCCAGCATAAGGCAGACATGATCAGAGACAATGTTATGTGTATTTTTGTATTATAATGCTTTGTTTCAATATACCTCCCCAAACCTACCTTGGGCAATGCTTCATACAACAGCTACGCGAGACGGTTCCTTAAAAGAAAAATAAGCCAGTAATGTATGCATCCCACTTAGAGATTCCATAATGTTGAGAAATGAAGCATATGTTTGTAAGCAGAAATACTCATCCTTTAGCTTTACAAAAAAAACCAAAACCAACCCAAAACAAAAACATGTATGGAGTGATGTATGGGGGTGTATAAACACACATGCCAATTCTCACATACATAGCTTTCCTTCTTCTGTTTCTGATATGAGAAAAACAAATCTCATTTCTTTTCAGACATCCTTTTCCGGAAAAACAGCTATGGACACCTAAAATTTTGGTCAATATGCTTAAAATCATACTATTTATAGAGCAGTTAAAGTGATAACCAAACTAGGGCCATTTTCTGAAGTTAGGCTGCTGTGTCTATTAAACAGAAATTTTATATTTTTGGTTAATATGTTTAAAAATTGTTTAAAAATTGTCCCAAACTTCTATTTCTGAAAAGCAGATAATTAAGAAGTGTTTTGTCCAATATATGTCTATTCAAATTTCTAATTAAGGGTAATAAATTACCTATTGGTAATAAGAAACAAGGTATGTACTATGATACATATTCCCTTCTCAGTATGCCTTGATGTCCTCCCAAAGAAACTGCAAACACTGACCATTTTTGCAGTCGTTCTGGTAAAATGAAAATGGATAACTGCTATTATTTCATAAGGTTTTTCTTTTTGCTCTCTACTTTTGTGGCTATATTTTTCTGCACTTGTAAAATTGCATTAGATGCTGTTCTAATGCATCATACCACCATATGATAAGATAGTCTGACACATTCCAAGGCAGCAAGCACAGTCAGAATAAAAACTTACTCTGTGGCTTCTTAGTGTAAATAATAGAGAATCTGAAGTTGCCTGCTGTGGAACATAATCAAACTTCTGTTGCAATAGTTATAAGTTTTCTGATATATTTCTGGAAGATGTATAGAGTATGCCTCTGTTCTTACTTAATCCTGTTTTCTCTAGGTCTAATCCATCTTTTAGTGGAACTGACAAAAATGTTCCTACAGTATTGGAAGATGTATTTGGCCTTTGTGATCCTTTTCCTAGGTTTGAGGGTTTGGGGAAAGAAAACAATAGTTCTCTTACATCTTCTCAGTAAATTGTATGGCTTAACGTCCAGCTTGTCCAAAGCAGTGGAAATTCAAGTCAGGCTGCTAAGAGAGAAGTGATGCTCTCATTAGCCCTCACTGGCAGAAAGAAATTCTAGACAGGGGGAGAATGAAGAAAAAGAAATCTGACCTTGCCTTGCTGACTTTGACTTCCTAGATTCATCTCAGCCCTAATTTGTCACTGCTGGCTGTCCAGTCATCACTGGGCCATGGCAGACCCTGGTTACCAGCACTGGAGCTGCTCAGCTCTTCTCATTTGGGTTCCTTATTGCTTGTCATAGAATCATAGAATGGTTAGAGTTGGAAGGGACCTTAAAGATCATCAAGTTCCAACCCCCCTGCCCTGGGCAGGGACACCTCCTACCAGGGGCTCAAAGCCCCATCCAGCCTGGCCTTGAACCCCTCCAGGGATGGGGCAGCCACAACTTCCCTGGGTAACCTGTTCCAGTGTCCAGTACCACCCTCACAGGAAAGAATTTCTTCCTAAATTCTAATCTCCCCTCCTTCAATTTAAAACCATTACCCCTTGTCTTATTGCTAAACTCCCTGATAAAGAGTCCCTCCCCATCTCTCCTCTAGGCCCCTTTCAGGTACTGGAAGGTCAGTAAGGTTGTGCCCTGCCTGCCTTGCTGTCATAATCCCCCTATGAATAATAAAAGTTGATTAAAATTGTTAAACTAAACATAGCTGAACACAGTATTTTAAAATATGGTGTTAAGATATAAACCTGCCGTACAGAGTCACCACATGACATGACTGGAATGTGTGTGTTGCCAACCATTACCCACCTCCCAAAGCCTGTTAATATTTATTGCTGTAAAGGATTTGTGCCTCTTTATGGAGCTGTAGGTATTCCAATTTCCATCATGAAACACAAGAAGAAGTTATTATTACCCATTGCTAGAGTTTGTTAGTGAATGAAGATTATCATCAGAAAAGCAATGGTGTTTAATAACGTGACCAAACTCTTAGAGAACAGCTTGTTACTGTTAGAGAAATCGGTTTAATGCGAAAACTTCTTAATTTGTAAACATGCCAGGAGATTTCCATTCAGGTGCACAGAGTTTATACCAGCCAGTAATTTCAGTCTGATTCCACAATGGTTTTTGCATTCATGAAATGGAAACAACGATACCCTTTAACTCTCCTGTGAGGGAGCACAACTGAAGCATGGCTAGGTAAAAACGAGGGGTTGAGCAGCCCTTGCAAATATATCAGTGAATGGAAATTACTGTGCCTGTGCCCAGAGGTGACCAGGACAATGTGGCCAGCAGTAACTGCTTAGTGAAAGCCTAGAAGAGGGTCGGATGGACACGCAGGTTCAGGCAGATATATGGCATGCATCTCGCTCTGCAAGGTCTGTCCATGACACTTGTCCTCTGGGAACTATCTGAATCAGCACTGATTTAGGCAGACCAAGCTACATTTGGTCCCAGCCTTAGAACAAACCCACCCTGGAGAAAAGATATTTTCTGTGGCCTAGATGAAATCTCCTTTTGTTGCCTGTAACAGGTACACTAGCTTGCCCTCACTGTCACATTAGTGTTTACAGTAAACAACCTAATATGAATGAGGTGAACTTCTGTGGTGTCAAGAATATTTTAAAATGTACATGTATTTGTTGATACCAAAGTGAGTGAGCGGTGAGCAGAAGGTGGGCTGACTAAATTAAGCTTAAATGATGTACACAAGCCTTTGCTGAAAAAATATTTTTTCAGTCTTCCCAGCAGAAAATCGTAATGTAAAATTCAAAGCCAGTTGCAATGCTGACTTTTCAGCTGCCATTAGAGCTTTTGGGGGAATATCCACTGAGATGTCATTTAATCAGAAAATGCTGACGTGGTAAACTGACTTACAGCCTAAATTTTTTTTTCACTTACTACTTAGTTGAGAAAACTTTGCAAAAGATTTCAAACTGTTGGAACACTTCAAGCTGAAATGACAGAAAAAAATTGAAAATCTGTTGAAATTAATTTGCCTTAGAATATTTATCTATTTACTTCAGGAATGGAATATGTAGGTAAGAAACTGAAGTACAAATACCCTAAATACTCACAAAAGCACGTTCCTACAATATGTTTTACCTTCCTTTCAGATTATGTGTATACAAACAGAAGTTGTGGCTTGTCACTGAGCTACTCTGGGAAATAAAATAATAACTCAATTTCTCACAGGAACAGAATCCCATTTTTCAGATTGTGGCCACTGTAGATCAGGAATTCTGCTTGTGAAAATGAGTAGTCTTCAGAGAACACAAAAGCTTTCCTAAAGTCACCTGTTCATCATTTCTCAGTCTCTTTAACTTTAGAACATGAAGCTTGAAAAACTTTAGGAGCATTATTCTCTTATTCTAATCTAATTGCTGAAGTTCAAATTGTCTTTACTGAGAATTAGTGGGTTTTGATCTCTGAGTTCTAGGAACCCTATATGCAAGAAGGATACAACAGAGAAAATTGCATCTTCCACTGTGTCTTTTATAGTTGTGATTGGTTACTTCAATACAACAATCACATGTATTTATTAGAGCAGATCATCACAATAAAACACTTTCCTGTTGCATTGTCTGAGGCAATAGCAGCTTTTTTTTCCCCCATCTTTCACCCAAAGGTGACAATTTTTCCTCTTAATTATCCCTTTTCTATTTTGTTCAACTATGCTATTACCAGTTTCATATTTTTTTTACAATTTTTACATTTAAATTTTTGAAATAAGTACAATTTTTACATTTCAAATTCTAGAGCACCCAAGCAAAAGTAGGATTTCATTATGGTAGGTGTTGAATGACAAAACAGTAGCAATCACTCTATTACAAAACCCAAATTAATAAAATGGCTTATATGTTATTATTATCACAGCCAGTGCAAATAAGGAGAAATTAGCAACCTGTTAGTATGTGATAATCTTAATGACAGTGAAAATATTGCCTGGGTTTTAAATGAATTTATCAAATTCTGACATTTTCTTCTTTCCGCCTGTTTAAGTTTTTTTCCAGCTGTAATTTTAACAGGAACCATATAACTTTTTCCCCAGAAGTATTATTTGTTCAACAAGAGTGAATGAATGCACATCAAATCCTGCTGGCCCTGACAATAACCCTTAATTCAAGGTTCCAGTTAATAGGTTCAGATGTACCTGCCATCCAGAATATGAGGAACCATGTAGTGAAATTGCCATAAATCACTGTGTGGGTGGACTGTGTCAGAATGGATCACAATGCAACGATCTCCCCGGAGAGTTAAGTGTCACAAACTGACTAGTAAAAAGCACTTTTGTCAGGAGGCATTTGGGTTTGTCAGAAAGAAACGTCTGAAGAATGTAAATGTGGCATTTCTAAAAAAAAAAAAAATATATATATATTTTAAATACTCTGCTTCTAGATTTCCACTATGTAAATTCATAAAGTGTCTGTAGCAGAAAAATAAACCAAAACTTACTCATTTCTTTTTGTAGGAAATAGCATATTCTTAAGTACCACGGCTGAATCTGTTTTCATGAGAAACTTTATGCAAAACCAGATGTTTAATACTGAAATTGGGCCCTGAAACCACCACACTTTATTCAAAACACAGAAATAAAAGCATACATGTGTTTAGTTTGTCAAACAAAAAAATCATGTTGGCTTTTCTATATTCAGTTTCTCCACTTGGATGGCAGTTGCATAACCACATATAACAGTTATACATATATCTGTGTATAACTTTTCCCATCATTGATTAATGTTTCCATTTTACTTCTTTATCATCATTTTTTAATATTAGTTTTATATAGTCCTTCAGTAAGCAGATGTTAACAGCTAATTTACAAAGGCAAAAATGAGAGAGGCTTAAATTCTTGATGGCAATCACCAGGGAGGAAAACTTCAGCTGTGTGAGAACTTTGCCCAGCTGGTGTTTGGGGGGGAAGAGAGCCATAGCTTGGAGACATCTTTCTGCATCTACTGGTTTAGAAGTGACTGCATGTGTAGGGCTGTTTTAATATGCATTGTCTTCCACTTATGCCTTAAAGGCTTGTTATACAAGCCAGGGTTTCTAAAGCACAGTGCGTTTCACCCATTTACCCTGATGGTCAGAAGTTGCTGTCTTACCTCATCTAACCAGCTGTTCAAAAACTAAAACCTCTTCCAGATCAGGAGCTCTTCAGTTCTGCCTTAAAGACTGGGTTTGCGTTTCCTTTGATTTGAAGACTATGCTAAACGAGGCCCAGGCAGGACTGAACTTTTAAAATTCAGGAATGATTTATTACTCTAGATCTTCACTTAATAAGTGCTATAAAGACAGGGTTATGTTTAGTTTTTAAAGCGATCACAGTACACTGTAGGAATACAGATTTGTTTGAACATCTTTGACCAAAGATTCTTCCTTTTTCTCCTTGTTATGTAAAACATTGATGAACAGAAGGTCAGATCTGGGGCAACTCGATGGCACACTAGAATCTGTTCTGGCAATACCTATGCTACTGAAACACAGTATTCCTTTATAAATCTTTTAAAAAATGAAATGTGAAGTTCAGACCTCCAGCCAGACTTCATATCCAAGTTTGTAAGACATTCAAATTAATTATATTTAGCTCACTGAACCAAATCTCTGATTTAAGTCTTTAGTGGCCTTTCATGCCGTAATTGTTAAATTGTAATAAATTGGTCCAGTCTCTTTTGATCTTTGTTGAAACATTATTTTTGCAAGAATCTAAAAAAAAAATCTTTAGAAACTTTTTAAGTGCTTGGTTAATAGGAGAACAGAAAACTATTCTTCTTATACTTTGACTCACTGATTTTTTATCAAAAAATTTAGAACTAAAATGTCCAAATGTTGAAACCTAGCATTTCTGTTCAGCACTTGGATTCTAGCTCCACCCACAATGGTTGATTTTTTAATTGCTTTATACCAATTAATTAAAAAGTCTTTTTTGGAATTGAAAACAACTGCTTTTCAGTGAACAAAGACTATTTACCTGCAACTATTAATTGTTTCTGTTCTAAAATAAAGGTAGTGTCATCAATGAATTATGTGCTTTTCTTCCTGAATGATGGCTTCAGAAACTATAACACCATGGCAAATATACCCTAAGTGTAAAATGTGGATTCATGTTTTATCTTTAAATTTCTTTCTCAAATTTTGTGTATATGTCACCCTCAAGAGGAAAAACGGGTACTCAGTGTTTCACAAGTTAAGGTTTCTTATTAACTACAAATTAACTGGTTCAAAAAATCAATACCAATAAGCTGCCAAACCTGACAGATCTTGTAATATCTGCTTTATAATACAATGTGTTGGGAAAATTTTCTTTCTTGGCTTGGAAACTTAGGGTGTTTCCTTAAAGTGGTATAAAGAACACCACACTAAAGATGTGTGGTGAAAGCAGGCTTTCATCAACAGTGTGCTTACTATAAAAATAGGAATATCTGCATAAAATGACTTGACATTAACATTCTATCAGATGCTCTTGAAGATCTATTATATCTTGAATGTTTTTTATTATTATTGCAAGTATGGCTTTATCATACAGTTCTTTTGTTCTATTTAAAATTGCTGTGTATATGAACCTGAAACTTTCAAAGAAATCAGAATATTTTACTCTATCCTAAATAAAATTTTTAAATATAAGAGCACAAATGTATTTGACAAGGTTGGTCTCTCATTTGTCTATTTTCTCAGACTAAATGGGATAATAAAGTTTTTATATCTCCTGTTACTCTATTTTTCATCAGGTTTGACCGGTCAATTTTGTGAAGCAAATGTTGCTGCCTGCCTGTCACAACCATGTGGAGCCTCCAGCATCTGTAAAGACGTATCGGGTGGCTATCTTTGTTTCTGTGCACCTGGTTTTATAGGTGGGTTCAAACAAGCGTTGTTTAATGTGTTTAAGTCAGTCCTAAACCACAGAAAAGCTCACACAAAAGTAGCAATAGATACGATTTAGCAGTGTGCCTCTGATTCAAGCAGAAGCAACTTTTGTTTCCCGGCACAAAAAAAGGACTTGGCTGTATAAGAGTATTCAGCTGTAAAAAATACTGACTACAAGGGACTATTTCCACTCCAGTAACTCTTACTTTATACTATTTTAGACAGGATGTCTTGCCATATGCAAGTTGGCCTTAATTTATCTGCTTTGTGCTTCCTATAATAATAAGGCTCCAGTAACAAGGGCCTCAACTGCCAAGAATATATCCAAGATCCGGGGCAGGTTTAACTACTCATGCTTGAACCTCCCCTGCAGCTCATCGTCATTAGTACAGAGTCTGATAAGATTAAAATTATTTTGGTTATGTCAGCATACTGTCATGGTAATTCCAGATTACAGGTTAAAAAAAAAAATCAAACAAAACTAAACCAAAAACCTTTCTAGATATAGATTCAGAACTTTTTATCTGTTTGATCACCTGTATGATGAAATAATCTAGCACAGCTGGAATTCCTTGAGTAGCAGGTCAGCTCTGCAGCCCAGATCCATCCTAACTGCAGGGGCTACAACTGGGCTCCTAAAGGAGGAATAGGATGACTCTAGATTCTGTCTCAATAGTCAAGGAGCACACAGGCAACCAGAGGAATCCAGATGTTGAGTAGACCCCACATCTCTTAAATTGTTGCTCTACATCCTCATGTAGGCATCCACTTAGATGAGATAATCTGTAATTTAATAACTGTAGTATTTGTATCTGTAATATATTGAAATGCTATCTTTTTTCTACGGTTGGTTTATTCTATTATTATTATTATTATTATTATTATTATCAAAAAATATATTTTTTAATCTTACTTTTATAATTCTTGGCGAGGTCTTAATTTATTGAAATGTTTGTTTAAATTCTTATACTCATTTTACGGAATACCAGATTAGTGGTTTTAGTTTATACAATTTTCTGTGGCCAAACAATGCCCTCAAAACCCTTCTGAAACAATCAGAAAATTTTTACCTACCTTTTAGACATAAGTAATAATAAATTTGAGTCCATTATCATCTGTTTGGATAATTCACATACAAAATGCAAATAAATACTTTCTGCCTCAAAGGCCAGAAAAAATATTAGGTATATCATTCTCAACTAGAAATCAGCGTCTATAATTTTTTGCTCCACATTTTTAAAAACATATGGCAATATCCATCTTTTTGATTATTAGTTTCCAAAAAGAATTCTTAAAATATTTGTCCATAATGGAAATCTTTCCCAATATTTCCATCAAGATCTTTATAGCAAATCCAGAAATTAATAAATGAATGAAAAAGAATATTAGAGTAAAAGACTGTGATGTTATAATATTGGCCTTTGAAATGATACTTACACTTTTGTGACGCTTCAGGAAAACTCGGACTTTACCACCCTTAAAATATGAAAGGATGTAAAATTTTCAACTACTTCTATAAATTAATCTATAAAATCCACATCAGATCTTTGTTAAACATCGTATGGTACATATGCATTTCACTTTTGCCTTTAATCAACAAGAAATTAATTCCCCAAAGACAATTTATTGCTCAGTGTTAAAAGTTCCATGTCCCTAGCCTCGGTTCCTTCCCTTTGTTGCCGCTTGCACTGGCGTCACACCAGCGGCGTGTTCCTAACAAAGTGAATCCTACACTTGTTTCCAGGTAATAACTGTGAGATTGAGGTGGATGAGTGTCTCAGTGACCCTTGTCACAACGGAGCTACTTGTGTTGATCGTCTGGATGCCTTCAGTTGCATCTGTCAGGATGGATTTCAAGGTATTGAAAGAATCCGTAGACTTTTAAATCTATGTAAATCTTTGCAAATCTGCTTTGAGTGGTACACCAGTTGTTCAACATATCAGGTAAGTTGCATGTACACTTATTATAGTGTCATCTGAAACTATAAACATGTAAATTCAGCGTAAGTGCATCTTGACTAAACTTACTTTCTTTTCACGACAGCATGGAACTAGGTGTTTTCTACAGGGTGGTGGCTTAGCTGGTGAAAATGGATCAGTGGGCTTCAGTGAAATTTTGCAAATAACATATTCTGTTTTCTGTAAGCTTTTCAAACTGTTGGCAGAGTTAATATAGTAGAATCAGAGAAAAAACTTGTGTGGGAAAAGTTTTGTTCTTGACATATTTGTACAATTTATATGTAATCACTTTGATAAGTGGATGCATTAATATCTGCAGCTATTCTTTGCTTTCAGTTCGGGTTAGGAATTTAAAGTGTTTCCATTTTCTTTTTTAGAGCATCATTTTTTAAACATCATGGATTTTTAATCATTGAAATACAAAGCAATCTATAATTCAAATGTCACAGAGCAAAACATCTACTGCTAATTCTACTGCTTTCTGCCATTCTTGCTTGCATTTTTATTTATTAAAATTCTTTGAACTTCCCAAAGCTCACAATTGATGTAATTTTTCATTTGTTCTTCAAATGATATAAAATTAACTTTACTTAGAAATATTAGCAACAGTATATTTTTATTCTTTGCGTAGCTATTTGGTTACATTAGCTACAGTCTAGACTTGAATAAATTGTGTTCTTGTCTACATCAGAATTGTTTTTCCATTTTCTGGGAGTACATCTGTTCCCTTCTCATGAACACAAGAGATATTTCCTCTCATGTCACTGCAATGCAATCTGTTACATTTAATGTAATTTACTTTCTATTTTTCTATATTCATGTAATAAGAAAATTGTCTGCCTTAGAAATCTATTCAATGACTGTACTTTTAATCTTTTGGGGAAATTAGTGAATAGCTTAAACATTAAAAATATCAACGAACTGTCATAGATGGCAAATTTGAATATAAAAAGGGTGTCATATAGATTCCAGTACGTGAGCTATATTCAGTTAAAATAAATGTTGGTATTTCACTATGTGTGCTGTGCAGTCACTTCTCTCCCCTTTGCCTGGTTGTTTATTTATAGGCACAACTTGTGAAGCAAATATAAATGAATGTCACTCTTCTCCATGTCTTCACAATGCATCCTGTGCAGACCTTATTGGTGGCTATGAATGCGTCTGTCTATCTGGCTTTACTGGTGAGTTGTGTTCATAGCAAACCTTGTTTTCCACAGCAAGGTAGTCCACAAAGCATCCATTAAGACATCGCTGGCTAATTTGCTTGTGTTTCCTTCTCATTTCTCTTTATCTGCCCTCCTCTGATGTTTCATTTGCATTCCAACAAACTGGAACACTGACTCCATCTGTAAACTAAATAGCGCAAGATAAATTAGACTGCATTTCAAAAGGCCTTCAAAGATTCCACACAGAGGGAAGATAAGTTACCATTTAGCAACTCAGAAATAGGTCGTCATGTATTTGTGGTGATAAGAATTAAATGGATGCTGACATTAGTATGTGCGGCTCTTTCTTTGGCTGATTTATGCTAGTTTCTCCTCGAGATTCTTGTAGCACAAACGAATTAGAAATTGGCACCTGATTGTCTTACTAAATGTTCAAATCTTTCCTCTTTTCAAAGGTGCAAGATGTGAAACAGATATAGATGAGTGTGCTTCATTTCCCTGCAAGAATGGAGCCACCTGCATTGACCAACCTGGTAATTACTTCTGCCAATGTGTGGCTCCGTTTAAAGGTAATGAACACCAAGGGAGAGGGGAAAGCAAACATAATTAACTTTAGAAAGCATTTCTGTCAATTGTCTGAACTCATTTCACTCTTCCTACAGCATTATTAGTCCTTCATTTTTTCAAGCAAAGCTTTTAAAGTGACCGGCAAATTATGCCTTAGGCTGCAAGTAATGTGAAGTAAACTTTGTTTATACATCTATTAGGAGTGTTTCTTTGTTAATCAAAATGGAGACTTTAAAATCAGTTCGTTAACAGAATAAGATTATTTACAAAGCGAGAGGCATATGGCCATTAAGCTTCTATTACAAAGAACGGTGGCTTTTCTGGACATTTTGCTCTCTAATTTCATTGCTCTTGGCATTGCCTAATTTTTTTTTTCATTCTCAGAAAATAACTTATAGTTATCCTGGAATCCATAAATTGTGTGTGATTATTTCTGGTGATGCTTTTGAAGGGAACACATTTAAAACACAAGCTTTTTTGTCACCTTTTACATAGAAACTTTGGGGGTTTAATTTTAAACACTCACTGCTAAAATAATTTAAAATAACAAATTGTGTGGTGTTCTTGAGCAAATCTAGTTCAAGTGGTAATCTCAATTAAAGGTGCTTGTTGATTTATAAATTAAATAAAAACACATTTTTCCTCCTGCAGTTCAACATAATGATACATACTTAGGATTCCAGAATAACCATTAAACGGCAATTTTCTTGGTACGATGAGCCAGCAGGGCTTTTCCCCTTTAGGGAGGATGGTTGCATTAAATTCATTGTTCATGAGAAAAGAGTGAGCTTCAATGTTTTTTCTTATTATTTTAGTTAATGGTCAAAATTTAGTTTGTCACTTTTATTAGTTTTAAGTTTTTTATAAGTTCTGCTGAATAAAATATGGTATAAAACCAAGTAAATGGGTACTGCAGTACCAGAATTGCCTCTGCTCAGAAAGATGTGAAATCAATTTCAATACATGGTTAGAATTACTGGTCTCTTAAGTACTTGTTCCACAAGCAGCCAGATTTTCAGAATACTTTACTATTCATTTAGATACTTAAGTAAGTAATTAAAATTTCAGAAAGTCAACACTTCTGTAGTCACCCTTCAAGAAGTTAGCAGTGTCTAATACTCTCAATGGTAAAGCTGAAAACTTCTGGCAAGATTCATAAATGGTAACTGAGATCCTTTGAAAACATAACATTCTTCATACAGGATGTCTAGAATCTATGGGATTCTTGTTGAAATAAAAGATTTTTTGAGACTTCACTTTACAATTCTACTCGGCATCTTTCAGCATCAAATTTTTATGATGTTACCTAGATTTAGGATGGTATAACTAAAAGCAGAATTTATTTCACATGAAGACCCTACCTCAGTCTCACGCCATCTGTTTGTTTAGCAATAGACTGCTGTAAATGTAGTCTTTAACAGATTCACAGTAAGCCAACATAATGGGTAATTAAAATATGTTTTCTAATTTTGTGGAAATATTCACGATACTGTAATGAATACACTTGTGTGCACTAATTGCAGATTACAGAATTGCTTTGTTAAGAAAGTAAATACATCATATATATGGTCGAACTTACATGGGAGTATCTCTTTTATTTTTGGAATATTTTCAAATTTTCTTTCTTCTTCTGTTAATGGAACAGCATAAATGCTATATTATGAATGCTGTCATTTTCTTGGAAAGAAATCTGAATTTGTATTTCCATAATACATTGTAATGGTTTGATTCTCCCATCACAAAATCTGACTTAAAGGGTATGCACCACTATTAGGAACATATAATCTACCAGTTGATCAGGATGCCTACAGCAAACCTCTACTAAACAGAATGTAGAATTAAGGAATTCAGAGTGTGATTTAGGCATTCAGGTACATTCATACAAAACGTAGCCTGTCAGATTAAGCTAGAAATGGATTCTATCTATAGAAACTGGTTTGCGTATATTTACTTTTCTTTCTTCCTTATTTCCTTGACTACTTCAAGTACAGCTACTTCACGTTTTTATGTGCTGCAAATTTTTTAATATGTACTTCTATATTTTAGCAAACTTTTACATTATAGTAAAAGTCCTATATGAATATGAAGGAATTTTCTTAAAGCATTATTGTATACTCATAGCTTCTTATATTTTTCTTGTGTGGGTTTTTTTTTAAAGAATGGATTTGTCTACTTTGACAAAATTCCTTCCCATGGCTTCAGTAGAGTACTGGAAGACATCCAAAGCTTTTAAGAGCAATGATGCTTGGGCAGTGGTATACATCTGGATTTTTCTTCAAATGTCCAACAGTCCAGGCTGAGCAAGTTAATTCTACAAGCCTTATCTGTGAATGATGGTTTAGTTTTCCTGTGGGCACAAACCTTCCCAGAAAATCTGATTTCCATGGTAAAGTCAATGCATGGAGAGCTCTGGAGAAGTACATCTTCTGTGGCTGTTGCTGTAACCCTAACAGAGACAAAACCAATGCATTCCTCTTCGTTGGTGTTCCCTTGCCAGAGGGTTCCCCCACAGCTAGTGTAGATCACTGGTCTTTCTATATATTCTAGTATTTCATTGGAATTCTTGTCACTGAAATTACTACCTTTGACTTTTCCCAAATGTTCACCTGAACACCTTGTCCTATGGAGGAGAAAAACTGAATTTATGTTTTCCAAAATCATAGAGCTTTACCTGTTAGTCCAGATAAGGTATAAAATAATGAACTTTAAAGTCCAGATACTTTTATATCGCAACTCTCTTGACCTTGGTTTGGAAGAAGCTCAAGCTTTGATAAAAGAAAAAAAATATCAATACCAGCTTATGTTATTACCAAGGAGATTCCTGTGTAAACCCACGCAGCAATCTTAGAAGTTACTGACCCTCACTAAGCAGGCCAAATGGAGAAAAAATAATAGCATCTAGATCTATATAATATGCTTTTGCCATTTATAATAGTTATCTGTGCCACCAATACTGTATGTGCTTCTGAGTATGCTCTAACTACGCTAATACGACAGTTCCCTTTTAAAAATCCAGGTCTCTGTTTCTGTCTGCTTTCACTAATGCTCTGCCACTGACTCCCATAGTGCAAATTACCATTCCTTCTCACACTCAGATGTTGAAAACGCTATTCCCCGTGCTGCCACTTACACATCCTGCAGGATAATCCTGTTTTCATACAATATTTAACCCAAGCACCTACCCGGTATAGCTGCTTCTGCTTGGTCCTAACGTATTATTGCCTGCAAATGTGCTAGTATTTTAGACATGTCTCCCTCTGCCACCCGTTTTCTGTCATATCTGAGGTACAACACTGAGAGTCACGAGTAAAGGGTGGGTGTCAGGAGGATGAATCTGGTCTTTTTTTAGTGGTGCCCAGTGACAGGACAAGAGGAAATGGGCACAAACTTGAGTATAAGAAGTTCCACCTAAACATGAGGAGGAACTTCTTTCCTGTGAGGGTGGCAGAGCCCTGGAACAGGCTGCCCAGGGAGGTGGTGGAGTCTCCTTCTCTGGAGACATTCCAAACCCACCTGGACACGTTCCTGTGCGACCTGCTCTGGGTGGCCCTGCTTTGGCAGGGGGGTTGGACTAGATGATCTCCAGAGGTCCCTCCCAACCCCATGTGATTCTGTGATTCTGTATGTATTGGACATCTTTTATCAGAAGACATTCTGAAGTTAAGTTGTTCAGAAACAGAGAAAGGGTATCAACTGGTTTTCTGTTGCATTCCCTACTGGCAAAGTAATTATTGGAACTGGAAGCAGGAAGGAAGATAAACTTGATTTGGGTGCAGGACAAATCAAAGATTTTAACGTTAGCAACAGGAGACAAACAGCTCAGAAGCCTATTCAGCTGCAGTTCTGGCCAGTCCTATTACCACTAATAGTCTTTGACAGTAACTTATCTATTACAGTGTTAAGCAGTCCTCTCAGCCCTTTTATGAGCTTGATTCCATTACAGTATCCTAGCTGGAGAGTTATTATACTAACTTTTCTATTAAGATATTGATTCTACAGTTGCAGCCTTTCTATAACGGAATCACAGTTATTTGGAAATGGCTATTAAGTGTTTGGGAAGCGAGCGGAGTGTGTGAGAAACATAATGTGTGAGGCTATATCTTATTTAGGGGTCCTAATAGTTTCACGGACAGTAGAATGAAAGCTCCCATGTCTCTATCAGGAAATGCTGTCTTATTCCATTAAAAATTAACACACAATTCAAGAATAGTGGAATTAGTGAATTTTATAGTCTCTGTTTTTATTTTTTATCTATATACAAAATATATAGATATTTTATCTATATTTATATCCATGCTGTTCCATCCATGTGCAAGCATGTTAAATGCAGACATGAAAGTACTCATTTACAGAGAATAATAGGAAGCAGAAATTGATGATGATTATGTTTTGAAATCAACGCGCCCTTTAATTTTCAATGAAAGCAAGAAAGATTCCTCATTCTTTTATGATAAGAAATAAAAACCATATTTTTCCAAACTTCAAACCTACCAAATTTTCAGTCCCTTGCTGCTCTCCATTAAGATTAAGCAAAATATATGTTTTGTCTTAAGCTGTTTATTTTGTTATAAGGCTGAAACAGACCTATTATTATTCCCTCACACATGCCAGAAAATCAGACCTGTCTTTTTGGATTGCTACAGTTTTATTTGCTTTCCTCAGTTTTAAGTCTTCATATAACTTACAGCTGGAGGAGCACATCAGTTTACAGATTATACCTGGCTCTTGCTCAGTTGTATGAAGGGAAAGGGAGGAATGCCCAAAGTTCATTCTGTTCTTCAAAGGTATCTTAGTAGATATCTTATAGATCTACCGGATGGATGGGGCTGGATGGGGCTTCGAGCAACCTGCTCTAGTGGGAGGTGTCTGTGACCCATGGACTGAACCAGTGTTCTGCTGTTCCCAAAGGAGGCTCAGGAAGGAAGAAAGCACTAACATGTCCCTTCCACGTAGAGATTATTTATTTGGTATGTGATGGCCCTGTAAAAGTTGACATGAATATTTTATCTTTTTTTTTTCATTAAAAAAATCTATTTAGTAACATATTTTTAATAAACAGAGCAAAGAATTTTATACTTTCATCCAAATTATTACATGACTCATTTAAAAAAAAATACACTTGTATGTGTTTGGTCTAGATGTTGTTAATAGGTATGACCTTTTTAATCAAATGTATGTAATTGTAGAGGAAAATTAAATTCAGTTCTGAGGAAATGTCTGCTTATTTGTTGCAGCCTTAATGACACATGTCTCCAAATGTGTTCCAATTAAGATTAAAGCAAAAATGGTAATTGGCCATTAAACATGTTGCAAAAGAAAGTAAACTAGTGAGAAAGGCAACTCAGCAGAAAAAAAAATGCTTAAGTCTGTTGAAAAGCGAGAGTAGTAATGGAGTTTTCAGCATAGGACACTCTATTATGGGAACAGCTAATTACAAAACAGATAATAAGTAAGAAATGTAAGTGTTCATGAAGGCAAAAAACTGGAGTAGAGATAATGGAGCAATTACTTTTTCAGTCCTCATAGGCTAAATCTCAGTCTTTCCTGTGCCAAGACCCACGCAAAAAGGCAGTTCTGCGAGACCTGAGGCTCTTTCTGGCCTCTCTCTGTGTTAGAGCATAAAAGACCATCTCCTGTTCAACACCAGTTTATACCTGGCTTTGCCACTTTCTCGACATTGAATAGCCAAATAAAATTTTATTTAGGGGAAAAGTGAAAGTGGTGCAAAGAGCTATGACGGGCACTTTGCATCACACAGGAGCTTTTTGTGGATAAAGAAACAGAGTGGCCACATTTGGGGTCTATTACCTGGAAAATAGGCATTGCCTCTGAGCAATAAAGAAGAAGTTTGGTCTAAAATGCCTAAATTGGAATCAGTATGAAGTGGAACTTGCTGTTGGCTCATACATGAAGTCACTGAAGAACTTCTTTGGATTTTTTTTTCTCGTATTTAATCTTTTTTTTTCTATTGTTGCTGAAAGTTGCCATCTAGATACATAAATTCAGGTGTTTCTGCCTCCAAAATGAAACAATTCAGTGAGCAAGCCTTTCGCCTACCCCTTTCTAGTGTCAATTCAGATGCTCTTGGGTACATTAGGTATCCACAAGGGTCTGGCAGATATGACAAGATCTGTAGGAAACCCATGGCCTTCCCAGAACAGCGCTGAGAACCCAAAGGCATCTCTAAAAGCCCCAGTTGCTTAACTCTGTCCATACAAATTCAGCGAGGTATGTGTTGTAGTTTCAGCTCTGCTTTCAGTTTGCACCTTGGGACACATCTTGATCCACAAGAAAAATTTTCTAAGCCTTTACAGCCCTGAGTATTCTGGGAATACTGCACATGTAAATCCAGTCATCTGCAGCAGATAAGGAGTTTGCATTTCATTAGTCGTTCTCCGAGAATGGTCTACAAGAACCTTGGCCACAGGAGGAGACTGGAGTTATGTAGATGATACAAGGTATATTCACTGCAGTTGAGAATCTGTATTTATCCGTCCCTTAATGTTTTGCAGAGTTTATGTGCAAAGCACAGTTTTTCAAAGACTTAAAGCATGGTTGAGTTTCCCTGGCTGCCCTACAAATTATGAGGGCATTGCTGTTGCTC
Organism: Gallinago jamesoni; assembly: GCA_025769975.1. NCBI lineage: Eukaryota > Metazoa > Chordata > Aves > Charadriiformes > Scolopacidae > Gallinago > Gallinago jamesoni. The sequence goes on from JAOQGH010000023.1 coordinate 88,432,098, forward strand.
AAATAAAAGTTTATCAAATTTCAAAGGGGGGGGTGGGGTGGGAGATATGGCTGATGAAACAAATGTTTGCCGCTTTATTTTTCTACATGCCAGGCCTAGTTAGGGTCATCTGCCAATACACAAATAAAAGCCATAAAATAATGATCCTGGTATCAGCTGCTATAAATAATGTCTGGCCAATCTGCCAAATTTTTAAAAAAAGGAAAACAGGATCTCAAAACACAGAAAGGAAAATGACACCCGTAAGTCCTGGACTATAAAGCATATCTGAGTTTGATACCAGCTTTCTGTAAGTTTTCTGCATATATCAGTAATGCCAGTTCAACTGTGTTGTAGTAAAAAAGATGAGACAAAAGAATGAAAAGAAAAGCATTCCTGTGTATTTCAGTGGGAAATATGTTTGTGGTAATGGTTTTCCTTAGTATCGGTCTTCTGTTATTGTCTAAGAAAGAGGGAAGCATGCTCATATGTTGAAATACAAAATGCTCAGATGTGGATACAGACATATCTGCATTGTTTAGCACTTATGAACTTGTATATTTTAAAAGAAAAAAAATGCACCTAAATAATATACCCAACTTCTGTTTTTCGTCTGTTTTTACAGAAATGTATGCAGGTATGGAGCAATAATATATACATCCCTGTGTGGTTTTCATTTTAAAGTTTGTGATGTGGGTCTATCTCATGCTTCGTTCCAGCATTGTTGCATGGTCTGCTTTATCATATACAATTAAGGAACTGGTTTTTACTTGAAAAGTGCTAAGTATTGCTTTTTAAACATCCTGCTTTATAAAAACCAAACCAAACCAACTTAATGATTTTCAATTAGTAGAGATTCCACAAAAAAATGCCTTTTCACAGATTAGATACAGAATCACAAAGCAATTCGTTTCATGGCAAGTAGAATTTGCATTCCAAGGAAACAAATGGACTGGCTATAAATTTGAACTGAAAGAAAATACTTGCTATATTTTTAAACAGTTAGAGTAATACTTTGCTTGATTTCAAGTAATACCAACACATGCATGCTTCCATGGGTATTTTTTTTTTCTTCCTATCCACATCTAGGGTACTTCTGGGGTTTTATTTGCCTTTCTTAGCATTTAATCATCTCAGTTGTGGAGGCGTTTTATTTTCTTAGTCCACAAAGTAGACCTAGCTAAGCAGACAGTTCTTAAAGTAATGGCGAGCTTAGAGGTACATGTGAACTTTTCAAAGATACAGAAAATGACAATTTTGAACTTTTAATAGAGACAGTTTCATATTTAGCATGAAGATGTTTAATCTGTAGAGTTACAGGGACCTGAAATTTTAGGCATGTAATTTACTCCTCATTAGTGTTCCTGGGATTTGATGGTTAGTTTATGAAAGTCTTTGGGGACTGGCACCACTGAGCTGTATAAAGTTGATGAAAACCAAAACCAGATCTCTCTGAAGTGAACAAATAATTTTTTATATTAAAATTATTATATCCACTAGGTTGAAAAGAGCAGCCTTTGAGAAAACAGAAAGTTCCATACAGATTGGGGGCAGGAATTTTGGGGTGTTGCTTTTTTGGCTTTTATATAGCTTTATAGTGCTTCTGTATACTAGATTATCTCCCATAACTAAACACATTTTTACTTTTATTGAATGGTGTTGGATTTACTTAATTTAACTTTGGAAAACAATGGTGATGCACTTTAATGTTAGGTGTGTATTTTAGCTCTGTTTTTAAAAGGTGAGTTACTGAAATGCTGGTGCACTGATGCTATGATGAGAACGGAAAAAAAGAAAACTAAAAAAAGGAAAACATCTAAGAAAACATATTTATAGTGGAAGATTAACATCAGTCATTGGCTTTTTCTTTATATATGAAATTTGTTAGTGTCATTTTGAAAAAATGAGGTTTGTGTTCTGAACCTGAGCATGAGAACTAAACAACGTAAATTTAAATTAAAACATTCCTGAGTTAACATGAACTTTTGAAAAATTTCCTGCATTCATTCCAGCCATATAAAACCAGTCTGTTGTGGATTTCTCCCTATTGTTTCTTTACTGAGATCCTTTAAGCTGGTGTAATTTTCTCATTTCATTGAAGAAAAATGCTATTAACTTAATTCATATGTTATATATTGTTTCATCAAATTTATAACTGTGGTGAATAGATTGTAGCAAGGCTACTGAAATCCAGTGACACCAGTGTCATAAGGCTACTGGAGCTGGATCCCAATAAAATAAATGAAAAGAAATAAAATCTTTTAGTTAGCCAGTTTCCAAAGGTTAGATACAAAGACAAGATCAGCATCACTGTTTTACTGGAGCAGCTAGAACTGGGACTGTGACACTCACTTCATAACTTCACAGTGCAACCAGTTCCTCTGACCCCAGGGGTACCCAAAAAGTGCCAAAAAAAGAGTGCCCAAAAGCACTTGGTTGGTTCTTCCTCTCTTGTCCAAACCCCGGCATGGACCACTTGGCAATGACAGCACTTGGTCTGTCTTGAGAGCCTTCTGTCCTCGTGAGCGCCTATTTATCAACGGTACCAGACAACTTGGTATGATTTAAGAAATTGCCATCCAAATGACACAGGGGTTCTGGTACTAGCCACAGACAGTTTATTTTCACTAGATTGTCATAATTGTGCCAGCAGTTTGCAATCAGATATGTTTTGTCATTACTGCAAAATGCCGATTTGAAAGCCATTGTCAGATTTAATTTCTTAAATTATTAGTAGCAAATGGGTTTTTTTATTAAATTATTTTCCAAAAAAAAGAATAACGACATTGAAGAGATGCCATTTCTGATTATAAGAGAATTCTGTAGTAACTACTAAAACATTTCATGTACAGATTTATGCTGGGCGAATGAAACAAACAAATATAAATAGTTTCACATACAGAAATGAAAACTTATTTCATCAGGTAATTTATTCTATGTAATTTTTATAAATTATGCATTTGATTTTTAATAATAGCCTTAACAGAACAGTCTTTTTCAGCAAAAATATCTATTTTCAGTGTTCATTTATGATATTTAGAGGTTCGACTGTTGAAGAATTACAAGCAAACACAGTAGAAAAGAGAACTTATTAATATTAGCAGAATGGCATTTCTGAATATGCAATATGCTTCTTATCCCTAAACAAACACAGGAGTTTCCAAATAAATTATTCATTATCTGATATATAGTATGCTAATAGAGAAGCATAGTATATGCTGTGAGCATATGCTTCCATATAGAGAGAAGTATAATATTTAATCTAATATATTGTGCCACTGAAAAGAAAATTGTCCTTCAACTGAATGTGGAATTTAATCATTTGTGCATATTCTTTTGGGGTTTGTTCGTGTTTATTCTAATAGACAGGGCTTTAATTGTCTAGCAAAGTAAAGACAATCTATTCTTGCAATCAATAAAATATAGCCAAGACAAACAAAAAGGTTAAACTCACCTAATTGGAAATAAGCATAATTAGAAAGATGTGCTGAACTTACTAATTCATTAATGAACTTCTGTGTTTGATTCTTTCACATTTGCTCTGTTGGGCATACTTTCTCTCTTGTGTCAGCTAACTCTGTTCAGTGAATATTACCTTTTTACTCTGCAATGGCCAATTTAAGAATCCTGATATGTCAGTGGGAGAAGACGGTTTATAAACTGTTTCCCTGGCAAATCACTCCTTTCTGTTAACAAACACAGACTTACTATTTCAGAAACCTACCAAATCAAGTGAGAACCTTCCTATATTTAGTAAAAAATAGATGTATTCAAATTAATCAGCTACAGTTAATAATTACACATTTTCACAAAATTCTACTGTAAACCAGTCAACTTTATTTTCTTGCTTTCTACTTATATTGATTAATATTAATAACAAGTTATTTAATAACAAATTATTTTCAGAATCGTATTAAAATAATATAAACTGTTGTGATCCTCTGAGTGAGGGAATGGTGTTTTAAATTATTCATTCTCAACGCTGATGGTTAAAAATTAATTGATTCAGGGAAAGGCACCAAGTGGGTGAGAGACAGTCTTATTACTTTCTTGTCTTTTTCTTTTCCCAGTCTTCCAGTTTGAATATGAATGAAATCTTTGCTGTTTCTGCCAGCAGCAGAAAAAGATTTTCCATGCAGTGATACGCAGAAAAGCTGGGTGGGAGGAAAAAAAAAGGTTGCATTTCTAATTAGAGAGTAGTGAAGGTTGTTTGAAAGAGGGCACTGGAAAAACTGTTTAGAACACTATTAGCAATTAATATTATACCACACGTTTTGGCCTCATTTGGTAAATAGGATTGTTAACCCAGGTCATCAACTTTATGACCAGATTTTAATTTACCATTCTCTGTAAATGTCAGGATAATGTAAATATTTTTTACTTTGTGCTCTTTTGCTTTACTATAGCAAGACGAAAAGCATTAATTTATTTTTCTGCTAATTCATCAAAGAGGGGGAAAAAGACTTTATTTCTTTTTTGTCGGGGAACACTTTTAGTGTAACTTCAAATCATTACAAACTTAACTGGAATTCATACCCTCGTAGGGAGCTACCTTGGGCAAGGGACTAAACCCATGGGAGGAAGGTGCAGGAGCTCCTTCCCAGCCAGAGGTGCACCCTGGTTGAGTTGCCATGTTGAGTACAGGTTTTTGAAATAATTGTGGGGTGAGACAACTAGGAGAGGTACTGAGCTGCTTTCTTCGTTCATGAATAAGCAAGAGGTGATTTGGGATGTAAAGGTCAAAAACAGTTTTGGTGACAACAACAGTGAGACAATGAAATTTATGCTCCTGAGAGAAATGATGAATTCAAGCAGCAGAATTGTTATTCTGGACATCAGTGAGCTGACTTTAGTTCCCTCAGGGATCTGCTTGGCAAGCTCCCACTAGAGAGTACACTGAAGGGAAAGCTGGTTTGTCTTGGGCCCACGGATTTATCTTCAAGGGCAGTTTCCTCAAAACACAGTTCTTTCCAGCATGTAGGAACTCAAGCGGATGTGGCAGAAAAAAAAAAGGACAAATGGAGAACTCCTGACTGAGCTTCAAGAGAAAAGGAAGTACGCCGAAGGTGGATGCAACAGGAAGCTGTTTATCCAGGAGATACCCAGTCACACAGAAACAAAACCAGGAAAGCTATAGGGCAAGCGGAGCTAGAACTAGCAAGACAACTGAAGGGCAACAAGAAAGAAGGTCTACCAGTAGCAAAAGAAAAATGGAGAAAAATGGAATCACATTGCTGAATTGACGAGGGACTTGGAAGTGTCTGAGGTACTCAATGCCTCTCTCACACCGTTTTCCCAGCAGTGGGGAAGCTGGGCTTGTTCAGCCCGGAGAAGAGAGTTTCATGGGGACCTACCAGCAGCCTGACACTTATTTAATATGAGCTAAAAGAGAAGACAAATTCAGGCTCCTTTTCTTAGAGCACACAGTGAAAGACATCAGTCCAAGCATTTATAAAAATAGAAAACAAACCACAAAGCCTTCTCATCACTTACTGGATTTGAGCTGATAAGTATGGCAATATCTGTTGAAATTTATGAAAGCAACAAAAAAACCTGAAAGTGCAGGTGACCCTGAGACTCCACACCCTCCCTGGGCAGCCTCTGCCAGGGCTCTGCCACCCTCATCCCAAAGAAGTTGTTCCTCAGATTTGAGTGGAACTTCTCATGTTCCAGCTTGTGCCCGTTGCCCCTCGTCCTGTCCCCGGGAACCACTGAGAAGAGCACTCTCCATCTTCATACCTCCAGAAGGTCCAGCAAACCCTGGGCAGCTCCACCAGAAAGCACAGCCCAGCCTCAGCGGTCACTGAAAGACAGATGAGCTTCAAAGGGACTCAGAGGGGCTCGCTCACAGTTTGCTGCAGCCCAGAAAGCCCCTGAGCTCTCTCTGAAACTGAGCCTGGAAGAACAGACTCCCCTTCAGCGACACCGAGGGAAAAGGGAGGCAGCTTCGCAATCCCAAACTCATTTGATCCCTGTTCTGCCTGCCCACATCATTTTGAGTTTGGCTACCGGAAAACATGAATCAGTCTTGCTTGTGTTCTAACAAACTAAGACTCACTTTAAAGGGCCTTTTAATCCTTTTTGATCTATTTATTGCAAATTAAAAACCTAGATGAGGGCATCTACAACCCAAGATCACCATCACAGAGTTCCTTGATTATCCCAGGTAAATGTCCATAATCTGTCACACGCTAGAGCGTTTGCTAGGGAAGAGTAGAGAGACTGTGTGAATTTTTCTATTGTAGGGAATTTTTATGAACAATGGAGGCAATCGCTCATTATTAAACACACGCATAATTTCAATAAGATAATTTGTTTGTAGTCACAACAATTATACAAGGTCACTTGCGTTTCGTTCATGTTCAGGTTTACAGGTGAAGGTGTAAGCAGTTCATATGGTTGCTGTGACAACAGGGTATCGGGAAGAAATAGCAGGAAGCTTCAAAGCAAAACTCACTATTTCTAAATAAACTTTTTGAGCCATTTTAGAGGACAAGGTAAAGAGAAAAGCTATACAATATATTGAGATTTTAAAACGCAGTGTCATTGTATAAACAGAACAGGTAAAATTGCCTTTTTTCATTTGCAATTCTGCAAAGCAAATCAATGCTTCTGCACGGTAATGCACGCATATGTACCTCTGAGACTCTTCAGCTCAATTTTAACCACAGATAAAAAGAAAATACAGCTCATAATAGGCAGCAGCTGCAGGGATATGTTCATTAGTTAAACCCTGACAGCTCTGCCGTTCTCCTTTTCAGGTCTGAACTGCGAGCTGAGGCCTTGCGAGGCCAGCAATCCCTGCGAGAACGGAGCTGCCTGCCTAGAAGAAATGAATCTGGAGCTTTTCCCCCTGGGCTTCCAGTGCCAGTGTGTGAAGGGCTTCGCGGGTCCACGGTGCGAGATCAACGTCAATGAGTGCAGCTCTAACCCCTGCCTCCACGGGTACTGCTACGACAGTGAGTTCCGTCTGCCTCCTCCCTTTCATGTCGAGCAGCCTTTCTGTTGGAGCGTCTGTAGCCGCTGAGCTACTCTGGGGAGAGCAGCGGATAATTTACTGAAATTTAGCCTGTCTCAAGCTCCACGGCCAATATACCAGGAGGATTATTTTTGCCAAACGCCTCAACTCCTGGCACCACACAACTGGTTTGTGTGTTCAGAGGGTCAGAACTGCAGCTAATGAGAAATTTTAATGAGATTTGTGCTGTCTCCTTTGATACCCAAATTAGCCAAACACGTCTTACATTGTGCACTCGAGGAGAGAATATTCAGGTGCTGAAAAGGAGCTCATGGAGCCGTTAGGCAGTACATGGCATGATTCTAACAAGTACAAAAACTGCTTTAAATATCAAACCCATGCAATACAGAGTGTTTGTTTAATAGTAAGCACCTTCTATCATGTAACTGTGTACCTTGCACCTTCACTGATAGATACACTTAAAGGTTTTAAGTAGAAGCAACTTGATGATGAATTACTTCAGTACATTCCGTCTGGATTGGCAAGCTAAGTTTAGTAGCCCCCATTATGTATGGAGTACTTACTGGGAAGTTTTATGGGGCTGTTACCACCCATCAGATGCTTACTATATTTGGTGAGAAAAATAAAGTATAAGTAGCAATTTTCAGAGAATCTTATAATGCTGGCTGGAGAGCAGAACGACATCTGGAGGTCATGTAGTCCAACCCGCATGAAGCTGGACTATCAACGGTGCTAGAATAGGTCAGGGATTTTTCTAGCTGAGATTTGAAAGCCTCTAAGGATGGACAGAAATTCCCCAAAGTTTTTGGGACAGCGTATTCCATTGATGCACTACTCCTGTAGTGTTGCCCCCATCTCAATCCCATCCCAATCTCCTAAACTGTAATTCTGGCCATGGCCCCTCATTATATCATCTAACGCTACTGAGAGGAATTCGGTTCTGTCATTTGTGCAACTGCCCTCGAAGTTATTGTTATAGAGCCCTCTAACTCACTGGTTTCAGATGAGATCTTCAGGACCTGACCCCAAAGTGCTAAATGTATCACTGCCTCAAACTCTCCAAGTTAAAATAAATAAATCAATACATATCTAAATGAACCCCAAACCTCCAAAAACCAGTTTTATAAGCTTTAAGAATTCTATCTTTCCATGCATAGCACGTAGCACTCTAAAGATTTCTCTCCATTTGGACCATTAATGATGAAAAAGGGAGGGGATTCTTATCATTAGCTTGTTAAGATTAAAATGAAGCATGGAAATACATCAAAGGTTGAGTTGCCAAATTCCACTCAAGCAAGTTTTCCTTTAATATAGTGGTATAACTTAACGCAGTCCTTACAAAAAGAAAAAAAAAAACCACACCCCAAACCAGGAAACCAAACAATGTTTAACTGTTTCATCTCATTTGGGCACAATATTGAAGATAAAATCATATGCACTTTGTGTACAGTTTTGTGATGGAAAATTACTCATTAACTTGTAAGATGCCATCTCTTTTTCAGAAGCTTATAATGGGTCGTTGATTTATAATTCTTACATCAAAATTTGAATCGTTTAGGTAAAATGCAGTACGTGAATCTGCTCTCCTATGGTGTATATCTCAAAAAAAGGTGTTTTGAGATCCTGCATTTCATTTATTTCCATTTTTTAACATGTCCACATCTTTTAGGTAAAGCCAGTCCAGATCTTGTCCAGATTGTAGTCATAACTGCAGCTTACCTCATTTCACTACACCCACTTCTTCTGAAAGACCCTCCATACTGGAATGCTCTCTCTGTTACAGTTGTCGATGGCTTCTACTGTCTGTGCAACCCGGGATATGCGGGTCTGAAGTGTGACCAGGATATTGATGACTGCACAACCAACGCTTGTGAACACAATTCTACGTGTGTTGATCTGCATCTGGTGAGTAGAAGGATATTTTTTAATGGAAATGGTTGCTACGTTTTCTTCTTGAAATCTAAAGCAATACCGGTGCTCGTTCTAAACCTCCGCTTAGTCCATACACCTGTCAAGAGTTTCATAATCGTGCTTTCCACTCACTGTTTCATGTTTATTTGTAATGATATAGGCAGTGGGAAAGAGAAATGTTTTTATCATTTAAAAGCAGTTATTGAGTCAACATGGTTGTTTGGGGAATTCAAAGGAGAGTATTTTCAAGCAGTTTTTACGGCCTCATTATAAGTGACAGGAATATTCATTTACACCCGTGACATTGGCTTCAAAGGAGCTTAAAAAGTATCTTACCCCCCAAAAGTGGCTTTAAGTACTTCACCATTTATTTTCAAAATTCTTCAGCTCTATTAGTTCCTGAATCTATAACTTCATTCTTCTCAGAAATAAAATCTATCAACTGCTTCCTTCATGGGAGGAAAGAAGAAGAAAGAGATTCATATTGTGTAAACTTTGGCACCAGAGGCAGCCCATGTTCTGTGTCACTCCCTCCAGAAATGTGTCAGGAAACAATTTGTTTTCAATGCACTCAACAGGGACAGTGAGACTACACAGTATGAACATTGTCCTTAAGAATAATTCAGATTAGCAGAGAAATTGGGGGTGGTTAAAAAAATATGGAAGAAAGGCCTTTTTCTGTTTTCTCCCAGCATGTTTGTGAGAATATTAAACTCCTGCAATGTTAAGGCAAGGTGTAGAATTCACATTAATATCAAGATGCCTAGATGTAGGTGTCTATATATGGTATGAGCGAAGCACCCAAGTGCCCGCCAAAGGTGCTAGAGTCCTTGCTGGCACTTCTTTCTGACAAATCCTGGTGGTCCTGCTTCAAGAGAATTTTCTCCAATTCTCTACTCCAATATCTAGAGCTATTTCTTCTTTTCACAGTTAAAACACTTTGTATATTGTATAAATCTTTTTCTAAATATGCTTCATGAACTAGTAAACACCTTGGACAAAATTAAACACTCGGTACAGAGACCACAAAGCTTGTGGCACTTTTGTTCTTGTCTTTAAATGCTATTGGAAATGCATATTTTTTTTTACCAGTAGACTGCAATTAATATTTCAAACTCTCGTACTGGACACATACTGCCACCTTAATATCAGGTTAGAAAGCATTCCAGAAATAAATTTTGTGCTCACAAGGCATGTACTGTCCTATTCTCCACGAGATTTGTGGAGATTTGTGTTATATATGTAGATATTCCAGTTATTTTTCCTACCTACAGCTGATACTTTAACTGAGACTGGTAAAATGGAGCTGAATATGCAAAAGTTTAAACAACATCCTTCCCAAAAAATAAGATATTAGAAATGGACAAAATTAATTGTTCTGTATAAAATAAACATATCCTTCCCCCAAGGATGTCTGCTGAGCTCCACTGAATGATCTGTAATATTGATCCAGGAGCACTTTTTAATTTGGGAAAAATTAAACCTGACAAAGAATGGTAGCTCACTGCAATTTTTTAACACTGTGTTAGATTTTCCTTCGTGTCTCTTTCATGCTTTTGTTTTCTTGGCTCATTTGGTTTTGTCCTGCGCTACCTATACATTTCTCATCATGTCACAGACCCGTGCCATTTTGTTTTAAATGGACTGTGACACAGCAAATCAGTGAGATCCAGGCAGACTCGCTGCTTTGGAGAAAGCCTGACATTTAAAAAAAAATAAAAATCTAACTGATGTGGATTCAGTTACTAACTACAGAAAATAAATGCTGTAGAAACTAAATGGCAAAGTGTCATTTTAGACCTTGGATTTGATCTTTTTCAGACCTCAATGCTGTCCTCTACATAGCTCACCTGAGTTGTCAACATTACAGCAAGAGTTCACACTGAAATGTTCATTTTGGTATTAGTTCATGCACAGATGGAGAATGTTAAGTGTTTTTTTTTTCATTAGAATACTACTTTTGGCAAAATTTTGTATTCAAACCAAAAGGAAAAATAAATACAGAATGAGCTCTGCTAAATTGAAAAGTCAGTATGAGCATATTTTAACACAAGAAACAGGGAATTGCTAGTAGTTTTATTTTGCTATAGCAATAATAACACATTGCTATTCAATATTCATACTTTCTCCTTCTCTGTTCTTCTCTATAGTATATTTACTTAAACTAAAATTTCTGATACAAGTTTCTGAAATGACTTTCATGTGGATCATCTTTTAAGCCGAATCCTGAAAGGGACACAAAAGACTCACTCACTAAGTGATTGCATTATTCAGTTTATATGCAACTATATTATTCCACATACAATGGCCTTCCTATTGTATTTAGTATCAAAGAGTATGGAATTTCTTGAACATCAAAGGCTGCTGTTTTATACACCGAGATTCCTCCATGGTGGATGCCAAGATAATTAATGAATTAACATACAGTCATAAAAACAGCAGAGGAACTATTCCTTCTTCTTCAGCCAGAGCAGCTTTAAAAGAAGAGAAAATGGGATAACAATCCCGGAGTGAATTAGCTTTTCACAATTAAAGGGTCTCCTCCTCCTCTCCAAGGTAATAAACTGGGAAATGGGGAGCAACTGAAGTCAAGGAAGACTTAAAAACATATGGAGATCTCAGGAGTTTTATAATTTCTCCATCAAATACAATTTTCTTCCAAAGATATAATATAGTAGCCTTATTATACAAGTCAGGGACCAAAGAAGACCTTAATGTAGGAAAGAATTCCAGTATACAGTCTAATTGCAACATACACTTCAAAGCCTTTACCTTGGCTGTCCAGGCAGCAGGTGACATTAAGCAATGGGACGGTGGGATGAGACCAGGACAGGTGAAGTGCACAACTATGTCAGCTTCAGGAGGCTCCGATTTTCTACTGCACCTGAGAATCCCAGTCACCTGAGAGATACTATATCCCAGCACCGGCCACTGGCAGTCGTACAGGCTCTCTGGTGGCTCAGGAATAATTAATTGGCTACCCCTATATTAATAAAAGTTCAGTTCTGCAGTCCAACAGCTCAAAGACCTTTGATGCATTTCTCTAGGTCAAAGCGAGACAATCGGCGTTGGCAGGATGACACTTGCAAGAGATGTTCCTCCTCTTCGGCATTGGCGAGGAGGTATCGTACAGCGCCCTGAAACTAGATAAGCCTGTTATCTGAGCGTGTTTAACATCAGCAAAAACAGGCACACAGTGAGCAGCAGAGAGAAGGATAAAAACACAAAGTGTTTTGCTTAAATAACTGCAGAGAGAAGCGGGAAGACAGCAACTGTATTCTCAAGATTATAACAGCAGGAGTGCTCCAGGACTGTCTGCCAAAGGGCAAAAGGTTGTGAGGGAGGACTCCAAAACCACTATGTCCGAGTTGCTCAGACAAAATCCGGGACATCTATTGTTTAATAAGTTTCCAAATTTGTGCCCAAACTCCAGTGAGATGGCTGGGCATCACATCACATCACCCACGTGATGTTAAGGAACTAGAGTGTTTACTAGTGGCAACTAGACATTCAGAATTATCAGATGATTTTGAATAAACAGAAAAGTCTATATAACACAAAATACTATTTTTGGGTATCTGCACTAAAAAGAAAGTAATAGTAGCTTCGTAGTAGCTCTGACTTCAGCTTGTGCTTATAGCATTCTCGATGTCAAAATAGAATGCAGATCCTGTCACTTCAGTGTCCGTGGATATCCACGCAGCACAGTGTTACAGATGCTACCTCAGAGCTCTGTTTCTGGAAGCTATTATTTCTGTGCACTCACCACATAGTAAATTAAAGAATATCAACTGTACCTAAAGTGTTGTGATTTAATCCTGACTGGCAACCAGCACCTGGCAACCAGTGCAGCCTTTCACTCATTCCCCCTGCTCCTCCCGTGGGCTAATGGAGGAGAATCAGAAGAATAGAAAACCTTGGTTGAGATAAAGACTGTTTAATAGCACAGTAATGGAAGAGAAGGTAATAATGACAATTATGATAAAAGAATATACAAAATGAGTGCTGCAATACAATTGCTCAACACCGGATGACCAATTCCTGAGCCCGTCCCGAGCAGCGATCGCTGATTCCTGCCCCTCCGACCAACCCCCATTTATATCCATGGGAAGCTGATAAAATTCCCAGACTTAAGATGAGCCTTACTCAGCAACAACTAAAACAATATGTATATCAACATTATGTTGATAATACTACAGCCATGTATAATAGCACTCTTGTTGCAATCCCATCTTCTCCTTACAATTAAGTCTCTATTGCTACTTGATTTAAAACACAATTATTCCTCTTTCAATCAAATTTAATTTAACCTCAAGAAGCAATGATCACTTGTTAAGTTTCTGGTTTTGAAGTGGCAGAAAAAAAGGGACTCATAAGAAGTTGAAATTCAGTAATTCAGGTCTTTTAGGAATTTACTTTTTGGGTTGTAGGGAAGGTTTACAGGAAGGATGGAGAGAAGGTACTATTAAAATTATATTTTTTTACAGAAAAAAAATATTCAGAGTTGACAGACAGGACATCTGTTCCATCATCATCACAGAGCATAACCCACAAATAGGCTAGTTCGTTATATAAATTGTGAAAGGAGGATTAATTGGAAGGAATTCTGGCATTGAGAACTAAAGCACAAAGTAGTATTTAACTGTTAACAGTTTATGTTACCTAAAAAGTAACTCATGAAGTCTTTGGACTAACCTAAGATAATTTTCTAAATTTGTCATCCATGCTTGATTTCCATAGAAGATAGAACCTCCTGTACTTTCTGCTAAAGAGGGAGAAGGAAATGAACCACCTCCAAACTCTATCATTTATTTCAGAACATCCAGAAATGCTCAAGGAATGATGAATTAACTGAGCTTCAGGAGGCTCTTCCTCCCAGCTGATGACAGCAGTTGGTCCTACACTTGAAATGAGCATAAAGACGAGACAGGTCTGCATCAGTGGAAAATTTCCAGATTTCTGTGGGATTGGGAATTCTCTGAGGTCTCAATAAAGCAAACAGGCTCTGCCACTGAAATTGGTCTGAAGCAGCACCCCAGTTTAACTAAAGGTCAGACCACATACCACGAATGGCACTCAGTACATAACGAGCAAAAAGGTCTTAATGGTTCCCAGGTCACGTAAATTCAAGTTGAGTTGTACAGGGCTTAAACTTATGCATTGGCTTTCCCAAGGGAATCCATGTGCTGAAACTGGGAATGTGCTGTTTGACAAATCAGTTTCAGATTACTAATTACATATCCCCGGAAAGAGCTATACAGCAGCTGGAGGTCACTTAAGAAACTAGAAGCTGCATCAGTACTTTTGCAAAATCCTACTGCTAACACAACTCACTACGCTGCCCTCAAGATTTGACTTGCCATCCCTGACATACTTAATCTTTCACCCATCTTTAGTTAAAAAAAATGAACACTGCCTTCATAGTCCTTCAATAAAAGTTTTTTTGAAGAAGATCTAGTGAAATAACTCCCTCTCCTGCCTTGTACTACAGAGCTAGTGGATACAGCAGTACACAGGCTGAAAACTTGGTCATTTATAGGGTGTACTCCTTTATGTTCTAGTAAGTCCTCTTGAGTCAAAGACATTGGGATGCACAAAATTAACTATTGATTTACTGACTGAGGATAATGTCCTTAACATTGATCCATGGAATTACACATTGCTTAGATAAAGTGATTATGATGTCTTATGCCTTAGTCATCTAATTGAACGTTGAAGTCAGCAAGCAAGCATCAACATTCCATTTCTTTCCTTTATTTATTACATTATTTTTAAATGCTTTAATTTGGTTTTTTGAAAGCAGTTGCAGGCTGTCATAGTTTAACCCCAGCTGGCAGCTAGAACCACACTTCTGCCCTCACAGCCTGCTCACTGGCAGGGTGGTGTGAGGAGCAGTGAAGGCCTTGGGAGCAACTCATCTCAATCCACGGGTCTACTGTGTACAATGTCCACTGTTCAATGATTGATTCCTGTACCTGGTGTGACCGCTGACAGTTCAATATATACCTTTCACTACAGCGAAATAAATTTATACAGGAATGGTGTAAAGGTACAGAAAAAGCAAAGGTCCAGATATATTATACATTAAGAATTGATCAGAAGGTGGGTCAGACCTGCAGTAACCACTTAGGGGGAGAAAATTATATTGACAGAAAATGACACTAAAATATCCCCATATGAAAATGCAGCAGTAGTTTATTTAACAACCACTTAAATTGAGTGTAAATGAGTGTACAAGGATAGGAAGCTCAGGTTCTTCTGGTGCAATCTTAAGAGTAAAAGCCATTTAAGATTGACTTATGGCAGTATAGGACCAGACTTTTACTTATTAATGACAGATTAGAGATGACTTTAGATCACATTTCTATGCTTTTCTTACTTAAACAAAACCTACTTTGCAAATGGACCTTCCTAAATTTAGTTATATAGGTACTTTACTGAGAGATTGTAGTAGTTGCTGTGGTATTGACCCACATAACGAGGGGACTTTCCATGTAAATACAGTAATTGTTAATCTGAATACAATACTTCCCGAATGGAAGCTAAGAAAGGAGAAGTTCTCCTTTTCGCTGGTGTTTCACAGCACACAAGCAACACACGGAGCAACAGAAAAAGAGTTGAACACGAGGAGCTGAGGCCTGGCCGCAAACACCGTACGTGTTTTGGGACGGGGGCCTGCTATTTTTACTAGTTCTAGCATAGTGAGGGTAGTCATGTGGAGTACACATTACTGCCTGGAGAGCAGGTGTGCTCTTGAAGCACATCCCCTGGTTCAGTTTCCTTCAAAAGTAAACTGAGACCATTGTGCGATACGAGCCAAAGCACAGCTCAGTGAAGATAATTAATTTCAAAAGCATAGTCCTGATCTAAACTAAAATGCTAATGAGTTTGAACCTCACAGAGCCTAAGAAACATATGAACACATGGTTGGCTTTAAGTTATTTGGTCCAATAGATTCATAAAGGATAAGTCTTCTGAAACAGCAGTTTGTGATATCAGTATGGACAACAGCTTGGAAATCTCTGGCTTTAAGTCCGTCCCTCATTAGTCAGCTGAGATACTCAAATTACGTGTAAGTGTACTGATTGCCTATAAATGTTCTCCATATGTTTGTCTGGTTTTGTGCCCACTAGAAAATCAGTGGTCCATTTAACAGAGCGAGCCAGACAAAACCTGCCAAGTGATTGAAATAATTTAACTCTTACTGGCCCATAACTGCATCTCATACCAGACCACATATGGCAAACATGAATGAAACTCTATATTCACGCTTCAAAATAAATCTACTTATTGTCCCAAGCCCGAGAAGACATCACAGCAAGGTGACTAAATTTAGATACTTTTCAGTGACAATCTGCCTTTTGGCAAAGATATATCATGGAACTGAGTTGAACCATGAAGGAACCAGCCAGTTAGCACTGCGTGGGCAGATAATAAAGTGCATTTTCCTTTAAAGGTGAATGACTAGATGCTTTAGGTAGCTTCCCTGTGTGATAAACTTGACTTATATCTCAGTGTCACATCTGTCCCAATGTAGTTCAGGTAGTGATATGAAATAGAAGCCCAGACGGGAGGTATTTCCAGTTCCTTAATTCTGAATACTAAGGATAAATACATTTTGTTTCTTAATACATGTGCTTCTGGATGCATCAGGTGCTGAGCAGTGTCCACAATCTTGCTATTCCGGTTTCAGTCAAATGCTATCACTGAAATATAGAAATAATGAAGAAAAAAAAAAAAAGGACTGTTTATGGAGGTTTTCAACTGGTCTGATTTCTTGTAGTTTATGAATACATATACTACTCTACCTTAATTACAACACAACTGTATGATGCAGTCCTAAATTATTTTGATTTTAAAAATAACTTTCAATGTTCAGCATTATTAAGCAATGATGCCTTTTAGATCTTTATGCACTTTTCAGGAACAATCATTTAAAAACTTACTTGGTTTTCGCTTTATAACCAGAAGGCTAAGAGCTTTGGGCCTTTTAAGACACGCTTGGTACACTGATACTACATTTTTTAAAAGAAAATACTAAAGTTTTCTGTTTAAGTTAAGAGAAGAGAAAGGAAAAAAAATCAACTCCAGCCAGTATAATATTGATTAAATATCAAAAGTTAAATTAAATCATATGCTGTTGCATCAACTTTCAGTGTAACTTTCTTCTGGGCATATAGTCAAAGTGAAATATCCAAACATAGAGTTTAGTGAGATATGAGGTAAAAATAATTTGAAATCTAATTTTTTAGATGACAGATAACTGTCTGTTCTGTTGTATCTCAACACCCTTAACAAAATATTTTAAGGAAAAATATGTTGTACATGCAAAAAACACTCTCTCCACTTTATTATTCCTCTGGTTTAAAACTTTATTTTGAAACTATGTAGTTACAAATGAGTGGAATGAGTTCCATCAAGCACTGCATAGCAAAGTTTTGGAGGAGGACACGACACCGGTTATCATGCTTTGGAGATGATGAAGCAGGGTATTTTGAGGAGTTCCTGAAAAACAAGTAATTATTTGTGAGAATAACATTTAAGGGCAATCTATTCTTTGGAAAACTTCTATTTGAGACTGAGCTGAGAAAAATAATTTTCTGTTTGCTCTTTGTTTAATGACATGGAGTTGTTGTATATGCACAAGTGTTTATATTTTCCAGATGTTAGCATCTTAAAATTATTTCATGTAGCATTGCTGTACCTCAGGAACAAAAAGAAGATGGCACTGTAGGTGAAAAAGGGAGAGTAGGGATCTTGCATGTGTGTCTTCACAGCCCATGGTCCCAAATTGATTGGATTGAGGTGGCTGGTGGGAAATACAGTATGGTGATCTCCTAAGTCCCAGTGCTCTTGCAGCCTTTTTCTTCCAACCTGCAGAAAACTTATCCTTCCATTCACAATTTGAGCCATTAGCAGATGATAAAAATTAGATTTGCTAAAGAACTACAAATACTTATAAAGATTCCTCAGTCAGAGGTTATATCCTTTCCTGCTCTCATTGCTCTGAATCTTCAGTCCCCTATCTGACTTTCCCATCCTATTTCGCTACTATTTTCCCCCATTTAAAGTTCCCCAAGTCCGTACATCCTTCCAGGATCCACCACTGTCTCCTCACATTCCTATTAGTTTTGCACTTCAGTGTTTGGGTTTTGTTTGTTTGTTTGTGGTTTGTTTTGTTTTGTTTTGTTTTCCTGTTGGCTTACAGTATCTCTTGTTATGGTCTCATTAGCTGCAATGGATGCACAAATCCACACTTTCATCCAAGGCCCAGGTAGGATTCCATGAGCAGAATAAAATGATGAATAAAGCATCTTTAGTGGAGGAGAGAGAAAGAAGGGGAATAAAGAAAAAAAAAGAGAAAGTGGCTTAATGATGACACAATTGTAATTACACAGATAGGAAAAGAACAAATATAATTTATCACATTTGTAAATAAATTTGAGACACAAATAATCTTTTTGTGGCTTGCTGATGAGATTGTCTGTCCCGTTAACATGCTGCTGAAATCCCAATAATGAAGAAAAGCCCTGAGCCTGCACTAGCATCATAAATTGTGATAGATTTAAAACATACGAGTAGTGGGTACAGTGCAACCATTAAAAGGTGTGGAGCATCCTGAACTCCTGTAGGCAAGCACCCTCAATATTCAAAACCAGAACTTCATTAGAGTAATAAGAGGCAAACTCCAGGAAAGCCCATAACATGCAAATTACAAAAGACTACCCTTAATAAGATCAAGCTCTCCCACGGAGTGGAAAAGTGACAAAAAAAAAAAAGTTATAGCTAAGATTAAATATTTTTACAGCTTTACAAAATTGGAATGAAAGTCTTTAGATTTGCTGCTATCAAACAGAGGGAAAAGCCTTTTCTTTCTTTCATTTGAAATATGAGTGAAAAGGTAAAGAGTTTTAACCTCTACCATACCAAATATAGATAGAGCCCTAAAACCCAAAGTCATAATTTCTTAAAACACAACTTCTCTAAACTCATAGTGTAGTCTAATTACACCACAAAATATTGATGGGCTTTATCACTTCATCTGAAATACTATTAACATTCATTTTAACTATTTGTTAGGAAAAGAGAAAGAGGAGAAGACTGTTCTTGACATTTGAATGTAAAGTATTAAGTTAGGATTTTATTGTAAGAATACTCCTATTCCTTTTTCTCTTATCTATGTAAATGCTTCATAATGGAAATCCCTTTTAACAATCCTCTAATATGCTAATAAACATAGAATTAACATGGATTTGTCAGGAAAAACAAAAGCAGGGTTATTAAAGTCTTGGGCTGCTTCTGCTGTTAAAATTATGTTCTGATTTTCAAGACCAAGTAAGACAAACAAATTCAAAAGAAGCAAAATAAAATGTAAGACTGGAAAAAATGTCTGAAAATGGTGATGCTGCTGCCGCTCAGTTTATACAATCTGTCCCCAATTTTACAGTTGGCTTTTCTCTCTTCCTTCTAGTAAACTGCATCTTTAAAATGGTGAAAAAACACACCCTTAGCTAGTTAAAATATGTATCAGGATTAACTTTTGTGTCCTGTTCTGCAACCTCTTTATTCATATTTTAATTGATGTACGTTTCTGAGAAGAAGCCTCAGAAAGAAGCTCCCATTGTTTTTTCAATGAAATAACCTGTTTTTCAAAAGAGTACTTCTATTTACCTTTTGGTGACGTATTTATAAATCGTTTTACATAGTAAGTGAATTAAGACTGTTGGACACAATTTCACCTTAACGAGGGTGGCAGCTCCCGGCCTGTGGTGGGGGAGACAGGAGAAGCTGAATGGGTCGTTGGGGTGGGAGCTCTCATCCCACAGCCCTGCCCTGAGGGGCTGAGGGTTTAAGGCAACAGAGATGCTGGAGGGATTGGAGCATCTCCCTGATGAGGAAAGGCTGAGAGAGCTGGGGCTCTTGAGCCTGGAGAAGAGA
>JAOQGH010000023.1:88454327-88469936 GCA_025769975.1 Gallinago jamesoni
ATTCAGAAGCAAAATGCTACTTCTGCCTGTCGGTACCTAGCCTGTTCCTTTGGAATATCATGGTGAACTCCCAGAGCCCTCCCGTTACCCGAGGGCTAGGGGCAAACGGAAAGCTCTGTACAGGATTCCCTGTGGGTCAGGTTCCTGTCCGTACTGCTGCTTGACAGAAATGTGTTCCTGACCTTTCATTATTCATTGAACAATCGAGCTAAACGTCAAACCGGATACACGGATCAAAGGCTGATACTCAAATGCCTGTCACTAGCTGGACTAGTTATTTGGTTTATTTTGCACAAACAACTTAAGGCTGTTGTTTTTCATTAGTTTTCCTGGGTTGTTCAGTAGCTGTCGGGTTGAAGGTGATTTCTTTGACACATTTCCTAGTAAGCTTTCTGGGAGAGGAAGGAAAGAAGGGTATAAATGCAATAAATGGCAGAGGTCAGGAAATAAAGACAGAAATAACCTATCACCAATTTATTAATTATGTAAGAGATCTTGAACTGATTTTGCCACGTTCTTATAAAATTACTTCTAGTCTGGTTAGGTTAGGCTCATACTTAGAATTACATTTCTGAAATGGTAAAAAAGAAAATCAAATCAAAACTTACTTTTTTCCCCAGAAATCCCTCAGCTTTCCTAAAAAGAATCTTCCCCAATTTGCAGCAACAATTTTTTAACACTTGGATGGCCACAGTTGTTCATTTTAATGATTGTTCTTAAATACTTCTTATGGTCTTGAAATGTTCATATTTCTTGGAGGGTCTCATAGAATAACATTTTAAACTAGGAAAGTGTAAGGTCACAGAGGCGTGGATTTGTTACTGAGTGTTTTTCTTTATTTTGCAAACCTAACACATAATGTTAAATATTGGCTGTTAGCAAGTAGAAAAGCTGTGTCAATAAGGGTAAGAGTGGTGTTGCATGTTTGTATGGCTCAGCATCCTACGGACGAATCTCCAGAGAGAAAACTAACCCCAACAAGATTTCCTTTGGACTGTGAGAACTGTCATGTCTAAGCAGTGATAGATAGTTGGTAGAACTCCAACAGCACAAGCCAGCATTTATTTGCAATGGGAAGATGAAATCTAAAATAATTTGAACAGAAGCCTTTTGCTAGCATTAGTCTTCAGTGATTTAATTTGAAGGGAAGTAGACTTTCAGCAAAGTACTGTATGTTTAAAACGTGTCACTTCAAAATGATCAATATTAAAAGCAGTGATGATTACGAATGTATTGCCACAGCTACCATTTTATGAAACGAGAGTGTATAAAGACATGCAGTGCAAATAACTAGTATTCCCATTTAAGATCATTTTCCTTGTGGTCACAAATTACCGTGCAGTGCAGTTAGAGCTGTAAGTATGCAGCATGTCTAGATGCCAGCCATAGTTTAAGGTGGAGCCTGCATTGACTGAAAATGTAAACTTTTCTTTACTACTCATGTGCGATTGAAAGAAGCTGAAATGATGTTTTGCACATATTTATTAAATGCAGTTAATATACACAGATATAGAAACATTACAATGTAAGGCAAAACTTATTACAGCTCGTCAAACTTTGCCTGTACTAGCTGTTTTAAAAATGCTGCTTCTTGCTAATTTAACTAATTCATTATTTAAGAAGTTGGAGAGATAAGCAAATTAAAAATGTTCTTTGTTTCTCCTGTAAGACTTGCTTAGAATTTAAATAAAGGAAATTCTGTTTTATCCTTGAAATCAGATAATATATAATTTATAGTTACTTAAGGTTATTAGAATATTAGAATATAAGTAGGTTTGGAAGGACAAATAAATATACTGGTCAGCATTTTTAGCATGTCAGACTGTTTAGGGAATGAAAATAGAGAGTAGATAAGCTTTTGAAATCCTTGAGGCTACCTCAAGTTCTGTAGATGGCTAGTACTTAATATCAAGACATTTATCCCAATATTTCACATTACGCAGTGCTTAGCGCAAAAATTTCATAGGCTTTGTAACTTATGTAGAAAGGGTAAAATAGAAAAAAGATGTTTTTTAAAATAAAGTAATACATAAGAATATGACAGCCAATGATTCTAGGAATAAAACTTAGTAACTGACTTTGGTGATTCTTAAGTAGTGGTTTTATCCAGACCGTTCAGTTGTTGTACTGTTCAGAAATCAGAATTTTTATTGCAGTTTTTCTACACTTCCAAATCCATGTTTCATACTTCTTTTTCATCTGAGTCTTTCACATCTTATAATTGTTCGTCCAATTAATATCACTATTAGTAATCCTATTGCAAACCTCATGGCACTAAGCCCCCAAAAGTGTTTCTTTGTCATGAGGTAGGCAATCTATTACAGTTATTAACTAATATTAGAGCAGGCCACGTACGTCTCTCAGACTAGGGAAAACAGGGCCAGTTGCAGATCATCTTCATGCCTCAGAAGTCAATTTTCTTTCACTTGTGGAGCAACACTATTAATACATTCACTGTTCCAACATGCTCTGAACAACAGCTAAATAATTCATTACCAGAAGTCTGAAAGGTAGTGTAGTTGCTGGAACTTCACTGTGTAGATCTTGTTTTAGCTTGATTTTCTTCAGTAAAAGTTCAAGTAATGGTTAAACCAACTGTAGCTGAGAAGGTATCGTTTTTTAAAAAAATTATGATTTTGTAAAATAAACTTGCTTATATAGGATATAGATGCAAACAGATGTGCATAATGAAAACTATGTCATAATCAAAAATGGGAGTAATCTAATTTTTTTAGTGAATATGTAAATGGATAAATCAATAATAGCTTAGAAGTGAAGCCTTAAAGTAGCAACTCAGAAAAGCCCCCTAGATTAACAAAAAAGCTCCATAAATAATGTTAGGAACTCAGTATGGTTTAGAGCAATTGCAAATACGATTTCACAGATGCTTACATTTTTATGTTCGCATTTATTTCACAAGGTGAAATGAACTGCTGGTAGCACTAACAAAATTAAGTTGCATGAAGGTTTTCAGTAGGAAAAAACCTGTTTCCAGCAAAGCAGAATTTGGGATGAAAAGTTTCCTGTAGAGTCAAAAAGACTACAATATTTCATTAGGGGAAAAAAAATGTCTCAAAGGCAAACCAAGGGTTTCTTGCTGGAGTATGTCTCCCATTCTGTGCCAACGTAGTCTTACGATATTCTCATCCTGTTTGGCCTTAATAGAAAAAGAGTTGCACCACAGGAAACATGGTCTGGCAGAAAAACTCAAACCACACAGAATAAAGGGAGATTTATATATTTCCATTCTTGTCTTTCTGTTTCCAGGCAAAGTATATTTTTGTCCTTTCTGTTTACTAAAAAATTAACAACCGTTAACACTGCCCAAAAAATCCCCAACTCCATAGGATCTTTAAGAATGAAGTTACTTCCATTCAAATTTTGCTCCAGACATGGAAAAAGTACCTGGAATATATATCTATATTGTAAAAATTCTGCTCAACCTACACATGTAAAGTACAGGCTTGAAGACTTGCCATACTCATAATTCAGATCCTTGTTGTGTGGGATCAACCTCTTTCATTGTAGTTTCTATTTGCCAGATGTTCAGCTGCTATTTTCCAGTAATGTAACATTGACTTAGGGCTGAAGGACATGATTAATTCTTCATTTTACAGTGTTGGAGAAGGGAAAAACATGCAAATGCTTTTAAATAACACTTTTTCACTATGCACATCGTTGACTGGATGCAGATATGTTAGTGTGCATAGATGGTTCTGCGTATAAGTGCTGGAGATTTTAAAAATTATAGTTTTTGACCCTGTGTATTGCTGATAAAACTCGCTCTTCTTATAGCTACTCTGCTATATATTGTACAAGGGAAAGCTGTGTACAAGGAGTAACTATGGTGTTAGTTACGCGTCTCTCGTGTTCTTTAGAGGACAAGGAAGAGATGATTTGGAGGAACTCAAAGGTACTATGTATTTTAACCTGTCTACAGGGGATAGTAATACATAATTAGAATAAATAAAGTGAAAGAAACACAGAAGTGGGTATCAAATCCTATTCCTCCGGTCGTGCTGGATTCACTGCTTGCTTAGGCTATGCAGCATCCTGTCATTTTGTGGTGTTTGGTGTGTATTATGCCCTGCCTGTCAGTCCCACTTCTTTCAGCCTTTCCTCATAAGAGAGTTGTGCCAGTCCCTTAGAATCATAGAATTGTCTTGGTTGGAAGGGACCTTCAAGATCATCTAGTCCAACCATCAACATAACCCTGACAAAAATCACTAAACCCTATTCCTAAGGACCACGTCAACTGGTCTTTTGAACACCTCCAGGGCTGGGGCCTCAACCGCTTCCCTGGGCAGCCCATTCCCATGCCCAATAACCCTCTCCATGAAGAAATGGTTCCTAATATCCAATCTAAACCTCCCCTGGTGCACCTTGAGGCCATTGTCCTTTGTCCTGTCTCCTGTGACTTGGGAGATGAGACCGACCCCTGCCTCTTTACACTCCCCTTTCAGGTAGTTATAAAGCATGATGTTTTATAACTTCTTCATAATGTTAGTGTCCCTTCACTGGACTCTCCAGCAGCTCCCTATCCCTCTTGTACTGGGAAACCCAGGACAGGACCTGGCACTCCAGGTGCTTCACACCAGTGAAGATCAATCATGTCCTTGACCTGCTGGCAAAGCTCCTCCTGATGCAGCCTTGGATACTGTTTGCTCTCTGCTGTAAGGGCAACTTGCTGGCTCGGGTTCAACTTGGTGTCCACCAGGAGCCCCAGGTCCTTTTCTGCAAAGTCTTGTATCTACATATACTTATAATTTCTTCTTACATGGCACCTTCTGTTACTGTAAACCTACCCAGAGATTGAATATATATGTAAACAAAAAAAATCTTATATATTGCACCGATGCCTGATACTCGTATACGTGAGTAATGTTTTGTTCCTGATGTGACAGTCCTCCTGTGATGAGAAATCCACGAAGCATAGAATTTCAGTTGCTGAGAGGTGTTTTTAGTGAGATTAGAAAAAAAACCTTCTGCTTTCTCAACAAAACTGTGGGCAGCCTTCTTTCACATCTAATTTTGCAATCCATTTCTGTAAGGGTTTTTTGGAAGTAAGTCATTATCTCACATTTCTGGTTTATGTGAAAACTTAACCTGACAGCAGAACAGTTTTTAAGAAGTGTCTAATAGTTACTTGTGGCTATGGGTGAGTAGTCCCCATTTTTGTCTTGTGTGTTTAGAGCATCTTTTTTTTTTTTCTCCATTGTAGCACTTCTTCTCAAGGCACTGATAAGTACGCAGGGAATTGAGGAAATCTCAGAAAAACTTTACAATTAAAATATTTAATAACTAATTTCAGTGTGGCTATGATGTAATAGAAAGCATTAACCATGTGGGCTAGTAATGTGATTTCTCTCAATGCATTTCTTTTTTTTTTATTTCCTTGGCACAACTCCCAGAAAATTGTTTTCTCTTTCCAAGTTCATCTCTCAGTATTTTATTTTAAAAATACAAAAATATCTTAACACAATCTTGTTGTCTCCTATATTAACCTTTGATTTACTGTCACTTGAAATATTTCCCGCTTCTTGGACTCACGCTGCCAACTTTCTCCTCTCTCCATGGAGAATATTTTGCCGCTCTTGAGCCTGAGTTCAGGAGTACAGAGCAGTAACAGTAAACTATCAATTAAGCTTTTTTTTTTTTTCTAACAGATGGAGTCCACAGGTTGCAAGTTGTATTTAGTTGCATGAAATAGCCTTGCCTGTGTAAAACACAGAGCACAAAATGTTGCTTTCTTTTTTTCACTATAATACATAGTTAACTCATTAGCATATACTGAGGTCATCTTGAGTGTCCAACCTGCTGCCAGGCAATTATTTTTCTGTTGTCTTATTTTACTCTGAAAATAAGTTACTGACATTTCATATTTGTCAAAAATGTCCTATCTTAACTGAGAAAGGTACCCTTCGATTTTATTTTCTGGCTTTTAAAATATATCTCAGTGGGTTCAGAAAATCCATGTTACAGAAATTATAGGTGTGTCCCAAGCAAACAGCAACTGCGGGAGTCAACGTGAGCACAAACCAAACAGAATGCAGTTAGGAAAAACAACAAATCACAGATACACTATGTACAAATTGGTTGGGACAAAAATTGACTTGACCAACTATAGTAGATTATATGTGTAAATTATTTAAGTACTGGAATCAGTGGAGCTTTTCCCCCCTCTATGGCACATCAGGACAAGCATACTGAGCTTGACTGTAAACCATAAACGTCCTTTCTTTTTGCCTTTGTTAACTTTGTTCCAATAAAATGCTCTAAGCTTTTAATTTGGCAGGAGAGGGTAAGGGTATCATCATAGAAAAGTCTGGGACGATTGCCCAGTATGCATTTCCTTCAGAGTTCTGATGCTTATTATATTTTTAAACTGTATTAGGAAATTAAATGATTTCTCTTTAATGTTAATGTGAAAGTTCATAGCCCATATCTGTTTGAAACACAATTGCTCTGTTTCCGAAGTGCAGATTCAGTAACAAACCAGCTAAAATAGGGCAATATGATTTGCAGACTGTAAGCACCTGTAGATGCCACAGAGCGGCTATGATACACGTTTGATCAGCATGCTGTGGCAATTTATTTACCCACTCAGCTTTCAAAAAACTCAACTTTTTTTGCTGTTAACGGCTTCCAATTTACACGGATTTTAATAGGCTTTAAAATCTACCTTGAAGGCTGTTGCAATGTTTAGCAAGTAAAGAAATAATTCACATTAGTCACACTTGCCATTACAGTGTTTCCTAACTTTTGGTAGAAGGAAGCAAGCATCTTCCAAAAGATCCAATTAAAAACTGCTGGATGGAAGTGTTTGCATTGCTGCCCCTCTCTAATGAATTTTTTTTTTTTGGTGGTGGAATGTCCTGATTGCAGCAGGGGTAGGGTTAATTTTCTCAAGGAGCTGGAACACCCTGTGAAGGGGGGCTGGGTGGGGGGCAGCAATCCCTGTTTGGGAGCGGGTTGAGGTTTTTCTGGGTTCCATTCGGTGAGCGATCCTACGTTAATTGTGTTTTGTATATTCTTTGCTCAGTGTTACTGTTTTCCCTTTTCTTTGCTGTTCTGTTAAATTGCCTTTATCTCAACCTGTGAGTTTTACCTTTTTCTTCTTATTTCCCCCCATCCTGCCACAGGGCAGGGGGGGTCAAAGGAAGGGAGGCTTGGATTCTTCTTTTGCCAGCTGGGGCTAAACTGTGACATAGAACATGGGCAGGGAAAAGATGCTTTTCACTTCTCAGTTTTGTGAGACTATGTCAAACACTCCATTGCACGCAGGCACCAGGTGATTTTGAAGCTGGAGAGAATACTGGAGTGTGGGTACAATGTGGTATAATGGCTTCACAGGGTGATGAAAAATGTCCTGGAATATATGTCATTTTGAAGTGGATACGCACGCTGCTGAAGTTTTCTGTAGTTCAATTATTCAGAAATTCAGCACTCGCAGCACCCGATCATTAGTATATTTAATGGTAATATCACTATAGAGCTAGAAGATTTATGTATATGCTCTCTGGATTACTACCTAATACAACCTGTATTCTGTTTTATGCACTGTATATGAGACAGTATTTTTCATGTCATGAGTTTTCTGGTACTGCTTAATTAAGATACTTGGGCACAATTTTATATTTAAGGTGTTAAGTTGGATAGCTATAAATCCTGAGAATTTCAATAATAAAATATTTTATATTGAGTTGTGTTTGGATTGTATGCTGAGCGGTACAACTCAGATGATAGTGAAAACCTTAGGCATGTCAATGCAATATCCAAGCAAAATAATTTCATAGAGATAACATCTTTTCTTTGAAAAGCTTGGAAGGAGGGAGCTAGTAAAGAGTTTGGGGGACACAAGTTAACTATACAAAAAGGTAGATAATGAGTAGTGTTGCATACCTACCTCATATCCTCTTTTTTCATCGTTTTAGTAGGCCAAACTATTGATATATTTATAAAATTTTCAAGTTCTGAAATGGCAAAACACTTGCTACAAGACAAAAACTGCACAACAATCAGTAATAATACCTGCCGTAATTGTATTAAAAATACAAAAAGTAACAGATTGTTTATTTTAATTAATACATTACAGAGATATCAATGTGTTTGCTTGCCTGGATGGGAAGGAGCGTTTTGTGAATATGAATCAAACGAATGTAATTCAGAGCCTTGTAAAAACAATGGCACCTGCATGGATCTTTTCAACAGCTATCGGTAAGTGCTGCATCCTCTCACTGTAAGATTATGTTCCAGGAATGACAGACTTACTCATGCAGTTATTCTCTTATTTCTCAACTTGGAGAATGGAATGTTAGTACACAAAGATGAACCAAACAACTTGTGTCATGGATACACTGCTTCGCTGCACATTCATTTGAAGTCAGCAGACAACTATAGATGGAAAAGTAAAAAAAAAAAAAAAAAGCATCAATTCAAAACGCTTAACAAGTAATTTAATCTGGAACTGTATTTTGTCAAAGAAAATACAGGATCTCTTTCTGACATACCCACCCTGTAAGCACAGGAGGTGCTGTAAGAGTGAAAGGAGTGGGAGTGGACATTGTTGTACAATCTTAGATGAAGAGATTATATCATTGCTGCCATCTTGTGGCTTAAAATGACAACAAAATAGTATTTAACTAAAATTTACGGCCACGCTGGGAGAAATGCAGAGAAATGAGGATTCGACACTAACTGTATTACTTTAACTCAAACCCCAATCTTTATTTACTCCAGGCATTCATGATTTAGAAACTATTTTGTTTAGGTATTACAAGGATAAGAACTCCGTAAACAATCTGGCAGTCAGCTTCTTGTATTTGGAGACAGGGTTTACCTATATTATGATGTCAATATTAAAACAGTCTTTCTGCATCTGAATGTGAACTCTTTAACAGATACTGGTATCTGATGTGTTTGATATACTTATATACTGGTTCGTGCAGGAAGGAGGAGTGTTCCACTGGTTGAACACTGGGCACCATTCTGTGACCATCTGTGCAGGTCAAGGGCACTCATCCTCCCTGACCCTCAAGACAGAATGGTGGGGACTCCTCTGAGAGCAAAGGCTACAGCTCTGGCTTGGGGGTCTGCACCATCCACCCTATCGATGGCTGATGCCTCCACCCACATGGAGCTGCTGCAGGGCAGACCTCAGCCTGCAGAAGGTGCCTACACCTTTCTCCTGGGGCAGGGACAGGCAGCAGACCTGCCTGCAAAAGGTGTGCCCAGGTGCAGGACATCCTGCAGCAGGAGGCAGTAAGGAGGCCGCACAGCTTCAGGGAGGCCGAGAAGGAGATAAACAGCTAATTCCTAGCACAGTCTGCAGTGGAGCAACAGCCAGGCGGCCAAGAACTCCCAGACTGTCCCACACAGAAGGGAGGGGGGTCCGTAACATGGAAGAATGGAAGTTTGTCACAGCAAGAACCAACAGGAGGAAGGGATTTCCCCTAAAGCCTGAGATGGCCTTGCAGAACCACTTTACTGCTCTGCAGACTGAAGGACTGTCACATCAGGAGAGAGGCTGGAGATGAGTAGCAGCTTTGCTACCCAGTCTGCTCCCCGTGCCACAGCCTGGGGTTTTGCCCTTAGACCATGGGACTTGCTTTCAGAAAACTGATCCACTCAAAGAGTTGTGGTCAACGGCTCGATGTCCAAGTGGAAGCCAGTGGCGAGTGGCATCCCTCAGGGGTCAGTACTGGGACCGGTGCTGTTTAACATCTTAGTTGGTGACATGGACAGTGGGATTGGGTGCAAACTCGGCAAGTTTGCCAATGACACCAAGCTGTGTGGAGTGTTAGACATGCTGGAGGGAAGGGATGCCACCCAGAGGGACCTGGACAGGCTTGAGAGGTGGGCCCATGCCAAACTCATGAAGTTCAACCATGCCATGTGCAAGGTCCTGCATGTGGGTTGGGGCAACCCCAGGCACAAATACAGGTTGGGTGGAGAATGGATGGAGAGCAGCCTCACTGGGAAGGACTTGGGGGTGCTGGTGGATGAAAAGCTCAGCATGAACTGACAATGTTCTTACATTATGGCAGTTTGAATTCTTACATGATACTATGGGTTGTATAGCAAATGTAGAGTTTCACGTCCGCAAGGGCAATTCTAGGTATATGAATATTTTGCAACCATGCATCATTATCCGTCCTTATATTTTGCCTGTTTTTTCAGCTTCTGGAAGCATATATTGCAGAAGGCAACATGGCTTTCCCTA
This sequence comes from Gallinago jamesoni, assembly GCA_025769975.1. Classification (NCBI taxonomy): domain Eukaryota; kingdom Metazoa; phylum Chordata; class Aves; order Charadriiformes; family Scolopacidae; genus Gallinago; species Gallinago jamesoni. The sequence goes on from JAOQGH010000023.1 coordinate 88,464,550, forward strand.
ACGTTATTCATTGTGTCAGCTACATATGAGAACGTCCAAGGATTCCCTATTGTTTAATGAGAAAAAACATGCTCAAAATGTACTTTTTTTTTTTAAATTGGCAAATACTGAACTTTTACAGAAAATATTTACAAGAGAATTGATTAGAACTGTGAGCACCACACATTTTTCCTCACAGCTATTTGTCCTAGTTGACATAACAGAGCAGGAAAATTAGATGTATTGTTGAATTGTCATATACAAGGGTCACGGTAAGCCACACGAAAACAACGTTTTCAAAAATATCTGTAGTTAAAACTGAGAGTCTAAGACTTGGCAACAACAAGGAAAATTAGTCTAGACCAATGTTTTTGTTGGCAAAAGCAATTTTATTTCAGTCATTAGAGTTGTCCTAGTTTATACTCACAGATGTTAAAAGACATCCTGCTTTTTTTTCATGATTACTAATATAAAAGTGTTGTTTTTGTCTTGTTAGTACAGACAACATGTTCATCTTGTGGTAGCTAAGCGGTGTCTGATCCTGAGGATGTCCAGCTGTGTCTTTATAACTAAATGTAGTCTTTAAAACAGGGCAAGTGGATTCTAAGAGCCTGATAGAGAAGATCATTGGCGTTTTTGAGCTGCTCCTGGGCACCGTTTTGGACTAGTGCTACTTGGCCTGCACCAAAGTCAGGCCAGGAACTGCTCTGAGAATGCAGCAGTGACAGACAATGCAGTTTCCTTGCCTGTGGCCGTGGTCTGGCACCATTTGTTTTCCTGGCATAAGTTTAGCTGCTGGTCTGGAGATTCAGAATTGTTTGTGTTTGTCTGCAGCTGGCTTCACTGCTGCTGGTGCTTGATATCACTTCTAACTCCAAGTGATGTAAAGGATAGATAGCACAGCTTTCTTTCAAGCTTTGATGATACTCATTAGGTTACCTTCTCTAGAGTATTTGCCAATCCATTTGAAAACATCAGTTCTTGAAAAACAAATAATTTATTGTGCAACAGCGTAAAAAAAAAAAAAATTTTGTATAGAAAACCCACAGAAAATAGTATGATACAAAAGGAAATATTTTTGTACCAAGTTAGAAATCTGTAATAATGAGAGTAATACAAACTACCATAACTACTAATTAAAGATTTATTTTTAAAAATCTTTTATTTATCTGGTGCTATTCATTTTTGAATCTTGATGTGAAAACTTCCTGGCAAAACTGAAGGGTCAACAAGTATGCCAGAACTGAATGTTTTTCTTCCATCATAGAAAAATAAATCACATGCCAACAGGAAAAAGAAAAAAAAAAAAAACAAACCAAAACAACCCTAAACCAAACAAAAAAAAAACCCAAACCCACAAACAACAACAACAAAAAAAACCCCCAAAACCCCATGCTTTCTCAGTTGCATATTTTTTTTTTTAAAAAATCAGAATAAGGGAGACAATCAACAGTTAAGCTTGAATTGTTAAATGTGAGTCATTTGTTGCATAATTCCTATTTCATTCCAATTAATTTTTGTTCAGCTGATAAACTAGAGAAATTTCCTTTTCTTCCTTCTCACTTTTCAGTTTGGCACATGGCACAGCAAAGAAATGAATTTAGAGTATTTTCATGCATATATTTCCCGTGCCCTATGAACCTCACTCCTAATTCTTATGGTAGCATAATCACTCAAAGTATGTCTCTCAAATTTATAGACAGATGCGTCTATTAGCAGCTAAATTCCCTTTTTCTTCTCTATCCTTTTGTATCATCCCTCCTGATGCTGCTGAGGTTTTGCCCTAACAACATCAAACCCTAATTAAAGCCCTTGTGTCTCCTTTGCTCTTACCAATTTACAGGGAAACTGGAAGTGAAAATCTCTGACTCTTCTTGCAAAATAGCAGGCAACACAGATTTATGGATGAACTGGTGTTTCTAGTGACATAGAATAGTTTGGAATGTGGCTGTAATCGTTCTGACATTAAAACTTGGGGAATTATCCAAGTGTCTTTCCAAAGTATTCAGCTCTTTCTGTATATTCGCATTGAATCTCAGAGTCATGCTGTCTGCCATTTTGTCAGTATTCATTGTTGATGTTGTTACAAGGAATAAAGATGGTAAGTGCATTGTTGCTGCTTTTCTTTTTATAACCTACCAGTGGACTTCTCCATGCCAAACAGGAAACCAGCTTACTCCAGTGTATTTCCTTATTATATTTCCTTATTGAGCTCATATTCTGTATAACAATTTTAGTATTTGCTTCAGTAAGGTTATCCTTTGTCAGCAGTTGAACCCATCCACTAAGATACCATTTTATAAACTGTGTAAACTGAAGTCCAGTTCTGCTTTTATACCTGTAATTCATCCTTTTTCCTGTTTTTTTTTTCATTTTCCTTTCTAAATAACTATAGTGTTATAGTTATATAGTTATATAGTCATTCCTACAGTGTCTTGGTTCACTGGTTGGGACTCATGTTGATGATTCATTCTAATGAAATCTAACAGTGCAAGTTCTTGGCACCAGAGCTCTATCTAGAATCTCTACTCCCTGTACCTTTACTATAACTTTCACTGTAAGTAATTCCTTTCACTTAATTAAAATAATTTTGTTGCAAGTGAATGTATAGATGCATGTATTAGTTAGGAAGTTAGTGATCTCTGTGGTGGGAGCATTTAAAAAGACTGACAGACTATGCAAGTTCCAAACATCAGAATGGCTCTTTACTGGATTGCTGATACTCATTAACATTACACATTGCCAAAGGCTAATTCTGAATCGCTGTTTTTTATTTTATTTAATAAATATAAATTATATAATTATATAAAAAGATATTCAAATAATTAAATTTAATTTATTTTATTGTCATTGCTTGTACAAATGTTATTTTATTTATATATTTATTTATATTAGTATTTGTTTATCATTTATATAATTATGCAGTACTATGGAACCAATGGTGCTTAGTTAGCACTGCTGGCTGTGGCTGTTGATGGTTCTTAGTTGCTGAGGTCAAGGTGGTCAGTCTCCAGAGTTCTTCAGTGAGGGAAGCAGGAACCACAGTATGTTTCCTTCTTTTTTCCCTGTCTTTCCTCACCATCAATGTTTTATCCATCCTGCTTCCTCTCCAGAAGAGAAGGGTGGTCCTGTCTGCCCTTGACATGTTACTTTTGAAATCAGGATCCCTTCTTGGTTCACTACTTTCTGCAGAGACAGACATCTTTCCTGCCTGCCCATCCTTTAGAGTTTACTTCTGGCACATGGTTTCTTATACTCTTTGTGCAGCTCTATCACAGGTCTCCATTTGCCCCTTCACAGTCATGGATATTATTTATATATTTAAGGCTACTTGTGTTAAAAAATGCTGTAAATGGTGTTATTATGAAATGCTTATTCATTTTCTCAAGTTACGCTAGTTCAGTGTCCTTATGTCTGGAACAAATATTAGGTACTTAGCCTGCTTCTAAGCACCCTTTTTTGGTGCAGTGGTCCCCTTCTTTGACTGTGTATGATACAGATGGGAGTTTTGTCTGATGTTATGACTGGGTCACACATGGGTACCCAGTAAAAAATTGTAGATAGTTTTGTAATGTTACTTGTATACCTTTGATTCTAGGGGCTAGCTTTTTCTTTTCAGAGGTGCTGAAACACCTCTTTCCCACTAAATTCTGCAAAGTTGGTAAATGCCAGTGTCACCTTTTAATATGAGGCTCAAGCACTTCTGAGAAATGACTCATAATGTGCAAAAATGTCTGTATTTAAATGCTCTTCCTTTAAACCCTTTTGTTGCTTATCCTGCCCTGTAAGAGGCCTTGGTTTTCCTATTTCCCTTTAGACTCCAGTTTACAATACTGAATCGTGTTTGTGGTGGACGGTCTTCTGAGTCACTTCAGAGTGACTCAAACTGTGCTAATCTTCCTTAGCAATGCTGCTTCATTTATTAACCATGCCAAAATCTTCTTCCTTCATCTTTGTGAAAGTAATAATTTATGCCAGCTGACAGTGTGGGTAGCCATCCTGCCAGCCAGCATACTGTTAGGCGTATTCACCCTCCCTCCTGTTACTGTCTCTGTCCGTTCCCAAATACAGCATCTTGCCCTGTAGCTCCCCTCTTTGCCTCTGAACATTTGAAGCCACATCTTATTTTCAGAATAAAAAAAAATATTTTTTCGTTAGTTTAACTGTTATCTACCTCTACTGAATTCTTAAAAAAGGAGTTGTCTTAATGTCATTACAGTGTTTTCAGTGTTAGGAATATCATGAACTGTAATTACAGTACCGTTACAGAAGTGTGGCATGCTGTTTCCCTCCTTTCCCTGTCCCATTCTGGGGAAGACTTCTTTTGAAAAGCAAAGTTAAAATCAGCCTCTGCGTTTCCTCAGAATTATGCAAGAATTTTTCTGTGCTAAGTTGTATAAAGAAGTGATTTCTAAACTAGGGATGGGTTAATATTTGAAAGGTCCGTAAATAAAAGCAGGCATACTTATGCAGTATATTTTTACGACACGCTTATTTCTAACTGAATTTAAAACTATAATGGAATTCAAAAGTAAATTGTAATACCATTATAATTTGAATGCTGAGTTCAGCCTGCCTTCTGTTTTTGCTGGCACTCCGTTAAACTACTGTTACACTCTTTCTTACTTTTTCTCCCCCAGAAGCAGTAACAGCTTTTCCCACAGATGGGGATCAGCTTGGCATTTACTGGTCCCAGATGCTAAACTCTGGAAGACTTTTTGCAAGCAGCATCTGGCTTCTTAGCTGGCATTTCTTCAGGGTTCTTTGGCCAGCTCTTCCTCTCTTGCTGCAGAGATGTTTCCCAGAACATTTGTCTGTTGCACTTCTGGCTTATCTTCAGTTCTGACTTTGTAATATTTTTTTTTCATCCTACTACTAATTTATGCACGTACCTCTTAGTCAAAACCATCTTCAAAAGATTTATATGGACAGTTAGGAAATTTACTAATGAATTAGCTAAAGAAATTTGTGAAAGTGCAAATGAATGTTTCCTCCAAAGATAGCCAGTTGTTTTTTTTTGGTTTCATCTCTGGTAATAGCGCTAACAACTGGAAATGTGTGGTGTGCTGCTTGTTATACTGCAGGGTGTGAAATCAGCTTTAGGGTTTTTGTTGCCTCGGGCAAATAACAAAATATTGCTGTGCTATCTCAGTAGCATCTACTAAAAAGTCATGGGCATTTTGCACCCCTTAGGGCATATTTTCGCTGGTTTTGCACAGTTTTAGGAAAGGACAGCGGCATTTTTATTCAAAATCCCAATGAAATATGAAATTTAAACCAACACATAGGAAATACCTGGAAAATCCCTCACTCCCGCAAACCAGTTCATCAGCCTTTCTTTCTTGAGCAGTAGAATTGCTCCTCCTGGTACATTTAATCATTAGATGACGTTTGTTAAATAAATGTTA
>JAOQGH010000023.1:88535017-88573570 GCA_025769975.1 Gallinago jamesoni
GAGTCCCCTTCTCTGGAGATCTTGAAGCCCCACCTGGATGCTGTCCTGAGTGATGTGCTCTGGGCAGCCCTGCTTTGGCGGGGGAGTGGGACTGGAGGATCTCTAGAAGGTCCCTTCCAACTCTGACAATTCCGTGATTCCGTGAAAGAGCAACTGAAGGTGTTCCAGATGATGACAGTGGTTTGCTCCTTAATGGAAAGGGGTGTTTAATCAGGCAGTGTTACCTGTGCACCCACGGAGAACACTCCCTGCAAGCCCCCATAAAAGAACCCACTGTGTGACTCTGAACTTTTGCAGCCACTGCTTATTTTGCCAGTTTTTGTTGGCTTTTTTAGAAACAAAAAAACTAAAAGTAAAAATCAGTTCTTCCTAATGTGGAGGGCCTTTGGGGTAGTGAGGTGGGTTTGTGAGGGACTGACACGCAGCGATACTGCCTTTGAGGACAGAATCTGAATGCTTTTCCAGGTTGTGTTCCCAGTAGTGGAAGTCGTGTTGAAGATGACAATACCCAGTTAAATCCGTTGTTCTGAGTATTACGCTGACCCTTTGGGTTTGTTTTCTGTCTGTGGATCCTTTTTGAGAAGCAATGACAGGATTTTGCACTGGTTATACGGTTTTTCACTTTGTGTTGAGGGATAAGCTGAGTGTTTCTACCTGAAAAAAAAAACCAACCCAAAAAATTGACATCGGCAGATTTCTTGGGTGCCTGATTGTGGCAGGCGTGCAAAATTAGAGACTGAAGTAGAAGAAGAATAAACCCAGACCACTAATAATTGTGTTAAGGGATGCTACAGTGTGAGTCCTTTCAGTAGCACGTGGGGTGGGAATTGTGGAGATTATTCGGGACTTGAATTGTGAGCGAAACTGGATGCATGACCTGCTTTCCAAAGAGAATGAAAGAATGAAAGCTGCTTCTGGTCGCTCAGCGTGACGCTTTCTTTGCCCACAGAGCCAACTGCTTCAAAACAATACAGAAAACCCTCTCCAAACCGCATCTCTCCTTCAATTAGGAGAGCAACAATAGCTGGCACTTAGTGGAAGAGTCCTCAATTCTCTTACGGTATATAATTTCAGACATGGCCTTTCCTCATGATTCATACAGTAAAATTCATGATGAAAACTGGCATCAACAATATATATATGTATATATTCATTCACTTATGCATATATGCGTATGTATACACTGTTTTGTTGTGAAATAAGAGTTTATCTGGAGAAATTAAAAAATCAACCAAATTTCCAGTACTAAATACTGCATACAATGAGTTTAAGATAAATGTTTTAAGCTATTATATTGCACCTTATCACTGTAAATAGAAATACAGTCTTCCTTTACTTGGAAAATATAGATGTAGTTTCTGAAGCAAATAATGACTAATGACTTCTGCACATGGCTATGAACATGTGGGCACGAAAACTGAGACACCACAGGGCTTGATGTTCAGAAAGTGTAACTAGTCTTTTAATTTCTCCTGAATTTTACTTTTGAAAATGTAGGCATAGAAAATGTTACATTAGAAGCTAACAGTGTGTACTGGAGGCAGTGCAGATGTCAATGGTTCTTGAATGTCACCTTTTAAAAACTTTCAAATGGCACGGCATGTATGTGGTACAAGAGAGGATGTTAAATATGTAACATGTACCATTTAGGCACATAACATGCATTTGATATTTAGTTTTTAAACAACACATAGATAATTTTAGAGTTTTAAAATTTCTGTTGTAATTTTGATCTTTGTTTCCAGTTCAGATTGACATTTTACCCCAACCAAAGTGGATCAATGTGAGTCTTCCACATGTTCCCATTAGCTTGACTTTGTAGCTTCCAAACATACACTGAATAACCAAAGGAGGTTAATTACAGTTAAAAGCACCTATCAAGAGGACAGAACCTCTTCAACATACTTTTTGAAGGCTTACAAGCTCTGGTCAATCTCATTACTGTAACAGGTATCAAAGTGAGTTTCAGCCGAGATAAGAATTACTGCATCCTGGGTACTTCTCAGGAAGCCTTTGGGATGTCCATGGTTAGATCTGTTCTTCACTCATCACCTTCCCAGTGTTCTCATGTGTCACCATTTGCTACTAATACAATTTCATCAGTTTAGATTCTTTAGTCACTGAATTTTCTAGAGGCAGCTCTTAGAAGTCATTAAGCTTAGGACACCCTCTGAACCTTATACTTGTTGAGACACACCATCATGTGAAAGTCAAAGCACAGTAATCAATGCAACTGTGGGAGGTACACTGCTCTGTTTAAAATGTAGCAGGATCAGTCTTTCAAGACTTATGTGATAAACACAGACAAATCAATGCTTGCAACTAACCCAAACTTTTAAAAATAGTAAGAAATGCTATGGGAAATGCATCTCACAGCCATGGTCTGAGTTTGGAAGCTAGCACAAATTAAGAAAAGTATATCAGGATGGTGCTAGAACGCCATCATAAATGAAATACCATTTAGCTCTCTGTATCTTTTTCCCTGTTGAACTGAGTTCTCAGAAAATGTACTTAAAGTGTGTAAAACGGCGGTGGTACAGGATCCAGAGTCGCGTGTTTGAAGTACCAAAAATGACCAGTCTGTCGCTGTAAAAATCGTGTGTGCACAATTATACGGTCTTCCTGTAGCCTCATACTGTTGGTAATACTGCACTCTTATCTGCACTGAGTAAATATTTCAAATATACATAAGGACAGATAAGCCCACTCCAGAAACTGTACATCTGGCTTTGCTGGCAATTGAATTTGCATACAGATTGTATAAGCCTTTCTTATACTAATTCTTCCATTGAAAACTTATCTTCCAGTGTTGGTTCCTGGGTAAGAAGTGAAGAGTTTGTTTGGGTTCTCTTTAAGAAATCATCTCACTTCCTTTAAGAAGATACAGCTTACCCCTTGGTGTGTTTCACCTACCTTTTTCACCCGTATTACAGATGATTTTGTACAACCACAGCATTACCCCAGGGGAAGAAATTCCTAGGCATGGTGGACATGGGAATGACACCCTGAATTAGATTGTGTTAGACATGTGGCTGGCAGGATTTCAACAGATGGAATGGAATGATTAGCATAAGGAAATAGTTGATTTTTAACGATACAAGGTGGTGCAAAGCCCAAGTCCTGCTGTGTGATTAGCCCTTTATGTTTATTCATTCTCATTTAAGTAGTTCCCTTCTGTGTGGAGCAGCCAACTGTGCGGTAAAAATGTTCCCACTAGAACACAGACTTGTTGCTGACACTATGGCATCTTCTGTGACAAAGATCGTTACAGGCAACAGTATGAAATGATTTTTTCAAGGGGATAGAAGCAGTGAAAGAACTGTCTAAATGTGGAAATATTGCTAAAATTTTAACACTTTCAACATTTACACATTTTGTTCAAAGTATATGGTCAATTAAAAAAAAAAGTGAAATTATTTGCATTACTGATGTGGGCTCATCTAGAGTTTTGTCCAGCTGCATTCCATCTTTTTGCCAGTTATTTCCACTTTTAAATACTCTGCAGTTCAGATTACCTTCTTTGTTATCCCCATCTTTTTGATGCTTGAGGACTCTCAACAACGCTTTAACTGCCCTCCCCTTTACTTTAAATGGTGATCAAGTGAACCAGCAACCACAGAAGACAGCAGTCACAGTGCAAGACAGAAGAGCATCACCAAATGCTCAACAGGATGTTTTGGCTTTTTTTTAGTTGTTGTTGTTGTTTCTTTTTTGAGGAGCTGATCTATTCACTAAGAAATCTTTGAAGGGCATTCAGTTCCGGCCAAATAGTCATCACAGTGTTTTGTTCAGATGCTTAATAATGGATCTTTTAGTGGAAAAGCAAATCACAGTTCTGATTGATAAAAACAAGCTCCAAGCCCCATCCAGCCTGGCCTTGAACCCCTCCTGGGATGGGGCAGCCACAGCTTCTCTGGGCAACCTGTTCCAGTAGTTGCCTTTCTCACCAGCCTCACAGGAAAGAATTTCTTTCTTTGCTGGCTTGCAAGTGCTTGCTTATGATTTTTTGTGGCGAGGTCAGAAAATGTACCTTAAATGTTTGTTTAGAACTACAATAAAAGTTTTGAATCAGTTGCTGAAGAAATTAAATTATCTAGAAATATATTAAAATCTAACTTTAATGTTGGGAGCATCTTTCATACAGAATTCTGAGTTTAATTCCTGTGACCTGGGAGTTGGATGAGATGATCTCCAGAGGTCCCTCCCAACCCCACATCATTGTGTGATTCTGGGTTACAATGCTGTTCATCGCTTTCTCATTCCTACTTGCTTCCTGTAGCAGTTCCAGCCTGGTTTTTCATTAGGAAAAGTATGTAATAGTTGCCAACGATGTCAAATGCCAAATTTAAAGGCTTATCTAGAAATTTAATTTAGTTTAGTTTCTTTCTTGAAGTCTAGGGTGCGTGGAGTTTGAATCACATCTGTGACAGTATTTGAATGTCAGGCTTAAAACTTGTCACGTAGGACTGTACGAAACTAACATTTCCATGTAGAAGAGAGGATGCTCCAGTACACAGACCAACCAGTTCTTTAGAAACCTGTCATTTTTATGGTTCTAATGATGCCTTTTCCCCAGTTTAATTCCTCTTTTTCAAGTTTGATTTTTTTTCTTCAGCAAAAAAGTCCGCCTCTTTCGCTGTGTGAGTTCTTGTGTACTGATGCTGTTTCCCACTGACTGATGTGCCTCAATGTCCCGAAAGATCATTTCATATATAGTAAGGTTATTTCCAGATCATTGTATTCTTGATAACGCAGGATGCTGGGACCAGCTGTACTAAATCCTGAACAAAGCCGTGTCGCCTGGTCATTTTATATTTGAACTATCATTAAAAAGGCATTAAAAAAGACAGTTCTAGTGTAGAAATGGTATGAAAAAGTGATGATAAAGGCTGTTTCTTTAGAAACAGTAGTCTGCAATAAGCCAATGTGTAGCTATAGAACTGGATAATCCCATACTGCATGTGAAATCCGATGATTGAAAAAATCACTGAGCTGACCAGTTAGATTTATATCCAGTATCTTACTGGTTCTGACTGGCTGTCGCTTCCCCATTAGCAGAGAAATAAGTAAACGCGATGTACCGGGTGTGAATTTTGGTGACAAATCCCAAACATAGCACCCTGCCAGCTACTATGAAGAAAATTAACTCTCCCCAAGTCAAAACCAGTATGGCAACTCCCTGTACGACCTCCAGTGGAGTTTTAAACCTGACTGCGTGTAGCCTTTGTTACTGCACTTCTGACTTACCAGGGTAAGAACCAGTGTTGGTTCCTACCTCTGAAAAGTCAGATGTCACCTGGGACTAGGAAATAACACTTCCTTTGGTTGACATGAACAAAATTTCAAGCTAGTAACTATAAGGGTAAAACATAAGAAACACAGATTTTTGGAAATAGTTGCCTGAAATGAGATTACTTGAAGAAGTTAATTCAAATGATAGAGTTCTGCCAAGCTTGGAACAGTCAAATGGAAGTGGCAAGCTCTCTGCACTGTGTATCATCCATTCATCTCTCTGTTTCTCAAGATACCTGATCACAGCTATTAGTCCTTGCAAAAAATTCTGTGGGTCACCTCTGCTTCTTATGTGACAGCTAGAACAGGAGTGTAAAGACAGCATACTTAGTATTTTGGCTGTATTTGACTAAATGAAAATTTTTACTTTTATATCTTTTTTAACATCTTTATAAACATTTTGACATTTCAAATAATTAATCGGGAAGAAAACTGACTGTGCTTGTAGGCAGGAGTTAGGAAGCAGATTGTGATTGTACTAGCACAAGGTATTTTTAAGATAAATACATTTGTAGTATATATGCTATTTTTCTTTATAACATTTTAGTGGCTTTCTTGGATGAGAAAGCATCTATATGTGCATGAATCGCTGGTCGTTAAAATTTTACACAGTGTGTTGCAGGATCTGGATAGGCATGTTAAGCTTTGAAAGACATGGATAGTAGAGACTTAAGAACTTATGAACTTGGTGTATGTTAGCTAGCAACCTACTGTAAACGAAGAAACCTGGCTTCAAGGTCCACGTTTCTTGAAATCTTGACCTGAATATTTTGCAAAGGGAAGAGGTACAACATGTCTACTTCTGTGTTGAGCTTGATAGAGCAACACTTCATCATGATCGGCTTGTAAGGAACTTAAATGTAACTACAAGTTTACTGCCTAACAGTTGCCATTAGTTTGTAATCATAAAATGGTCAAGTGAGCAGTAATTCTCTGAGCACCACTATCACATATCCTTGTGATACATGAAATGCCTTTAGTAGGACTTACCCATTTTTATAGAGAGTAAATGAGCTTTGTGTCCCTGTGTCCGACCCTAATGGGAATTTGGAATCTCGAATGTCAATATAAATCTTTCTGAGAGCTGAACACAGCATTCAGAAACTCAGGAACAGCTGTTTCTGTCTTCCTCTGAGAAGGCTATGCATTTTGTCTCCTCTGTATGGTTGTACTACTGCTGCCAACACTTATTTTTTAGTACATGCATATACACACACACACACAAAAGTTTTTAAACAAATATTTTAAAAGCTTCATTGAACTTCTGTTATCCATTTTGTCCTCTTTTGTCAGGATAAAAGCCAAATGTGTTGATGTTACTGTTTTTCGTCATGCGTGTCCATGGCAGATGTTCATAACGAGATACCTGTAGAGCTCTGCCAACAAGACTATGTAGATCTTGGCAGAAATACTAAGAGAATGTTAGTCATTATTCCCAGTTTCTCTGAGTCTGAGTGATTGGTTTGAAATGAGTTCTGTTAAGCAGAATTCAGTTAAGCTTGCTGAACAGTAGTACAAGTTTATACCTTTAGGAAACATGTTAAAGATATTTTTTTTTTCTCTTAATCTGCTAGTGGAAGAAGAATGGAATGCAGGTAAGGGTATATTTAGTAATGGCAAATAATTAAATGTGAACCAATGATAAATTTGTTTGGGAATACATGTGAATTGGTAAAGGTCAAGACAGGAAAAAAAAAAGGCAAAAAAGTACTCTATGACTTTTCTGATGAGACCCGTGTAAGAAGAAATAATGGAAGAATTTAAATAACCATCAATTTTCAGGTGAGACTCCCAGTCACCTGGACTGCTGGTATGTCCCATGATATGCCATTTTCAGTTGATGATCATGTTCTGAAGTTTTGGGATGAATATTTTTGTGCTGTTACCTATTTGAGGCTAAATTCATCCAAAAGTCAAGACAAAATATTTCATACTGTCCTGGCTTCAGCTGGGATAGTTAATGTTATTCCTAGTAGCTGCTGTGTTTTGGATTTAGTATGAGAATAATGTTGATAACACACATCGTTTCAGTTGTGGCTGAGTAAGGCTTATATTAAGTCAAGGACTTTTTCAGTTTCCCATGGAAGCTGAGATGGAGCGTAGACAAGAGAAGCTGGCCGAAGGGATGGTCCATACCATAGACGTCGTGCTCAGTATATAAATGGGGCTTGGCCAGAAGGGCAGGAATTTTGAAAATTGAAATATCAGACAAACTAAAGTTGTTTTTTTTAAAGAAAAATTACTCATTCAGATGCTTACAGTGTGTACATACACCCCCACACAGCTAATTTGGACCTATTTAGAAATGTAGTGTTATTTCTTCAACCCAAAAGTTGCTATATTGCATGACTGTTCGTAGCAAATAAACATATCATTTTTCCCCCTTTCAGTTCTCCAAGTACTTGTATTCACTTCCATTCCTTTATTGCCTTCAACTGTGAAACATTAAAGATGCGCCAGCGTAACGTGCACTCAGTTATCTTTCCCTTGCTGTGCTGCCAGCCTTCTGATTTGCAAATTATCAGATACATCTTCTTTCTCCTCAAAATGTCTTTTACCTTATTATGTACTGCACAACCATCTGTCACAATGACACTATTAATATGTGCTGTTTCTATCAGATAGTCTCCATTCTTTAAAGTGAGTGATTTTTCTCCTTAAACCTAAGTTTTCGCAGCGGAGCTGGAGCGCTCCGGCGTGTGGAGATGTGTGCTTTTTTGTTCCGTTCTATTTTTCTTCTTGTTGTTCTCTGTTTACAGCTCACAGGGCAAACATCTCAGCTGCTCTCTGAGCCAGTGCCCTGCTTTACTGGGGGAAGATACGTGATAAGTGCTGGAGTTGTGCTGCTTTTAAATGAAGCAGGCAGGCCCGGAGCGAAGCTCGGTGAAGAATTTGGTGTCCCCTTGCTTTGTAGCCCTGCGACTCGAGTTATCCCCGCAGAAACGGGGCGTATTGCCTCTGGTGCTACAGCTTCATCCGCCTTCTGTACAAGTTGGTGCCTGCTTTTCCATTCACTTAGCGGGGAATAGTCAAGCCTTACATTTGAAATGTGACTTTAAAAAAAAATAATCCTGTTTCGCAGTCTAATCTTCAGATATAAATTTATTTATGTGCGGTATGAGAAGTTTATAATAAGAAAATTGCTACAATCAGAATTATTTTACATACAGAAATAAACCAATGGTTTGCTGCTAGCCTGTCCTTTCAGTTACTATGCTTTGTACCTGGTGGGTTTTTTCCCTTTCCTCCAATGAGAATTCAGATTTAATTTAAATAAAAAAAAGTAATATTAAACCCCCTTATTTTACCTTAATGAAACAAATTGCTGATGACTGAACCATCTTCTGGAGATACTTCAATTTTGCAGTGTAATTATTTTAAAATACTTTTCAGTCTTTCTGTAACATCTCAGTGATTCATCCTCTCCCTGGGTGGGTAATAACTATTATCAACTTGGTATTTATTCAGCTCATTGCCCTGAATCATTCTCTGATGGCAGTAAGACCAGATTTTAGACCTAGTGGCAGGTGCAAGAGTCTCAGATTGCTACTTGTGGGGCAGATCTTGCATTACGCCTCATGAAAATTGTTTTAACTTTATGGCATTTCCCTAAAAAAATATCCTGCAGCTTTCATCAGAAGCTAGGAATCTGTGTGGATATCAATGTCAAATTATTCAACGTCAATAATTGTGTTAAAGAGAGTCTCTCTTTTCCTTCTCCTTACTGCGACTGAAACAGAAAGAAACAAATGGGAAGGCAAAACCAAAGAAAGTCAAAATTCTGCAAGATACCACGGACATAAAACCCACCAGGGGCAAAGTATTTCTGGTATAAATCTTTGGGCTTCATAAAAACCAGCAGAAGTATGACACTTCTGATTCTTCTGATAGTCTACCCCGTGATCATTTTTGCTCCTGGTCATGTCCACAATGTGCTGTCGGTGCTGTGCCTGCAAGGAATAAACTTTAAGTATGTGCTGTATTTTACAAAATCCTGATCTTACCCGCTGGCTATTTCTAGAAGCTTTACAACATTTTTATAGAATTTCTAGTGTGCATATAAAATAGCCATCTTGTAAAGAATTTTTTTCATACCTTAAATTACTGGAAAAAAATGGTCTTTGGGTTATTGCCTTCAATAGCACCACTGCGTGTTTCTTGGTATAGATAAGGCTAAGCATTTGTGAATCTCTACTTTTTCATTCTTCTTATGATCAGTTTCTAGAGTTCACTGAACCAACTGATGTATCTTTCTGCTTTTTATATCTTTATTTGCCAACCTCTAATCTATGGTTGAATGGATAACTCAGTTTTCATGAAAGAAACCAATCTGAACAACTGTCTGGCACTATCATAGATTTCAAGTGAAGCTTTATACTCCACAGTGTTAATCTTGGTTGAATCAGTTTCAGCTCCAGACTTTAAACTGATATTCAGCCTTTCATATCTGCATGACAAATGGGATTCACATCAGCCCTCTATTGAATTCACTATCTTATATCTTATCTAAGAAAAAACTCTTTAAAAATTATAAATTACTCTCTGGATTTGGGAATTGCATGGATTCGTGCTGATTAAGATTATGAGTAATAGCATTTCATAACCCGGAGCCTTCAAAGTGTGCAGTTTGTCTTCTCACAGAGCATGTACCTCCCTGGGCTAAATTTGAAATTGTAGCAGTTGTATTTTATCTGTAACTTGGTTTTCATTAGCTACTCTGAATCGGGGTTTTTTCTTGAGCTGTAATAGCTAAAACAGTTGTGTTATTTCTTGTAGACTGGGATTCTGGTTTTTGTCCTACAGACACCAGTTTCTTCTCCGTAGTGGTTTGACGGGGTCACAGAACGGTTGAAGTTGGAAGGGACCCCTGGAAGTCATCTTGCCCAAGGCCTCAGCTCAAGCAGTGTCACCTAGGGCAGGTTGCCAGAACTGCCTCCGGGTGAGTTTGGAGTATCTCCATGGGTGGAGACTCCACAAATTCTGTGGGCAGCCAGTGCCAGTGCTCAGTCACCCTCGCAGTGAAATAGGGTTTCCTCACATTCAGATGGAATTGCCCCTGTACAGCTTGTGCCTGCTGCCTCTGGTCCTGGCACCAGTCACCACTGAGCAGAGCCTGGCTCTGTCCTCTGTGCACCCTCCCTTCAGGTCTTGATAGGCATTGATGAGATTCCCCCTAAGACTTCTCCAGACTGAACACCCACAGCTGACTCAGCCTTTCCTCACGGGAGAGATGCTCCAGCCCCTTTATCATCTTTGTGGCCCTTTATTGCACTCTGTCCAGTGTGTCCACACCTCCCTTGTACTGGGAAGCCCAGAACAGGACACAGCACTCCCTGCTGACTGTGGGGAGGTCGGACTACATGACCTTTGGAGGTCCCTTCTGGCTCAGATGATTCTATGATTCCATGACTCTATAAAAAGAACGATGCAAAGGCAATCACTCCTCAGCTCCCACCAGCAGAGCGGTGCCCAGGCAGTCTCTGAACAGTGGCTACTCTGGATGGACCAGCCAGCCCGGTTGTTACTGCTGAGCAAGATGTCCTATGGTATGGAAGGTCCCTTTGGTCAGGTTGTATCAGCTGTCCCAGCTGTGTCCTCTCTCTCCCAGCCTCTCGCCCACCCCTGGCCCACTCGCTGCGGGGGCAGAGTGGGAAGAAGAGAAAAAGCCTCGATGCTGGGCAAGCACAAACAGAGATTATACAATCTCAGAATAGCAAACTACATAACACTGTCAGTGTCTTTACATCTCTGTCACTACCGTGTTACTCAGCCCTATAACATAATTTAATTTTGCCTGTCCTGAGGTAGCATAGCCTTGGAATAGTTCCAGTAACATCCAGAATCCCACAACAAGATTAGTGGAACGAGTTGAGGTTTCTTTATTAATAGTACTTTGCCTCCTACTGCATCTATATATGTTAAGGCAAACATGCAACAATCATTTTAATCAAAAAAATAAAACTCCATAACTTATTAGCTGAGTTTTAAAACGGGTGCAGCTTATAATAGAACTGAGGATGTTACTTACATTCCTAGTAATGAAAACACTAAAAGAAAAGGGCCATCCAAAATTGCATGAAGGGTGAAACGAAACTCTCAAAACAAAGGGCCACGTCATTTTTTTTTGAGACTTGAAGACAAGTATAGTCTTCATCAATAACTAATTAGCTAGACATACAATTCTAGTCTATGTATATGAATATTACTAGGCTTCTATATTTTTGAAGGGCAGAAAGAACAAATAATTTTCTTTGAATCATTGTTCTGAAGATGGAGTGTGATCAGTAGTCATCAGAGAAGCCTTTTATTTTCACCCCACTTCAATGCTTACTCCAGAGTAACTTGGATGTACAGCAGTGCTTCATAATACGTGTCACTCTCATTTTGTGAATTAAGTGAAAATGAAAATACAGTTCTTCTAGCTAAAGACAATAACAAATCACTTCTGTGGTTTTAGTAAGCTGCATGCATTAAGATCACAGTCAAAGTTTCTGAGCATGGGAGATACTAATATTCACTACAAAAATAAGAATGTTGGAAAACTAATTAATACTTTTCAAAATCTATTTCAATCACTGACAGCTTCTATCTCTGTTATATTTTAACAGTACTGCATAAAATAATCTAGACTGAAGTAAAAAGGGCAGTTTGTCTAGTGTTCTTCTAATGCAAGATATTCTCTAGTTCTTTTTAAATTGTGTTATTTTTTACTATTCTGCCCATAATTTCTTATATTAGCAATGACTATCCGGATGAGGAGTCCTATACACCTGGTCCACATCAGCATTCAGAGTGATGAATACTACGTGACTTCTTGTGACTCTCAGTAGTTCTCCAGAGCTCTCCATTTCCAAATTGTTTAATGGGCGCAGCACTTTTTAAGTAGAGTCCTGCTTCTACTGAACTACAGTCTATAATATTTTTAACTGTGAGTGAATTTCAATTACAGATTAGTTCAGGATCAGGACATCTCATTCCATTACTGATGTACTGCGTTTGAACCCAGACCCCTGGAGATCAAACATGTGTGCTAGGAACCTATTATGGCATCTATCCATCTAAAGTGTTTCTCACGGTGTACTGAGCACAGTCTTTCCCTCTCCCCTCTTATATCTTATTTAAAGCTTTGGTAACACTACTGCATTAAATTAAGAGTGAGACCCATGCAAACATTTTGAATGCCTCTTGTAATTCATGTGCCGTTTCTTAATCAGGGACACTGCTCTGGAGAATGAATCTTTTTGTCCTCTGATAGACTAGGCAGTAGGAAGAGAAATCTGGCCTGTCAAACCAGCAATAAACTTCTACTTCTTGGCAAAGACCAGCCGTTTTGGTATGAAACAAAAGTTAGCTCATCTTATATTTATGTCAGTGTTGAGTTCGGTACTGAGAGTGGCAACACACTGTTAACAGGCGATGTGTCTTCTTGTGTGCAGTGCAGACCACAGGGGCAATCCACCTCCAGAACAAAACATCTGTATTTAAATTCCCACCTGTCTGTGTTTAGGAGTACACGTGTGGCCAGCTGCCTCTGAAAACCAGTTCAGCCCTCCCTAGTGATGCGGAGCCTAAGTGTCTCTTTTGGACTCTGTTGCCTAAATGTTGGTATCAGTGTCGTTTCAGATACCCCAAAATGTTCAGAGCAGACTAGCAGATGTGACACAGTACCTGTGGGAGACCCGTGGCAGATCATGGCAGGCTGAAACAGTGGGGTACTGAACCATTTCCCTAAGGACACTCAGCTGTATGTCTAAGCTGGCTCGCTAATTGTGCTGACGAGGTCTTTATCAAATGGTATGGGATCTTAGGAAGGGCGTATGTTAATGTTTTACTTGATGTAAAGTGTACTTTTGAGGTGGTTTTGGTTAGCTGATTTGCTGTGCTCTGATTCATAGAATGGAGTGGTGTCAGAGTACACAACAGCTTTATCTCAGATTGCACTAAACCAGACGTCCTGCAAACCCACACTTAATGGTGTCCAAGACTAGAACATAACTAGTTTAAAGTTAAAAAAATAATAATCACGAAATGCATACAGTGTGGCTGTCATACCCTTAGAATCAAATTATTGATCTTCAGATGCTCTCTGTCGGTCCACATCTTGCAAACCTAGAGTGAGCCCTGGGCACCCTACTGTGGCCAACCTGGGATTGCCACGTCCCAGGTGCAGGACCCTGCCCTTGGCCTGGTTGAACTTCACGTAATTTGCACGAGCCCACCTCTCCAGCCTGTCCAGATCCCTCTGGATGGCATCCCTTCCCTCCAGCCTGTCAACTGTGCCACTGAGCTTGGAGTCATCGGCAAACTTGCTGAGGGTGCACTCTGTCCCACTGTTATAAAACAGCTTTAAGAGTTACAGAGTCTCTGTGTTATAATCGATGCTCTGACCTATATTAGTCCCCATAAAAAACTTCTGACTTTCTTCTCAGCTTAGTAATAAGGCTGCGCTTTTTTTTTAAACAGTTAATTACCAGTGTACATACACCATCTGTTACACAGCACCCTTGTTTAACTGTGATTTGAAGCTGTATCAGAGGCAGACTGTGTTATTGATTAGTATTGATTGTTGGTTTAGCACTGACCCAAAGAGATTGTACCGGGAATTCGGGCTGGGGTGGCTGCAAGAACAGAACCACGCTCCTCAGAAACATAAAATGTAAGATTTATCTACTTTGTGGGATGGGTATAGCAACTGTACAGCAATTCCTGTTCCTCAATCCAAATTCATACAAAGACATTCACACTACCAGCCCCCCAGCTCATCTGGTGTGGTTCTGAACAACACTGTGGACCTGGCAGGGGGAACAGGACAGGAACCTGGCTGGTCCTAATCTTGGCTGGTGGTCTGGCACGTCTATTTCAGGCTCAACCCTCTCTGCAGAGAGGTGTTTGCAGATGTGTTCCCCCAAGGGACTACAGTTTTCATTACTCATGGCTTTTTAATTTGGATGGGGAGCACAGTGACCTTGCTGGTCAAGCCATCCTGGATAATCCTCTTTAATTTTCTCCCCATCTAAGCCAATTAGCAGTCATTACCTGGGTTACTATCACATTCTGGCCACCACCCAAATGTGCTACGAGAATGTAATGTTGTTAACAGTTTACCTGTGACTCTGTTTCCTTGCAGAGCATATGGCTAGACCATTAGAGCAGGCTGGAGATGGGTCAGGTCTCCTTGTGACTGCTTTCCAGTAGACCTTCGTCACGGCAGTTGTCTGTTCTTTATTTTCTCAGCACACAGCAGATCATCTCCTCAGAGCTGGGCAGGTGTAGTGAGGTCTCATTTATTTCAGGCAGGTTTCACTCTGTGACTCTAGATACAGGATTTTAGTCATTATTTTTTTTTCTTCTGTATTTAACAAAGAAAACTTTTACAACATGACAACATTAGAGACCACTTGGCCAAACTAGACATCCATAAGTCCGTGCTCAGAAGAGGATATGGTCTTGGATGATGATGGTCTTCCTTTGGGATTCTGCAGTAGTAGGAGGATGAAATGCCCACGGAAGCCAGAGTACGCTATTAGCTGATCAGAGTCTCTGAGTAATGAAGGCAAAACAAAATACATTGTGACATACATCATTGTTAAAATGCAGTATACAGTATTTTGGCGTTTTGAGGTGGAAGATCTCTGTGTAAGTGTACGTTATGCTACAAGTGATAAAAGAGAACCGTCTGGAAGGAGCAGGAAATTTCTACCAGGTGTATTTGCCCCTGACCGAGGCTCGAACCGGCTGTTGGACCAGTCGTCCTTCCCACTGCTGAATGCAGAGTGGCTGACCCAGTAGAGGGTATTTGAAAAAATTAGGCTACAGTCGGTCTAAAGAGAAGTTGACGGGCTTAATGAAGTCTGGCAGCAGGTTTATGATCTGGGTTTTGCCAGAAATCTAAATAGTTAAGGGTAGCAATCCCTCTGAATGTAGAATATACTAGTCTGCAGTGCTATGGCAAGGACTGGGTAGAAAGGAAAGCAGTCGAATGCTGATATTGTTAGGGATTATGATTCATGTTGAAATTCACATTTAATATCAATTGCAATATAGAATCAAATATGCTTGACTTCTGGTATGATTATAATTTATTCAATGTCTTTAATAGGTCAAAGTATTAATGAAGACTGCTAACTGACTTTATTCCTTGGGCATCAGTATATTCAT
Organism: Gallinago jamesoni; assembly: GCA_025769975.1. NCBI lineage: Eukaryota > Metazoa > Chordata > Aves > Charadriiformes > Scolopacidae > Gallinago > Gallinago jamesoni. Next base: position 88,550,468 of record JAOQGH010000023.1, read on the forward strand.
GCTTGGATCATGGTTCTAGCTTTTGGTGTTTCTCATACGTATATGTTTCTCATATGTATGCTAAAAATTTTTAGGTCCAAATAATACTTTTTTGCTCATCCAACCTTCCCTTTTAACTAAAGATACCTGGGAACAGCTTCCCTGCCAAAGAATTACTTTTAAGTAGGAAATTCTTACTCTTTTGCCAGTGTCTCCTGTTAACAAAATTTAACATGATACTGGTGCTGACAGAGTAAAATAAAATTAAAAAAAATAGTTGCGTTACTAAGTGAAACCATACCTTGTCTTTTTTTTTTTTGAAGCCTTAGATATACATTTATGTTATAAACCCATTCTCACTACTATTACCTAGCCGTTCGTACTATCAGAGATCTTGCAGAGTATAACACTAGAATAACAATTACTGATAAATACAAGGTATGTTCTAATCCTCCATCTAAAAAAAGAAGGTCACAGGCTATTTATGCTTTGTACCAGGCACTGCCTAGTAGAAAACTTGAGAGCCAAATCAAGCACTTTGTTTTCCCGGAGCAAGCACCTGCTGGATTAGGAGATGATGTGTAATACCCTGGCAATTTACCAGCACGGTTATTTAGACAGATTTGCGCGCTTTGCCTGCTAGCACATCTCTGAGCAGCACACTTGAGATCAGTGGACTCAAACCAAAAGGACTCGGTCAGCCCTAATCAGATTTTGAAACGTCTGCAGCTTTATAATTGACGACCGCGAGGTTTAACGCGGCTGCCTGTGGAAAATGGCTTTTTCATAAAACCGCAGCGGTGGCGCCTCTTCGTGTGTGCCCAGGTCCTCGAGACTGGCATTTTGGCTGATTTGCATCTCAGCTGCCTTCTCCGCCGTACAGACCTGCCGCCTGCTTTTCTGCAGCTCCTTCATTCAGAAGCAAATGAACATGCAGCACTCGGTGGACATCCAAGCGGCCAGTCATACACGTGCTTGAGCGCGCTCACGCGCTTTGGAAGTTCCTCATCTGCGTGCCCAGCTCGAGTGCCCGTCCTACACATGGGCTTAACGAATTCCCGAGATCGAATGTCTGGGTACGTCCCAAGTATTGAAATGGTTGAGGTGCTTTCTTACCCTTTTCTGGAGTATATGCATAAAATGTAAATTCATCGTTCATTCAAAAGTCAACACTAGGAACAGAAAATAAGCTTTTTCAAATGCACTTCTTGTGACACATAAATGCTAAAATTGTAACAGGCACCTGTGAATGGCAGCATTTGTAATGGCAAATCAGTTTTCTTGGGTAGAGGCAGTGTAAATATGCACACAGGTGTTTATAGGGATGTGTGCATATATGTATTTCAAAATGAAAATGAGTTAATCGTATATAGCTGCAGGAGCTTATTCAAGCACAAAAATCTGTGTGTATGTAGGTGTCCACACTTACAAGACTTTTTTATATGCTCAAAAAGATTAAAAAAAAAAACGACTGAGAAGTATGAAACTCCCATCTTTTTTTTTTTTTTTTCGGGGGTGGAGGGGGAGAGGTTCATTTCAGGTCCTTCAGTTTTTTTTAACAGAACAATGATTACCTACTGTAGAATTCTGTTGTGGCGAGGAAAGGATTTTTTTCCCCATGTTATATGTACTTTAATTTTTGTTGACTGTTGTTCTAGATACAGTAATACAGAACTCTACCTATATTTGGAAAAATGAATTTTATGTCTTCCTTAACTGAGACGTTGCAGGGCGCAGAAGAGCCAAAGATGTAACACAGGGATTGCAAAGGTACTTGAGAAGACAAACCCCAGCATTCTGGTTATTCCTTGATCCAAACCCTTAGTTTTTATAGTCTGTAAGACCTAATCTACTCCCAACACTCTAGTAAGGTTATAGAACAGGTGTAACATGACAAGCAGGAGGTAAGGCAGTTACAGGGATTTCTTCTTGGGGAGTCGGAGAGCAGAGTCTTTCGTGCAGGTCAACCACATGAAGGCTGAAGATCTCTGGAAAACCGGGAAGTGCAGTGAGTAGAGCCTGAAGCGAAGGGGAGGCAGTGTGTGTGCACAGGATGCCCTCTGAACAATTCCTTACAAGGTTCCTGAGCCGCCCTGCGTTCCAAAGGACGTACTTCCCAAGGAAGCTTTTGTGGGAGCTGTCTTCTCCTGTTGCTATAGATGGGTCATCTCCTCCTGCCTCTGGAGACAGGCTTTGAATGTTAACTGGGGTTCATAAGCCTCCGCGCAACTTTTATAAGACATCACTGCACAGCGTTAGTCAAAAACACCATCTGTGGAATGTTTCTTAAGAAAGGCAGCCTGAAAAAACAGGAGATGGTTTACATTTTTCCTGTTAATTAGTATGAGAAAAGTTAAGTTTTAAACATCTCAAATGATTACGCGGCTTAGCAAACATACTGAATTTCTGAAGTAGTTGAGTGTTAATTGTTCTGTTGTGTTCATACATGTAAAAACGAAATGAAAGTTTGAAAAAAAGCAGGAGTCTGTACAACTGCATCTCCTCTTCTAATAGTAATTAATCATTTGCATTGTTGCTGAATGTGCTATAAGACATCTGATATGAAATATAATACTGGGCATTATAACCAGCGTCAGGATTAATGAGTTACAGATTATCACTCCTGATGATTCTGTATTTATGTCAGATAGGATTAGCAAGTCACTGTAGAATCATTGAAAAAGATTAACCTAGAGAGTGTTACATTATGCAGAATAACATCCTAAATTTAGATTGTTCTGATTTGGCAAGTTGTTTGTGTTATTTTTGAAATGGCTACCATATGGAATGCTTCAGGATTTTTTACTGGGATGAAACGTCGGCTCTTTCTCGCCGATGCTTTGGATGACCTTGAGTATCTCACTTCTTTTTGACTGTGCTCCCATCCCTCTGGCTTCGTCTGTTTATACTGCTAGCACTCTCTCTTACCATGTGAGCAGACACAGATCTTCATCTGGCTGTTTTGATGTTACATTCATGCAACTGCTAATAACAATAAGAACAATACGTGTATCAGTGATGGGATTCTGAGTCTACAGGAGAAAAGTAACATTCCATGAGTGGTTTCTTTGCCACGGAAAAATGAGCTGGAAATAAATTGTTTGTTAAGTCCCTTAAATACACGTATCCTTTTCAGAATCAAACGGGGTCAAGGAGACTTAATGTGCACAAAGCTGAAATGGTATTTCTGAATGGCTTGGCAGACTAACTGAAATTACTCTCTCCTGTGAAAGTCATCATAACTGAGTACCAGGATCCCTGCAGTATTGCATTTCTCTTTGAAAGTCGCAGGGCAACGGCAGCAAAGTAGTTTGAGTCACTTATCTTCTTCTTTTTTTTAAGGCTTTAGTTCACATTCGGCCAAAGAAGTTAAATTAATGTTTTTCTTGTTGTCTGTGAGAGGCACAAAGAGAAATATATTACTTACAGCTTCTATCTAGTGAGCAGTTACTGACTTCAAAAGAATGAGCAGGTCTGGCTTGGAAAGCCACTTAGTTCAGTTGTGTGAGGTCCCAGCATCCTAAATTGGCTGGAGGGAGAGAGCAGCAGCGGGAGGGAAGCATCAAAATTGTACAGGATGGAGCAATTTGGTCCTCCCTGTATGTGTTCAGCACAATGTCGGAGTCAGGAGGAGCAACAGAACATCACCGAGTGGCTCTGGCCTCTTCTGCTCAGCTGGAAAATAACATTTTAATGCTGCAGAGGGACTGGAGGGACTGAAGTTTTGTGTGAGGTTCACGTAGCAAGAACAAGTTTGAGGAAGGAGCTGGACACTCCCGATTTTTAGCGATTTGGCTCACTGAGATGCAGTGTTAAGATAAGGATTTTGAACAAAAACTTGAACTCACTCCTAAGAGATGGGAAAGCAGTTGCATTGTAATAAAGGTGTTTTAAATGGACAGGAGAGGATTAATGTCAAACATGCTGAAAGGTGATGTGTTAAGGTGGATAATATATTATTTTCACGACTAAATTTTACAAATACAGTTTATGACCAAGCATACCTAACTATGCTAATACTCATCCTTTCCATTTCGATGTGGGGAAGTGGGAAGGGGGAGGGGAATACTTTTCTCTGCTTAACTCAGGAACTGGAGGTGATCTGCTGGCAGCAGCATTGGTAGCTTAGCACAGATAGTCATCAGTGTTTGTAAAATACCAGGCAGCGTGAGGAAGACATAAGTTTTTCCTTCTCCTATGCAATAATTATGCATGCCCTGAAGGAAAATATCCCGTGCTAAGTAAAAGAAAGATAGGATGTCATGGGGAAAAAAAAATGACATTTTGCATTCGGTCTCACTTAGAAAGGGCGAGTAAATGTTCTTGCTTATCCTTAATGTCTATTTTAGTTTTCTACTTTTACCAATTTTTGTAGTGTCTGTGCATGTTTTAGGGAAGGTATGTATTAGTAAGAAAGCCTAGAGATTTTTTGTCAGTGTACAGGATCTTGTAATTACACAGTATAAGAAGAAAATCAACTCATGTTCTAGTTAGTGTGAGGAGCTCTTATTTAAAAATTGGTTCTTGTTTCATCCCTGTTGACACCTGAACAGTCTTTCCAAGAAGCTGGCATGTAGTACTGTTCTACATTATTCTTCCACAGTCATCTTGAATACAGCAGTAAATACATGCAAAAAATAGGACTAAGTGCTAAGTTTGCACTCCAGTGTTTGTTCACAACTTCTCTTTTTCCACTGTTTTCTTTTATTGTGTCAAAACAGTTTTCAGCTCTACAAGAATCTTTACAGCTTTGTCCGGCCTTTCGAAGAGGTGCTCTGACTTTTTTTTTGTGGGAATGCTGTTTTTAAGTGTCCTAACTACATTGTTGGCAGTCAAATGTGTCCCTTGATAAATAAACCAATTTGACAGTGTTCTTCTCTCTGCTGTTAAATGGAGCTATATGCTCTCCTAAAGTGGCTGCTGCCCAGAAATTGCCATGGATGCTAGTAATCTGGACATATTGCAATACTGTCTGATCATGCTTCTGGGGAATCTAAGGTAACAGTTTTGATTTTAGATGAGTTGTTCCTGGCCATTAGAAGCGGTTTTGATATATCCCAGTTTCTCTTTGCCATGGTAGTTCATCAGCCTTCTCCCCTGACCACCACCATGGGAAAACTTTTAGTGTAGCTCTTTTCGGCAAAAGAAAGTCATGAACAGGTAGCATTTTTCCCAGATGACACTATGACTCCACTTTCATAAGTCAGTCCGGGTTCAGAAGGGATTGGTTTTTGTCAGAGTGTTTCCAAATTTCATAAACTAGTGTTCTTCTCTACCACTATTAAGTGGAGCTATATGGTTTCCTAAAACGTCTGCTGGGCAGAAATTGCTCTAGTAATCTGGACAGATTGCAATATTGTCTGATCGTGCTTCTGGGGAATCTAAGGTAACTGTTTTGATTTTAAATGAAAAAAAAAAACCAACAGTTTTGATTTTAAATTAAAAATTTCAAACGGGGAAAAAAGGTTCAACTAAATTTTAAGTCTGGTTGCCTCTCCCTGTATGTTGCATTAAAATTTTGGTGTGCCAACTGAGCAAGAGACATGCTTCGTATGCAAAGCCAAGAATTTAATGTAGATCTAATAGCAATTTCATCAGTCTTGCCAAAGAAGTGTTATTAGTCCAGTTAGAAAAGTTCTGAGACTTAGCATGCCAGTTACCCAATTAGTGCAGTTCAATCACAGTAATAATAGTCGAATAGCTAAAGCTGACAAACTTTCCACTTTTGGTGTTTGCATTCAGGAGGAAAGGGTTACGCTGAGTTGTCAGCCTGAATCCTTTGCCAAGGGAATGTGGTGGGAGCTGCTTCTTTCTCATACCGGAGGGGCTCGTACTACAGCATGCTTTCAAGCCTTTTCTAACATACGCCTTGCTTCTTCTGCATTTCTGTGTTACATATGCATTTCTTATAGAAGGTCTGGGGGGTTTTATATTGGAAGCTTGTATTTTGTTGCTCCTAAAGCCAGTTTCACCCAGCTCCAAATGTATCCTCATTTCGTTGATCAGTAGTTAGTCAGTGATGGTTTGTTTATAGCCTTGATCTGTCATCCCGTGTTTATATTTTTCCAAGCCAGGGCTTGCATTCCACCATATCACATCGTTTATGCAGTGCATGTGAAACTGTGTCACTAGAATACTGCTGCTTATCAGTATCTGTTGCTCACAGAGCTATATCAAAATTATTATAACAAGAGACACAGCACCACACAGTCGCATAAAGATAAGCAAAACTCCAAGAAATTAGATAACAGTCTGCTAGAGCTGAAAAAGCTAAAACAGAGCTCCAGGCAAACCTAAGTCGAGTCCAGACAAGTCATGTCTGAGGAGCCCCAGTGCAGTGGCCTCACAGTGTTAGAACATGGCCTGGCTGCTGAGCCAAAGGACTACAAAAGTGAGACACAGGGGGACAAACTGTGTTTATCCTATTTGTAAAACTGAGAATATATTCTCAAGTGGAACTTAACTGCAGATCACTTGGTTTTGAACCATTCAAAGTCAAAATGACTGAGAATCAGCTGAGACAGCCACCGTGAAATCATCTTTGGGGATTCTGATAATAAGCTTAGGGTTTAGAGAGTTCAGTCTTGACAATAAATAGCAGGAGACTTCTCTTTAAGCAGGGATTGACCAGATAACGATAGCTTTTCTGTATGTGAAATTTGAGTGCAAACCTGGAGTATTTAAGAAAACAGCTGAATGGTGGCTTTTCATCAGTCCTGCAAGGACAGGGACACACACACACACACACACACACACACGCACGCTAGTTCCTCCTCTAATTCTACCCACGCTACTGGTGTGTAAAGAAATGCATCTAGTTTCCAGTTTGGTAGATTAATAAAGAAAGGAGTGTGTTAACTCTAATACACTTTCAGCAAGGCTTAGCTCTTCTGGCTATTTTACTGTATTCATTCTAGCCTGATCTTCCAGAGATTAACCTTTCTTATAACACTGTCACACCCCACCAACTGTGATTTAGCAAGTACGTCATTTATCACTTAATAGGTATGTCCATATTAACCACAGTGGGAGATTTTACTGGCAGTAAAATCTGCCTTTTCTCTTAGGGAAAATAAAGGCTGTATCCGAGTGGACTGAAAAAGTTTCAAGTCTCTTATAATGAGAATGACCTTAGAAAGAAGGAAACTTTTTATTAGCAAATGTTTAGTATGTGTTGTTGGGGTCCTGAGACATCCCGTGGCCAGATATTTTTATAAATAACACTGTAGACAATGTCCCAAGTAGTTTTGTGTGTCCCGAGTAGTAAAAAAGTAGTTTTATTTAGCCCACATTGTACTTAGATTGCTATAGTCAGGAATAAAGCTCTAAATATGATTCTTACTGCCCTAACATTGCATTGCCCTTCTTTTTTTATTTTATTTTTGTGTAGAGGCGATAAATTCTCTACTTTATTAACTCTTTTTCAAGCACAGAAGAAAGCTGAAAAGTTTCTGAGTTTCCAGCTCCAATCTTGTCTAAATTGCCTGAATCTGTTTTGGGCTCTTACGTGCAACATTCCTCTGGGAAGAAGTATGCCTTGCCCTGGAGTTTCCAGCACAGGCTGCTGAGAGGATCATTTTTCTCAGAGGACTAAGAGTGAACTGCTTCTGTTTCCTCCATTCCTTCCAAAGTGTTGATGTATTAGTTCATCCTGCCTTACATTTACCCCAAGCAATAATATGTAGTAGAGATGGGGCAAAAAACCCCCCAGCAATAAATGTCTGAGGTCTTTAAACCAGGCAGAGATTTCTCTAAGCCCATGGTAAGTTCTGATTGAAAGTGAAAATCTGGGGCAGTTAAAAGTGAACACGTGGATAAGGTCACAACTTTATGATTTGTAGCTCCTGATCTAACATTTGTTCTCCAAGAGAATGGCACTATTAATTACCCTTTTTAAATTATTCTTACCTTTGCAAAGCCTCATTCTATAGAAACTGATGATGAATATGGAGAAGTTTCTGAATTTAAGAATCAGAACATTTACAAGATCTTCACCTAGATTTCTTGGGCTCTGTATGTTTCTCCTCTTTTCAACTTAATTTTACTCTAATTAAGGTTTTTCATACAGTTCTAAAAATTTTGAATCATTGAATGACTTGTCCTATAAACTAAGAAAGCAAGCAAGCAGAAAAAAAGAAAGATTATTTTTGTTGCTTCAGGTTATAAATCTCTAGAAGGGACTGTGATGCTTACGTGACAGGAACATAACTGTAGATGAACAAATGGAAGAAAGCCCTCTAAAATCAAATACACACTCAAGTGTGTTATTAATAATTTTTTTTTTTCTTTTTGATTCACATACACTGTTCTTTAAAACAGAACTAACATTTCCTGACAACCATGGAGAGTTATAATTTATTTTTACTTCATTCTAAGCAAAATTTTACTTCAGAGGTAAATAAACTTGCTTCATTCTTGACAGTGCCTCCAAGGAGAATCCAGAAGAGGGAAGGGAAAGAAAATAAGTAGCATGATATGCTGGACCCGTCTGTAGCTTGGGGAAAGCTTCATTGTCAATGTTCTAAAATTAACAATCACAGTATCACCCTTGGGAAGGGTTTTAGAGAAAGTAATCTGAGAAAAGGTCTCTTGGGAGACTTCTGTACGGTCCCTCCCGGCTGCTTTCTCAAATTCTCACCATAGAAACGTGCTTCAAAGTACATCAGGAGAAGCAATTTTCAGTAGCATTAGTGATAAGGCAGCTGACTCATCTTACTTTGAACTCAGAGTCATTTGGTTTATGGAGACAGTTCAACCCACCAGTGAAACCACAGTAACATCAAAGATCTATGCTGACCCAACATAGAATCCCAGAAATCACTGAGTTCATGCACACATCCACAAAAAAAAATTGGTGGGTTTTTTTCCCCATCACTTTTTCAGAGTCTAAAAGGACTAAAACATTTTAATTATTTATTTTTTTTACATAGCTTACACATTGGTTGGGTCATCTGCTGCATCATCACCAGCATCCATAATCTTCAGACCAGATGGATGACCGGACAGGAGATAATTCACTTTGATGCTATACCTTCATTTTTCAGTTTCCACAGGGAATTACTACATCTGAGCTTAATATGATAAAAGTTCAAAATCTGTAGTTGGTGAAACATGCATGGGCTGGTTTCCACCAAGATGAGCTCATTATGTGACCTGTCGAGCACCTACATTACTTCGAGGCCCTGATGAAGCTCACTATGAAAGTTGTTTGAAATGCATTATGCAAAGCTTGGAATAGTAAAATATCATGGCTAGATGCACCCATTATGACCACCACAGGTGGTTATCGCCTCCTTCTCCCCTGGGTAGTGCAGGGGAAATGGGGAACAGGGTGTTGGGATCATTCAGTGTATAACCTGGTGAAACTGTTTCATGTATATATTCATTTATGAGGCAACATATTTTTTTTTTTGACGTGTATTAAGGCAATACAGATAAGGTGTAGGTAGATGTGTAAAAATAAGACAAAACCCACACAGAAATTAGAGCAGTTCAGTTTGAAAGAAATAAAAAGATCTGGACGTTCAAAACTTTAACGACATCGCTTGCAAGTGAATTAGATTTAATTTTTCAAAGTAATGTTGGTAGGGTCAGGATTTTGCCTTGCTCTTAGGTTTCTTGAGACATCATTATTTCAGTTGATTAAAATAATGTTTGTCTTTTTTATTTTGTCTTTGAATAATCCTACTTAAAAGGGCAAAAATGACGCATTGGATTCCAGTAAATTGGAACTTATGATCCAAAAGGTTGGCTGTTAGAGAGTGAGGTGTGATAATGACTGCAAATTTATTTGGCACCATAGGCGAATTTTCCCAATAAATTCTTAAAGCTTTAAGAAATCATGTTGTAATGATACATATATTTGAAACCACTCGGTGCTCTTCCTCATTTTTTTTTCTTTGAAATTAAAAGGGTTCTGCAGAAGTTTGTTGTCTTAATCCTGCTCAAGAAGATCATGACTTAGTAGTGCTATGGTAAGGGTCATGCATTTCACAGGGAACGTCTCTAATAATCTTGAAGCTGGTTGAATTATCTAGTTTTCCTTGCCCTTCCTTTTTTCCTTTCCAGGCTGGCATACGAGCATCGATTAAATGAATGATAAGGTCCATGTTTGATCGATTTTTCACTTTTTTAATTTAGAAGGTAAAACTTTCTATCGCATGCGAAGTTGAGAATTATGGTTGAGATAATAGAGGTCTGATTCCAGTGGAAGTTAAAAAGGCAAAAGTTGCCTTGCAAATGTCAAGGCACCTTGTGGTCTGAGATGATTAAAACTAAACTGTTTGCTGTATGAATCCCAAGGTGCTGCTTTATCTCAGCTTCCATGACATTTAGCCAGTGACTTTTCGTAGCTTGTTAATAATGCATAGCAATCCCAGTGTAAATTTGCAGTGACAGAGCTGGCCTGTTACAGTAGAGCAGTTAACTAGATTTATTTTGGACAGAAAATGCAGATTTGAAAAGAAAAAAAAATCATGACTAATGTCAAAAGAGATTGCACATTTATAAGACTATTTTACTGAAGCCAGTTGCTTGGGAGAGGTGCTTTTCACATTGATCTATTATTCTATCCGAAGTCCTAATTACCTAACCGAGAGATATTAACACAGCATTACCCCATTCATCAAGGTTAACACTCATGAAGAAAAATTGATGTCCCAAACAAATTTCATAGTGTGGATTGGTCCATAAAATTCATCCATTTTACCAGGTTGCCTGAGTCACATAGGCAGGTAAAGGTTACAGCATAAAAGCTCCCTTATAAGTACAATTGCTGTTAATCGTTGCTCCCAGATAAACCTAATAAACTTCTGTGTTGTAGAAACCCTGTTTTTTCTGAACCTCATATCTCACAGATACACAAATTATTCATAAGCTGTAAAAGGTTACAAGGCAGATGAAGAGAGGGAGAGAGGAGGAAAGGAGTACAGATGAAAAATAGACTTAAAGAACGATGAATTACAAAACAGACTCAAAGAGCAATGAGTTACAACAGGATGGGACTTAGAAATGTTGGGAAAAATTTGGCTGACATTTGGGTTATTGCACAGATTTTCTCTCAGGCTGAAAGTTTATTCACATAGAAGAAATTTTACTGTGACTGCAGCAGATCAAAAGCCTCCATTGACTTATCTTAATAAATCATGAATTGATCACTTTGGAATTGTTTTAAATGTAGTATTTGGTGTGGTAGAAATGTATGCGTGCCAGTAGCCCTTAGAATACAGAATTAGCACAAAGTAAAACTTTGATGAGACTTGTCACTGTAGGAAATCGTGGGCTTTTGTTGGAATCTTCATCTAGGAGCTGCTCTTACTGGTTTACTCACTCTATATATGGAAATGTCTTGGCAAAAGCCCCAGATATTTTGGCAATGTTTGGAGATTTTTACTGCAAAATTCTGATTAGGATTGAATAGCTCCACTTCTGCATAAAACACTTGAACAAGTCAGCAAAGTTCCCTTATCCCTTCTCTGATGAGTCTTTCCAATACAGATATAAATATGGAATCTGTGTAGAAGCACTTGTATATTTTTATTTGTTTAAATAACTGTAAGGTTGTTGTTTTTTTTTTTTAAAAAAAACATACGTACTTATGTATCAAGTTAGTATAATAACTTAGCTTCTTATTTTGAATAATTTTCAGGAGCAAAGCAACTGTGGGGTTGTTCCAGATTTTTCTACAGTTAGTTTTTGGATTGATAATAATTTATACGAGACACTCCAGACAGTTGAGTTTATTCCGAAGTGTGAGGACCTCAGGGTATAAGCAGACATTCGGATAGATCTTTCCTCAGCTGTGTTCCAATTCATTAATAGAATCCCCTGCTGCTTTTTTAGTTTTAATCTAAAAAAAAAATATAAAATATTGTTGCTTTGATGTGGAAACAGGTTCAATCTGACAAGCTCTGGACTAATGGAAAAGTAACTTCATTCTACCAGTGTAAGTTCTGTAAATTCGTTATGGGAAGCATGTGTTTCTACCTTATTATTGATTTATAAATCATAATGTCCAATTAAAAAAAAAAGAAATTAAGGTATCCATATATTTAAAAAAAATTCTTAATTTTCCCTGCTACATGTGTTATTTTATTCATTTTATTTGATATAATGAAGAGCCGGAGTACAGACCTGGGATTGGTCTCGTATGTGCAGCAGCGGCTGCGTTAGATTTTTAAATGTTATGTATAACACAAGGATGTTTCTTATTACTAATGATTAGTCCAGTTGTGATCCATTGTATAGCCAGCCTTTGGGCAGGTTGTCTACAACCCCGTGAGACAGGGCTACTTAAATCAGGGAGGTGGCATTTCAGCTGACCTTTGATTGACAAAGTATCGATAACATTCCGGTTTCCTGCAGTTCTGTAAATCTATCAATATTACAGTATTAAATGCTTAAATTGTGGTTTGAGATTACTAACTCTGTCAATGTTTCTTAGGGCCTGATTCATCTTTCCTAAATTGCTCAGGGAAGAGCATATAGACAACTCCTCTGTCTTTCCATATCTATACAGCTCTTGGGTTAAAAGGTCAGTTCTTCATCCTATTAGTGGGCAGCCCCTCAGACAGCTCATCCCTCATCCCAAGTGAGTCGTCTTTCTTTTAACCTGAGCTGTGTGGCTCGGCCAGCTTCAAGCTTGCAAATTGCTTTTATTCTGAGTCCATCACAGGCCCATTCTCCAGCCCCTTTCCTGCCTGCTCCCCGATGCTGTGTAACGCCCTGGATAACGCCTCCCACGCTCGGTTTGAATGCCCTACCTGCTTTTTGGAAAAAAGACCTTCAGTGTATAACTATTCACTCTGCCCTTACTGAATCAAAGTACCATAGAGCCTTGTGAGGCAAGAACAAAGAGCAGCTTCTACCAACCCATAGTGAATTGTGCTGAAAATCTTCTTAATAGAGCTAGAATGCTGGCTCTGACAAAATAAACCTTCCCTGCTATTGAGGACCCAGGCAGCGGAGATTTCTTACTCCTTCCCAGTGACTGAATCTTCCCAGGTGTCTGCAACCACTTGTGACCTCAAGTGCCAGTGAAAGGTAAAAACCTTTGATTTTTCTTTTTTTTTTTGCCAACAAGCTCTATGAGCAAAACAATCCTCAGTGTCATCAAGGCACAACATGAGAATCTCTGTTACCTCAGCACTTTGTGGGATGGTGAGAGTGCACCACTGGAAGCCCAATTTGAAAATTCAACTGTGACTGAGGCATGGCTTCTTTAGAAGAGTAAGGCTGGAGTTACCTCTGCCTTCTCACTCCCAACCTTCTCCAGAGATGTTGGGGTACAGGCAAGGAAGAAGCCTAAGGTGAACTAGTACTAGTTACTGGAAAGACTGGAGATTGACACTGAGGGTGAAGAAATTGGTCTTCTACAAGCACAGTCAGTCTTTCTCCCGGAGCTGGTGCTTTTTAGACTTTTAGATGAAAGGAGCATAAAAATAGTCATGGCCCTAGTGCAGCGTTGTTAGGGCACTAGCTCTTCCTACCTCCAGATGAGCAGTCACTCATCCTTCGTCACTCAAAGGGTGACCCTTCTGTTCTTTCTATTTCTTTGTAGCTTTTTTCTTTTATCCCCAAAATGTGATATTAAAACTCAAGTTCTGTGTTTTAGACTTCATTTGCCTCCTCTGTTTCTTGGGTGACTCTCTTGTGTTCTAAGACCACTGGTGGTTGATCTTCGTTCAGCCTGTATTTCCCTACCCTCAGTGTTCCCAGCCTCTTGTTCTGTTATATTCTTGCTTTCTCTCAAGTGTCCCATCTGATCTCTCTCGCCACTTACAGTAAATAAAATAATTGTAGATGAGCAAACTCATGCTCATTATCTATCTTTTCTGTGTTCACATCAGCCAGTAGCCCAATTGGCAATCATACCAAGGAAGCACCTGTAAAATCGTCAGTGGACTTTGCTCCTGATTTAGGAATTTCAGCTTGGAAGTGCCTAAGATGTTACAGTTCAGGATCATTTTGGCTCACAGGTTTCCTAGGTGGCTTGGGATTAATTTAGCTCTAAGATAGGTCTCACTGGTCCCTGATTCTAAAGCCGTGGATACGTTTAAGAAGCAGTTTAGACACTTAAAGGCAGTATGCCTCTTTGTTTCAGTTCTCTTCTTCATTGTGCTACTTAATACAGATGCTATTGAAACGGTGTCTGTCATAACCAAGGCAAATGCCCATTAGCTTCCCACAGGACCTTCAAGGTCATCTTAATAAACTACTCCATTCATTGTAGAAGGTAGAGTTTCCATTCCAGCTGAGATTAATGGGGAGTGAGGAAAGACTGCAAAATAGAAAGTTTGCAAGTATCATCACATCACAATTTGCAGTTAATGTCAGATGCAGGTTGAACACTGTAAAGAACTGGCTCCTACAGTAGCTAGTTCTCCTTCTATGTAGGAGATTAAATGGTCACTAGTTGGCCATGTTTTTCTGGAAGAAGGAAATGAACTGTCTTCTTCTACACCACACTCATCGTCAGCTAAGCGTTTTGCTGCAATGCTTATTCCCATCTCCGTGCTTTACTGCAGTCTAAAAGTACTAAAGTTACGTTCTTCTGTTCCAAATCCATCCAGTTCAACAGTCTTTTCAGTCTTTTGTTGAGCTGCTGCATTGGCATGTGTCCAAATTAAGATGTTCACTCTGAATAATGATCGATATAAAGGTACAGCAGAAAAAGGGACTGTGTTATCTCAGCATTTAATGTGAGAGAAAAAAGCTGTAGAGAATGATCGAAAAGAAGAAGGTCTCTGCTGTCATCCTTATAAACTGGTTATAATTAAATTGTGACTGTGGTATTCTTACAGAAAATGAGAAGATTTTTTTGCTGCCTTTCAGTAGTGAACTACTGATCTTTTGTTGATACCTTTGTAAGTTTAAAAGCTCAGCCTTCACAGTGTATTACCTTTCTTTATCAGATAAGCTCTAAGAGTTATTTGCTGCTAAACCTAGATGTGCATTTACTTATAACAGCATGAATTGTTTTATACTAACTGGTACTCAGCGGGCAAGATTTGTGGTGGTCATATCTTGATATGAAAGCCGTTGAAAAGCCTCTGTTTCTCCTTTACAGTATCCCAAGCACCACATACAAATGTGTTCCAGAGTATTTGAGTAAGGTTTAATGCCATTGGTATCACAAGAACTGTTTTCCATATCAACTTACATTTTCTGATGTCAGTTGTATTTAAATTCTGTTATTTCTGTTCTCCTAATACTCAAAAAGAAATGTCAGAAGGGAGATAATGTGGAGAAGAGAAATGTAAATTTATCTTAAAAAGCAGTAAGAATGAAAGAACTAAAGTGAAAAAACATTTAAGAAATTATTGAAGTGTTTGTCATAACCTAAGAAGTGTTAATTTCATTCACACTGTTAATAAAGCATACAATTTATTACAATTTGGGGGAATTTGGGAAAGCTGCTGACATTAAGATATTGTTCTCTGATTTGCAAACACTTATCAGTTAACATACTCATTGCTAGTTGTTTCATAATTGCTCAGAATCGTTTAGTTAATAGAGTGCCTGCCTCTGCAGTCCTGAAGCATCATTTATATCTAATTATGCTGTCTGAAGACAAGCAAACAACACTGTGGTATTGTTACGTTTGCAAAAAAAACCCACATCAGTATGTGTAATACTTGAATATTCTTAAATATTCTTTAAGTTGAATGATTAGGAAAATCTGACTTAGGAAAAAGGCTACCTATGAGGAGCAGGGAACATGACTATTCTAATTTATTCAAAGGTAGTTTGTTAACGTACTCATCTTCCTCTATGCAGGGGATAAAGTTTTATGCTCTTCATTAGAGACAAACAACAGACAAGATGTGCCACCACATTCCTGTGCTAGCTGGAGTGTTTGAGTGCTCTACCTCGTGTGAAATACGTAGAGGTACAATACACCTCAAAAGAGTACATGGAAATACCATTATGGGGCTCTGTTTTGCAGAACATATTTGAGTGTATCTGTAAAGCTGTTCTTATGTACACAAGGACTATCTCAATAATGAGATTAGTAAGATTTCTGAGCTTCGTTAGAGGCCTTGCGAGTCTGTTTAGGTCAGTTGTATAGTTGTATGTTGAAATCATATGGAATTATTGTGGTATTAATGATCACATAGGATTTACAACTGGAAAAATACAGAAAAGTTCTAATACTTGTTAATTAGAATGATAATGAAAGCTCGGTCCTTGCAGGTTGGCTTTTCTGCTGTAGTTCCATTTAATGTTGACATCTCTCAACAGGCAGTTTTCCAAACACAGACTGCAGTTACTTAGCTAAATAAACTATTTTAGTAGACAGACAGTCTCCCAAGAGTACATTAAGAAAGGTTTGTACTCACCTTGCTACAACCAGTAGACTGTAATTGAGACTGTTAGGTTTGATTATGATCCAGATGTGAAATCTGTGGATGGGTTTTACCATCATAAATCCCCTAAAAGATCCCCAGGGATTACAATGTGACGCTTGGAAGAGTTCCAGTAAAAGACTCCTTTAAAACAGTAAGTGATATACGAGGTTATGTCATGTTAATGCGCATACTTTATACAAATTGTTTCCACACCAGGTATATTTTCTAGGATTGCTATGCATAGTATAACAGTTTGGAATGTTCTTTGCTTCAGGTGTCTCGCTGGATTTTCCGGACGGTTTTGTGAAGTAGAAGTTAATGAGTGCAATTCATCACCTTGTCTGCATGGCTCCACCTGTGAGGATCATATCAATGGATACACTTGTAAATGTCAACAAGGTAACTGATGGCTGACAGAACAATCTTAACCTATGGTAGTTTTGAATTACTGGTGTTACTGCTGAGAAAATTGGTAAATTATAGCAAGCTCTTTGGATATAACCTACGAGGTACAAAATGATTAACTATCTCTTTGACAAGCTTTTTCAAACAAATCTAAAGATAATTAACTCGTCTAATGAGCATGTTGGAAAGACTTAACACTAAAACCAGCTCACTAAATGAGTCTGAAGAATTATCTAGAGCTAGGTTTATCACGTACGACCTTTACTAATGTAATTTACTGACCGAGCAGTCCAGTAGGCACTGTACAGCGACTAGGTACTGGATAAGATGAATGAAAAGACATTCTTTTGAACTAATATTTATTATTATTGTTGATGTTATTGCTGTTGTTGTCACACATACCCATGCTTAGGTCTGCTGGTTGGGATGAAAATAAATTTTCTGAACTATTATAAGTAGAATGAAAACAAGCACTTTCTTAAAAAAAAAAAAAAAAAAAAAAAAGGACCTGTTTCTCATGCTAGCATAGATCAACTTAAACAGGTCTTGGGATTTGGGAAAGTATAAGGATTTATACAAACATAAAGGTCACAATCAGCCTGTATTGTCACGCAATCACAAATTTAATCATCTGTTCAGGACTACTTAGTGTCTTCTGTCGTGTCTATTATCAAAGAGCCTTTTGACAATGTAGGTGGGGTGTAAATTACTGCCTTGAAGCATGAAGCATGCTGCTCCATAATTCGGTTATTCTTTGTCTAAGAATTAGACTAGTACCTGTGTGCTGAAACTTTACGGTTTAAGTCTGTTGTTTCCTATTGTACTGACCTGCACAACTGAATAGTTTCTTTGATGGCACCGATCCAAGATTTCTTAGTGATAATTTTAGAAATTATTTAGCTACAGTCTGGAAGATAAATACTCTGTTCACCCATGATATCTTCCTAGATCTGGTCTGCTTACTCCCTTTGTAATGAGCTGTGTTTGGCTTGTTGGTCTCCAGTTACAAACAGTAGGATCTTGCAAAACTCTCCTGAAGTCAAGTGACCATATATGTGTTACACAAAAGCTTTCTGCGGTCTTTCTAGCAATCTGTTCTTATAATATTTACATAGATTTATATCCGTGCTTGTTCTGCGCTATAAAGAAAATATATAGTGAATTGATTATTAATAAAATCAGATTTTATTTTATGAGGTTGGTTTTTTTATTCTGAAGTGTCCTCAGTGCAGATTACAAAGCATTATATGTAACAGATTTAAAAAAAAAAAAAAGTAAGCGAGATGCTGAAGTAAGAGCACGTGTGTGCACGCACACATAATGAGAGCCAATAGGGACCGTGTATTCATTTTGGGATGAATTTCACATGATTAATATCATTTAATATGATTAATATCATTTCATATGATTAAACAATCAGTATTGAGGAATGATACTCTAATATGTGAAACATAAATGGGAATACCTTTGACTGACTTACTAGAGCCTAATTAATTTTAGGCCTAACTTGCTGACAGATTAATATTTTTATAGCAACTTTTTTTTGTGTCTAAGAGATACTCAATAATCCAGAAAGACACTATTCTCCTGATGGATGAACCACTGACTGAAAAATTTCTGGACTTTGCCATCCAGAGGGTCAGAATTCATGATCATAATGGTCCCTTCTGATCTTAAAAGTCTTGAGTCATGACCTATCTTCAGTACTATATCTCTTTTTTTTTTTTCTCTCAGCACAGTTACACAATGGAAATTCAATGTGGATAAAACTGTATGTCCCCTCACTCTACCTGGCTGCATATGGCTGTATACCACTTCACCAACCCAGCTGACTTTAAGAAAACTTTGAAGATATTTTTTTTTTATCATTACCAGTGCCTCACACAGAATACATTGTCACATTCAAATTTTTTCTCTTTATTTTTAAAGCTAGTAATACTTAAAATATCTTTTAATATAGACATTTAAAGATTACTTGCCAGCTAAGGACTGTCATTGCTGTCTGTGCAGCTGTACATGGAAACACTTGATATCAGTAGAAGAAGCTTCTCTGGGGCCTTGGAACTCACTCTTGCTGCTAATATGTTTGAAATACCTTCCAGACCAAGTGTAAACTGCCCTTAATTTACATTACTTTTAATATTAGCAATCATTAGTAGGGCTGAAAGATCTCTGTATTATTTGTCCACCAGGAAAAGACACGGTGAAATAGCCACATGCATTAGGTATACATGTGCATGGTTACATATTTTGTGGGTTGGTTTTTTTTTTAATTAATGTGGTATTTTCAAATGTTATTTGAGTCTCTGAAACAGCTGAAGAGATGAGAAGATTACAACTGGGAAAAGGAATGAATTTGGAGAGGCAGGAGAACCTTTGGGAGGCATAGCTTTTTGGAAAGTTCCACAACTGAAGAAAGGGATTAGAAGATTGTTGTGGTTTGAAAGAGATAAATAAAAAATAATTTCCCAAGGCAGAAAGTAGAAATGCTTGGAATCTGCTTCTGTTACAAGCAACTATTATTCACATATGATAGGTCTTGAATTTTTCTGCTAACCTTCACTTTTAGAAATACGGAGATGCGATTGAGTAGTTTTGGGTCTCTAAAGGCAACTATGGGGAAGAATGTTCCTATAAGGCAGAAAGTCTGAGATACACAGCAACACATCCACAGTTGTAATTTAGTGAAACGGAAAAGGGACAGGGGCAAGACAGAAGTAGGAACAAGGCAGATGACTGCAGCTTTCCAAAAACCTCCAGAGAACAAAACGAAGCGTGTGGTGACAGCACGTGATACCAGAAAGGGGAAATTATTTAGCTCTGACAAATCTCTTCTGTAACGGATCATGAATTTTGTCAGCTCTTCTCCCGGTAGCAGGCCCCGTACCCTTAGAATAATAGCCGCCTGTTGGGGATCTGTGGCTGCAGCTGCAGGCTGTTCAGGTGCAGAAGTGGCACAGAGAGATGTAAACTCTGTTCTACCAGCATCTCAGACGGCTCAAAAGCAGCAACAGCAGCTGGTGGAACTGGCAGCAGCCTCACAGCTGAGGTCTTTAGCGGGGGCAGGCTGCTCTTCGACTGGGGCAGCTAAAGCAGGACTGGGATGCACGTGGTGGGTCCATCTGAGACATGCTCCGAGGCAAATGCAGGGCAGGGGCAGCTAGTTTTGCATCAGCTGAAGACTGCTGGGTTTGTTGGGGTTTTTTTTGGACTAGGAGTTTGTTCATTTGTTTCTTTGCTTCTCAATGGGAAAATTGAATTGGAGAAATAACAAATCGGGTGATGGGAGTATCATGGCAGAGGGTCTGATGTTCTTCAATAGCTAGCCATATTTTACACAATTCTGGGTTTGTATTTGACAAGCAAATGAGCTCCTTCCAGTTCAGTTTAACCTCGGAGGAGCAAATTCCAGACAGGCTCTAATTACATGATCAAAATACCAGCTTCCAGATCAGTTTTTGGCCACCAACTTCATGGGTGTACTTAGTTGTAAAGGAGATTTTTATAAGGCAAGTGCATTGATGGGATTAAAAAAAAAAACATGTATTGACTCAGAAATTACCCTCCACATTGATCTGGTACAGTAATCTGCCTCAGAGTTTCTCTTCTAAACTTTTCCCCTTTATTATATTTTTATGTAATTGTGACTATTTTCATCTATCTAAACCTCCAGGTTTCCTTCCCCAGTGTGGCAATAATGCACAAATTTAACGAATGGGATAAAAAGGTTGAAAATTAAGATAGGAAATTCCATACTCTTTCAGATTCAATTTTGGAAAAAAATACGGCTTTGGTTACACTATTCAGCTCTGGGATGAGATTGGAGGATTCCAGGGAGTGTTTAACCCTTGCTAATTCTTAGCCACGGGAGCCAACAACAGAGATAATTCTGCAGGTGAAGGGCAGCCCATCGAGTCAGTTAATTCAATAATGAAAGAATATGTTCAGGTTTTAGTCTTAATTGACTACTTACATCTCTACAGAAATAGAAGTCAGCAAATATTAACTTCCCTAATAGATGTTCAGCAGATTATAACCGTTAAGTCCATATAGTTTGGGTTGTGTTTGTTTCTTGTTAAATTATTTCTTTTTTTTCTACTGTGAGAAACCACAGCCAAACCCAGCTCATACCCAGCCGATACAATTTGTTTACATGTATGTGAGGACTGATTATAGTTACTTATAGATATTTTCGATTGCTACTCAATAAATGAATTTAGATTTTAATAGGTTTTGGGTTTCGGTGTGGTTTTTTTTTCCCTGCCAGGATGGGAAGGCCTCCACTGTGAGTTGGACGTTGATGAGTGCGTATCCAACCCCTGCATACATGGCATCTGTGTTCAGAAGGAGCCCAGCTTTGGTTATTCCTGTTTTTGCAAGCCTGGATTTGTGGTGAGATGCTGACCTTCTTTCTTCTCCTTTCGTAACCTGGCCGTTCTTTGTTTGTTTTCTTTGCTTCTTTCACTAACAGGAGCTCTAATATTCCAGAGAATTAGTTACCTAATATCTGCAAGAAGTGGAGAAGTATGACTGTATATGATGGTTTTGTCAGTCATCAGAGGGGTTTTTTTTTACATACCAATTAATATTTTTATTTCACAGACCAATTAATATTTTTACATACTAAGATAACTCGAAACAATTTCATAGACAGATACTTTAAAAACAAGTTCCCTGAAACTAAGTCAAACAATTCCTTTGAATGCTTGACCCTGTGGGCTTTGGTCCCATGTTTTATTCTCTGTGTTTAACATACCAAAAGAATCCTTTGAGGGTGGCTAAATGCCAGTGCTCTATTCATCTACGGTTGACATTTTCATGATGCTGCCACTTTTTATGACAGTTTTTTCTGTAGTTAAAGATATGCAGTTGGTACCTACAATTTAGGCTTGTGATTTACTTCATCACACTCATTGGTTGGGGTCAGTAAGAAGGAGAGAAAGGAGTTAATTTTTTTCGTTTTTCTTTCTTCAGTAATTTTTATCTCTACAACTCCAATTGTTATTTGAATGCCTTTTCTTTATACGTGATGGCAATGATGGTTATTCTAATATCTGTGAACCATTTATTCAGTGTATTTACATTTGTAAAATAGAAGGAATAGATTGCTGCAGTAAGATTCAAGTTTACCTTCATAGATTCTGTGCAACCAAGTCAAGAAAGAAATTAGTAACTTTTCAGACATTAGCCAGTTTAAGGCCTTATTTCTGCAGCAGAAGATTCTCACTTACAGTCAACGAGGGAAAAATTAATGAAGCAATAAAATGGAAAGAAACCTTTTTCTAAAAAGTGAAAAAAACTTCTGAGATCAGGCCTTCTCAGGCAACATACTAACCTCTGTCCCATGCCCAGTCTCAAGGGGATCCCCAGTAGAGCTAGCAGCCATGCTAGCCCATGTCAAGGAGCTTAAGTGTCTCTACAAGTGGGCTGCCCCACCAGGGAAGGCCGTCCAGGACCTAAGGAGAGCAGCAAGGTATGCAGGGGCAGTGGGTGACCTTACAGGCAAGAGGTGGAGTCCCACAGGTACCCAAACAAGGGTAGCAAAGAAAGACCTGTGATGTTGATAACCATCCAAAAAGTTCTGCCAAAAGTCCAAATACTGCCAAGCAAGTCCATGATCACAAGGAAGATCTAAGGTTAGGCCAGAAAGCCAAGGCAGTAAGGCAAGGTCAGGATCAACAAACTACAGGGCTTACTATGGCAGGCTTTAGCTTTATGGTAGGCTTAGTCAAAGATCAAGGGCAAGGGCCTGAGATTAAATGCAGCTTCTGAGCTGATCAGATATCTCACACGTTTCTCACAGCTTAGCTCTTTTCAATGGAAGGTTGATCTGAGGTTGCATAGCTGCACCATGTCAGAGCTAACCTTGAGCACAGGGAGCCAGAACTCTAAACTTGAAAGAAGAGATTGCAGAGACAGTTGGCAGAAAATTCTGAGGCTGATCAGGGCCTTGACAATAATATGTTCATGTCTAAAACAACAGAAGATGGGCCATGTCTTCGGCCCGTAACCAAAGCCACGTCTTGGGCCATGAAGATGATCAGAGGGGTGGGGCAACTCTGCTATGCAGACAGATTGAGAGAGCTGGAGTCGGTCAGCCTGGAGAAGGCTCTGAGGAGACCTCATAGCAGCCTATCAATATCTGAAGGGAGCCTTCAGGAAAGCCAGGAGGGACTATTTGTCAGGGAGTGTAGTAACAGGACAAGGGGTAACAATTTTAAATTGGCAGCGGGGAGATTTAGATTAGATCTTAGGAAGACATTCTTTGCTGTGAGGGTGGTGAGGCATAGGATCAGGTTGCCCAGAGAAGCTGTGGCTGCCCCATCCCTGGAGGGGTTCAAGACCAGGCTGGATGGGGCTTGGAGCAACC
>JAOQGH010000023.1:88576253-88587026 GCA_025769975.1 Gallinago jamesoni
TTTTCTTTTTCTTTTTCTTTTTCTTTTTCTTTTTCTTTTTCTTTTTCTTTTTCTTTTTCTTTTTCTTTTTTTCTGGTGTAAATAAGGCCTTTTTTCTTATTTATATCTACTAAAAATTCCTGCCTAACATTCTAAAGAAATAAATTACAATTTGCTCCAACTCCCAAATAGTAATGTATCTTTTCAGGTATGTTTCTCTTTGTTTTGGTCAAACCAGAATGCAGTGTTTGTCAAGAATTCCCCAGTGACAGCTGCTCTGTGCTATTTAAGCATAAATCAGTATTTGTAGCTTGATTTTCCTGAGTAATCTTTATGTGGAGGTATTGGGGACAACATTGTTTTACTTAAATGGCATTTTATATGACAGGTAAACACTGGGCTTACCAGAGGTGAATTTTAGATTTCTGGGACAGTTGACAAGTAAATTGAGATAAAAATGCTTGGCATACTGCCAGATTGGGCAGAAAATTGAATAACAGAAAAACAACTAAAAATTCTGCATGGGCTTGGCTGTGAAATGAGACTGTTTCCAGCTCCTGTACAAACTGTAATTTTGTGCATCAGGCCTTCCTTAAATTCCTCAAATATCTCTGTCCTGATTGTTTACATTTCATGGAGATTGAGAAGCAGGTGCCACGGTGTTTAAACAGTCCTCCTATTTGCAAAAGAAAAATTTATTAGAAGGCAAATATAAATGTTTTTAAATATTAGTGGTATGCACAAGATGTTGAAAATTCACTGGCTTTCTACCTACTTAATATAATTTCAGCAATATAAAAAAATCATAATCAGAAAATTTTATAAAGGTTATTAAGGAAGAAGTATAAAGTTGAAACAGTGATTCTTCTGTAATCGGCTTATTGATAGCCAGTTTTTATCTTAATAGGGGGAAGGCATATTAGGAAATACATGACCTGAAATCATACACGTCTGGCCCGTTTCAAACCAAACCAGTCAGAGGCTTTTCCTGAAGCAGACTGCAGTTGTAGTGGCCCCATTTGTATGCACAGAGATTTATAAAACCAAACAAAAACTTCTGCTGTCTCCTTGGACAAGACACTTTCCTTATACACATTAGTCGTTCTCCAAGGGACAACTATAAGATGGTGGTCTGGGATCTTTCAGTAGTGGGAACAGAAGCATTTGCAGACTTTCCTTTCCATTCTTCTAGAAAGTTGTCTTGGGGTGGGGTGAACTTCCTGATGGGCATTCTTCTCCTCTCCGTGGACTGAACAGGAGACAATGGGATACAGAGCTGTTTTCCAGCTTCTCTATGCATAGATTAGATATCTCAGCCATTAAGCAAGTGACTCTTAATTTACACTAATTCTGAACCCATGCTGTGCTTCAGAAAATGTCTCAAACATAAATAACTGTAGCTTTTCCTTTTTTTTCCTCTTTGGCATTTGGTGGTCTAGCAACATTTTTGAGTGGAATAAACTTTCATAGCCATAAGGAATTTGCTGATAAAAATGGTAAAAGAAATAGATTCTTTTGTTAAAGTTATTGAGGACCTCAAGAAATGTGTCTTGCAAGTGAATTACCAGATAGCAATTGTCAGAGCTCCCCAGTTCCCAGAGGAATTGTAACTCCCTGGTAGAGAAAAATTGGGGGTTATTGTGACATAGGAAGTGCAATAATTCGTATAGCTAAAAACTGTATAAAAGCAGCATGATTTCTGTACCAGCTCATGAAGTTGTGCAGCGATTTCCCATAGAGTAGAACAGAGCAAGAGAATGACTCTGATTAATATGGATGTCAGCAAAGAGGATTCCTGTACCTCTGGCAAAAGTGGGTGCTGAAGCTGAAGAAGGAAACCGGTGGGGTTTTTTGTATTTTAAGTTTTAGTTTTATAATTAAATATGTATGAGAAAAAATAGTGGAGAACTTCAAATGACATCTTCTTGGTAGAATATTCAGCAGAAGTGAATGGTGTATTGTCACAAAAGTATTATTACCATAGACTTCTAGACTAGAAAGTTCAGTTGATGCAAAGGAGCTATTTTGCTTATGGTAAGAGCTGGAATAGATAACAAAGATTTTAATTTTTTTTCCTTATACTGTCCTAAAAGTAATCGTATTCCCTGCAAAATAAGAATTGAGGTTTCTTTTCATTTCTACCTTAGAGATAAACAGTATCAAGTGTAGATACTGTTTTTACTCATCTTCTTCCTAATTCTGGCTTGATTCTGAGATGTAACAGTCGCACTTAACGGATTAGGGAGGTGGTAAGTAATTTCAGGCCAAGTGGAATTAATTATGAACTTTAGTGTGGTGTTTTCTATTCTAACTGTCACTTTATGATCATTCTGTTTTAAATCTGAATAAGATGTCTGAATGCACGCCTTTCAAAAGAGTACCAGGCAAACTGTTTGGAGAACTTCAGATCCCTTTGTAGAGAAAGATCCTTTTAAATACTAGGCCCCTCATTTTTATCTCCTCGAATTTTTAGAGCTGACTTTGGTTTCCTCTCAGCTATGGAAGATTCAGTATCATGCCATGAGTGCAAGAAGAGCTATTGCTGACTGGGGTTTGAGACATGATGTGCCCCTACTTGCCTCACCTTACTTACTTCAGGGTAAGCATAAAGCTGGCAAGAACGTCTGTGCAGCAGGTCAGTTCCCCATCGGGTACCCAGATGGCAGACCCATTTTGCAAAGCCTTCCACCCGAGCTCTGATCGCAGACAATGCTGCCTTTTCAGCGGGTCAGAAGTGCCAGCTGTATTCTCTATAGATCACAACTGTTAACGCTCACCTCCCTCCCAACTTGCATTAATGACTTGACTGCCATTACCTCTCGTTCCTGCTTTCTCATTTCTGCTCTCTCTTACCAGCTCGCATCCTCTCCTGTCTTATCCTCATTGTTGCTTGCTTATCTGAATCATAATATTTTCCTAGTTTCTCACCTGGCATTTTTTTGTTTGTTTGTTTTGCTTTGTTTTCTATTCAGAAAATAATCTTAAGTGATTGATTCAGTATTAGGGGATAGGGAAGGAAAGATGATTGCTGACCTGATTTTTCAGGAGACAGAGTGTAACCTCGGCAAGTTTGTTGGTGATACAAAACTGGGAGGGGTGGCTGACACTCCAGAAGGTTGTGCTGCCATACAGTGAGACCTGGGCAGGCTAGAAAGTTGGGTGGTGAGGAACCTCATGAAGTTCAACCAGGGCAAGTGTAGGGTGCTGCACCTGGGGAGGAATAACCCCCTGCACCAGGAGAGGTTGGGACTGACCTGTTGGAGGGCAGCTCTGAGGAGAAAGACCTGGGATTCCTAGTAGACAACAGGATGACCATGAGGCAGCAATGTGCCCTTGTGGCCAAGAAGGCAAATGGCCTTCTGGGGTGCATTGAAAAGAGCATGGCCAGCAAGTGGAGGGAGGTCATCCTGCCCCTCTGCTCTGCTCTGAGGGGCCCCATCTGGAGTCCTGTGTCCAGTTCTGGGTCCCCCAGTTCAAGACAGACGAGGAACTGCTGTAGAGAGTCCAGCGGAGGCTACAAAGATGACCAAGGGAATGGAGCACCTCTCTTAAGAGGAGAGGCTGAGAGACCTGGAGAAGCCTGAGAGGGAATCTGATCAATGCTTATAAATGTCTAAAGGGCAGGTGTCAAGATGATGGGGTCAGGCTCTTCTCAGTGGTGTACAGTGACAGGACGAGGGGCAATGGGCACAAACTGGAACACAGGACATTCCATCTGAATGTAAGGAAAGACTTCTTAGCTTTGAGGGTGGCAGAGCCCTGGAAGGGGCTGCCCAGGGAGGTGGTGGAGTCTCCATCTCTGGAGACATTCAAAACCCACCTGGACACGTTCCTGTGCGACCTGCTCTGGGTGGACCTGCTCTGGCAGGGTTTGGACTAGATGATCTCCAGAGGTCCCTTCCAACCCCATGTGGTTCTGTGATTCTGTGATTTTTGTATTATAGACTTAAAATGTTGTGCTTTCAGTGTGTAGTTCCTGCAGTGCATTGCCAGATTTTGATTGTTGTTCTGTTCCCATCTGTATTAGTTGTGTGAAATGTGAAAAAAACCCTGCCTTCTGGAGTCACCTACAGTATTACAAAGGCGATTTTATAGCCATATGATGCTGTGAGCATTGATACTGGTTCTAATCTTTAAAATAGTTGATGTTTAAGTTACTTCCCTTCTGTTTGTTCAAAGTTTAGTTGTAAGAGACTGAAAAAAGCAAGTTGGTTTATGAGTAGAGGTGAAAAAGCTCAGTTTTTTATGGATACATCTGCTTCTTCCCCAGTGGTAGCTCTCATGCTTTCTAGCCATGGGGGTTATCAGGATGCCAGCGGTGGCACGGGGCTGGGTGCCAACTGCCAGCACTTTGTAGAAAGGGCGTCAGAAGGGAACAATTTTAGCCAGAGTTGTGAAGTTCTGCTGGGGGCAGGCCAAATTGTCCCCCAAGGTAAGAGCTGCTCCCGATTTCTGTTGTAATAATGCCTGATCCTCTCTACGTCCCTCATGGTACATTGAAAAAGGAAAGAAACAACGCAGGCTTTAGCTGAAGCAGAACCACACACAGCTGAATTTCTCCTGTTTTTTTAAAAAATTATTATTTATTTATATTTTTATACCTTCAGTGAGAAAACTTAACAGGTTTCTCCATTTTCTGTATGTTGTTGAGGTAGCCCACGTGTTGCGACATCTCTTACGTGACTGGCAGATAGCGGTCATGCAAGCCTCAGCTCGTCTCATCAAGCTCAGATTGTAATTAATGAACTTAGTCATGCAGTGTATTTGATGTTAAAATCCACACTCGAGCATGAAACAGAATCCTGGTTTAGGAACTATTTATACTTTAATGATAATAATAAGACAATTTCCTGCACTAATTACATTGCAGGTGTCGCGTGTAATTTAAATAGGTTACTGCTAGAAGACTCTGCCCCCACTTTTACCCGAGTTCAAGGAGGGGCCAAGACTTACCATCTTCTCAGTTTTTTGCAGTCAATATATGTGTGAGAAGTAGTACTTCTATATATCTCATTATATATAACATGGAAACCATTACTGTGAATATAACCTACTATTAGCCCTGGATATAAAAAGGTTTCATGCCCATTTTTGCCACAGTATCCAAATACTGTAAATAATAAATAAATTATTTACATTTGTTAATAATTTTACTTCCAATTCCCATAAAATAAGTCTGTACCAAAGAATGATGCTACTTGTATGATTAGAAATCTCTGAACTTCAATCTCTGTTGTAGTCTTGGCTTCTTTATACCTTCTTGTTTTCTAAAGATCTGTGCTGCCTGTGCATATATATCTTTTTTGAAAACTAACTTGAAAAGTGGATTGTGTAAGAAAATGCTGTGTGTATAGTTTTTTTTTTTTTTTTGGTTGGTTGGTTCGTTGTTTTTTTCTGCAGTAAAAAATAAAACTTAAGGCTTGATTTTGCTGTGGCTGTCCTCCGGGACTCGCTGGAATGATTGACCTCATTGAGAAGGCCCAAGAGACCGGTTGATACGACTCATTAAATGTGAAACCTCAAAGAGATGTAGTTTTTGGAGGTAAAACACAGAAATGTAAAGAAAGTGAAAGTTGAGGTATTTTTGGCATGCTGAGTGTAAAGAAAAAACACTGCTACACGCATAGGCCACCTGAGACAGGAGCCTTTGAAAGAGATTAAAAAACAAAGGCATCGTATGAGTAATCTTGTCCCTTCACCCTGCTGCTATATTCTGTCAGATTCCGCCAAACCGGGGAGGCATGAATTCTTTACAGTTAGCACAGCAAGCATATTTCTACTCTGGCAAGTCACCTGTTTCAATTTAAGACCCTTTTCTCATATCCTCCTGTCATTCCTGTCTACAAAGAGCCTGACTATCTCCTCACTAACCTCCTGGTAGGTACTGAGAGGCTGCTGTTAGGTTCCCCTCAAACTTTCCCTGAAGGCTTCTCATCTTCAGCATGAACATCATGCTGGACCCTTGCTCCGTCGCAGCAATTGTGGTTTTTTTTTTTGTGAAGCTTTTTTTTTGTTGTTTTTTGCACGTGGGAACCTTCGGCAGGGGTTGAAATGGAATGGAATCACTTCATTAACACTGCGCATCCCTATAGGAGAAGGTAGTGTGTACCTGAAAAAAAGGGAATCCTCGCTGTCAGCTGTGGGCTAGGTACACATACAGTGACACAGAAATACAGAGAGTGAAGGAAGTGTAAACAGCAGTTTGGTAGTTCTGATTATTTATTGGTGTGAAGGGAAAAGGTTGAATACATTGTAGTTTTGACAAAAAAAAATAATATTTATTTATATGGAGTCATTGTTTGAAAATCTTTTCCAGCATGCAGTACAGTAATATTTTACTGAAGATTCCAGCTATAAATGGAAGTCCTACTAAGCAGCTGGGCACCACTGAGAAAAGACCAGCCCCGTTCAGTCGTGCTCAGAGGGTGCAACCTGCTCTGGGTGGACCTCCTCTGGCAGGGAGTTGGACTAGTTGATCTCCAGAGGTCCCTTCCAACCCCATAGCATTCTGTGACATAGAAATAGCCAAAGATAGAAGCTCCATTATCCACAGGAGCATAAACTCACAAGTGTATTAAGTGTTTTGATTACAGAAGTCATAGAATCCTAGAATAATTTAGGTTGGAAAAGACCCTTAAGATCATCTAGTCCAACTACTAGTCCTAACATCTAGTCCTAACACTGCCAGTTAAACTGCTGAACCATGTTCTACACATCTTTTAAACACCTCCAGAGATGGTGATTCAGCCCCTTCCCTGGGCAGCCCATGCCATGCTTAACAACCCTTTTATCTCTACCTGCCTTTAAAAAAACACAACTTAGAGTTGCCTAGCTTCCCTGAGTTTTTAAATTTCAATACCTCGTGTTGTGAAGCTGATGCAGCTGAAGCTCACCGGGATGGAAGAAACCCAGTAGGTACCGGCAAAACTTAGTGGAGCTTGCTGGTCGGCGGGGCTGCAGACCCGGCTGTGTACGCGCTCGCCTTTTCCCATTCTGACATTAATGTGAATTCCTGAAAACAGAAAAATACAGAGAGAGCTGTACGTACACGGGGGAAGGAGCTACGGCTGAAAGAATCCCAGAGGCCAAAGGGCTTTCCTGTTTCTTAGGAAAGCGAGCGTTAAACGTTCAGAGTCAAAGATGAAAAACAGCCTCAATTTTTTATTTTTTTTCTTTTCTTTTCTGAAGGCTTGGGCGATGAGCGCTCTGCTGCAGGACAAATAGCAATCTGCAGAGCCAACACAGAGGTCAAATGAAAAAGCTGCCCGTAAGTGCAGTGGCAGGATTACAAGCAAAGCTTATGTTCTATGGAAAGAGATTGTGTGCTGTTACGGTGTGACAATACACAGAAAACCACAACTGTGGGGTTTGTTAACAGCTATTCTGGGAAGGTATATGGCCATTTGTGATTCAAGGAGCACATTTTGGGGGGTTTCACAAAAACCTGAAGCCTGTTAAATAATCTTCAGTGCTTTGTCTCGCTAACTCTTTCCGTGTTTATGGACATAAAGCAATTGCAGCGATTTTACTACCGAGCAGATTCCTTTAAAAAGCCTGCTGGTAAGTAGCATGAATATGCTGGCTGTTATAAGCCAAATTGGCCTCAAATCCATAGAATACTGGAGAGTATTGTCTTGCCAGGCGGCATCGTTTGTGGCCCTAGGAAGATAAATGTCAGGGAGAATGAAGTACAGTTTTTCTATCTGCAGTGAGGAGAGGATAAAAAAGAAAAATAAGTCCCTTTTAAGTGTACTCTTCTGTCATCTGATTGGCTTGCAGCCATGTGTTCACATACTTTTTCCAGTTAAATAGGAGTTGCATCTGCCCTTGCGAGGGGTGGCGCAGGGTGCTGGAGGTGAAGAGGAGGCAGATAAACCAGCCAAGCCAGACGACATCATGAGGGAAAGTCTTAACTTTCAGCCTAGCAACATTCCATTAGGGTTTTTTTTTGACAGAAATAGTTGGCATATTTGATGAAGGTGGCAATTCCATAATTAGGTTGTGGAATGACTTCCTCCCTTTCCATACTGTGTTGTTTATGCAAAGACTTCAAAACTCATTCATTCTTGCATCAAAAAAACCATGTCAATGCCTAACTTTGAAAAAACTATTCTTGACTTATGGGGAGCCAAAGCTACTAGATATGTTCCAAGTGCTATCATCTTCACACCCTTTTTCTTTCAGGCACTGATCCTAGTTGTCTGTTTAACCTAATTTGATCTAAACCTTTACGTCTAGTTTTATAAATTCTCGGCGTTGGTCTTTGACACAAGAAAGTTGACATCAATTTTCAGATTCATCTCTGTCTCCTTGACAGATGTAAAAGAGCACGCTACATCTTTGCTACCATTAGCAGAATAAGAAAGCAGTAGATTGAAGAAAAATGCCTTTGTATCCTGATCTCTCTCCAAATTCTATTTACAGATTTTAGTTACGCTCACTATTATGAGGATTCTTACCTGGAATTTCAAGGCTTGCATTTGAACGTGCAAAACTTCATCCATTTGGAATTTAAGACCCACAATTCTCATGGACTCCTCCTGTATATTGAACGGAGCCCAGAAACAATAGGAGATTTTTTAATTCAACTTTTCATCAACCATGGCACCTTACAGGTAAGGCATCAAAATCTCCCACTGAAGGAGAAGTAAGTAAAACCTAGGATCTGTTTAAGCCAAAACCCTCCTCATGTGCAAGTTCATTAAAGTTGTTATAATTTTAACATTTAACAGGCTGTGGAACTGAGGGAATTGTCATCTGAAAATGTACTATGTAAGGGAATAGTTTGTCTTTGTTGTTGTGTGGCTCTGAGTAGAAACCTTTCACTGCTAATTTACAGTTCCACAGGATCCCAAGAAATGTTTGCTTGGCTTTTGTGGATAAACTGAATAGGAATACATTTGTGTATAAGCATTAAGGGGTAAAGTGTGTATCCTAGTGTATCTTTACCTTTGGCAAATTACTTCTTCTTTTCTGAGGAAGAGATAAAGCTTAAGCTTTATGAAGAGATGGGCAGATATCAAAGGGGCTATGAAAAGATAGTAAAATAGAAGATACTTTTCTCATAATGAATCTACGATTTTCCTGTTTAAATTTTTGAAAAGTTTGGCCGTAATTATATTCTTCTACAAGGATTGTGAAATGTCTGTCAGGAAAAGTATATTTAAGTTATATCTGTCTTCACGTTTAAAGAATATGATCATACTAAAAAGTTATGAAATGCAGATAAACACACGCACACAAAAGAAAATAACCTTTAACTTCTTTATTTTTTTTTAACATTGTGGTTTACTATATTTTATTGTGTTGTGACTATCTTTATCCAGAACAAATGAGATTAGACAGGGGCAGGAAGTTATCCAAGGTTTAGAAAAAAGTTGACAGCTTTAAGTCCATCACATTCACGGTACAGTAATGATGCAGAAAAATATTTTTCTAACATATCATAAGGACCATAAGATATGAAAGTACTTTAATTGACAAAAATCTATTCAAAGATCCCAGTGTGCCATGTTAAAACTAATTGAATTCACTTAATCATTCACAAAGCCGGTCAATTAAATGTAGATTTAAAGCCCAATGAACAAATGGTTCTAAGCTCACAATCAAGCTACAATTACAAGTAGACAAAGCATGAAATCAAGTGCTTGTTCACATTAGTATAGGAAATTAAATGGTGTTCCAAATTTCTAAAGCCTGCATGCTACATTACGTGTTTGGAAGTGTAAGGAGGCCATAAAATGGTAAGTAAAATTCACCCGTGGCCAATGTTAATTTGAGCTGGGCTGCAGATGGTCAGCTTCTTTGCAAATCAGGCTTTCTTTTTGTCTTCAAAAGCAGGTTATCATTCCAAACAAGCTTAGGAGATGATGAAGGATATATCACTTGAGGGACACAGTCTTTTTATATGGAAAACAGTCAAATCCTCATGGTAAAATTATCTCATTTTGTTCATGAAGTATTTATACTTATCCCACATGAACAACTGTAACGGAGAAGATCAATTACACTATTTTTTGGGGTTTTGTTTTTTTACCAAAAAATATCTTCTAAATGCCACATAACTATCAGAGAGGAAGCTTCAAACCTCTATAAAGAAATTATGTTTTTGCCTAGTGCAAAATTCATTGATAGAAGTCAGTGTTGCATGATTCTGTAGAGACCAAAAGGACAAGTAAGTCCAAAAGTGGGTTAAAAGGAAGATAGGTTCATCATGATTTAAATTACTCTTCTGAATGTTACCCTGGCTTGGGCAGTCTTTGAATGACTCGTTGCTA
This sequence comes from Gallinago jamesoni, assembly GCA_025769975.1. Taxonomy (NCBI): domain Eukaryota; kingdom Metazoa; phylum Chordata; class Aves; order Charadriiformes; family Scolopacidae; genus Gallinago; species Gallinago jamesoni. Next base: position 88,586,510 of record JAOQGH010000023.1, read on the forward strand.
GAAGTTGGAATGGTGTATTTGGTGAATTATCGGATGCAAACTCTGCTTGTTTTCTTCCTGTGTTCTTCCCCAAGTATTCATTAATAGCTCACTGATGATGGAGCTAGACAGATATTTGACCCATGGGGCAGCTTTTCTATTACTAGATAGTTTGGGCATTAACTGTAAGAAAAAGAATCGTAGAACGAGGCCTTACAGACGAAAAAGTAACAAGCTGTGAGGGTGGTGAGGCACAGGATCAGGTTGCCCAGAGAAGCTGTGGCTGCCCCATCCCTGGAGGGGTTCAAGACCAGGCTGGATGGGGCCTTGAGCAACCTGCTCTGGTGGAGGTGTCCCTGCACTCCCTGATGACCCAACGTTAGGCATCCTTTCTTTACTAAGGGGTTGGTCAGGCCCTGGAAGTGGCGTCCTGGGGAGGTGGTTGATGCCACCAGTGTCTCCTTGTTGAAGAGTCGGTTGGCCAATGCCCTTCAGACTGGGCCTGTGGGGTGCTTTGGGGTGCTTTTGCTGCAGTGGG
>JAOQGH010000023.1:88587126-88605731 GCA_025769975.1 Gallinago jamesoni
ACAGTCAAATCCTCATGGTAAAATTATCTCATTTTGTTCATGAAGTATTTATACTTATCCCACATGAACAACTGTAATGGAGAAGATCAATTACACTAGTTTTTTGGCTTTTATTTTTTACCTGCTGGGCTGCAGATGGTCAGCTTCTTTGCAAATCAGGCCCAAATCAGGCCCATAATATCTGGTTGCACAATCCGCAAAGATTGAAGCATTTTCATGCAGGCTAGGAAGCATAGATGTGTGCTTGTGTGTGTTTCTGCTACAATAGAGTCCCTGATCCAGAACTTTAATGAAACATTAGTTTTTCTTGACACACATGATATGCTTCAGGTTTTTATGAAACCATGTTATTTTTAAATTAAAGTTTCTAGGCCTGTAACTGTTTAATTATTAGAAATCACGTAATAAAGGCATTTTTCCTATTCTGTAGTACCAGTTTTTATGTGATGAAGCAGGAGAAGTCAAAAACATCACTGCTACTGCTAGAGTGGATGATGGCCACTGGTATGGAGTGCAAATTAGGTAAGTTTGATATTTTACTGCTGTCTGTGTTTATAATTGCTTCAAAGATCATCTAGGTTGGATAGTTAGTAAACTGTGATGGTATTTTATCTCATTGGCTATGAGTGGTACCTGAACATGTGGAATAAAATCATGCGATGGCAGCGTGGACAGCAGCATGTCCTTGGAAATTAAGTTTAAAACTATAGTTCAGTTGGACAGTGCTCATCACATCACTGATGTGCTTTATGGATAGAAATTTATTCTCACTGAAATCATGCAGTAGGACAAACATAAACATTCAGGCCGGGAAGCTGCCGTGTAGTAGGTCCAAGCTACGCCAGGAAATAGTTGAATTTCCAACACTGAGAGTGTGACTAATAGAAAAATCTTGGGAAATAGGTAGGCAGGCAGAAGCAGCACCATGACTTTTGTTGCTGTCACTGACTTGCAACTCATGGAAGGATATATTACTCCTGTAAGACCAGCCATACTTGCAACTGAAGGAGGATAAAATGAAAGAACAATGATGTAGGTGGTAGGTTTTCTATTTTCGTTGTTCACAAATGATGTTTGTTTCCTGTCACAGCAATGGGAAAGGCAAATGTATGTTTTTGTGTAATACATACATGCACTGTTGTAAGAAACCACAAGAAGGCTGACTGAAGCAATTATATTTGGGTATCTTACAGGCAATCAAAGGGGGAAAATAAAAGCACCTAGTGTTGTCTGGAAATAGAAAACCAAAGTGCAGCAGCCCATGTAATCACACTCATTGGTGGCTCCCTTGTACTGTGCATCTGAACAAAGCAATTCTGACCTACCACATTATGACCTACCAAAGTCAACTATACTTGCTTTTGGCACAATTACAACAACAACAGAGGAAAAAAAAGGCAGAAAACCAAGTATGTTTTTGGTTTAGTTGAGAACTGCTCTAGAACAGATGCCTAAACACAGTTCAGACATCAGTTACAGATCACCAGGGTGCATTAATCTTATTACGAAGTTAAACTGAGAATCTGGATCAGTAATAGAAAGTGGATCCTTTTCAGATGCTTGTGAAAAAAGATTCTTTGCACAGAGGCAATGGTGACCTGCATATATTTTGGGTTTGGGTTTTTTTTAACCAAGCAAATGTACATAGATCTATCTATTGACCGAATACCTGTGCTGTAAGAATCCATAGCCTTTTAAGAACTTGGAAAGTTTTGGGTTCGTTTTATGGAAGAATTGGGCATGAGAGTTCTTCAGGTGCCTGGTTCCTATTGACAGATTAAAATAGGTCCAAGTCATCTAATACAGAAAGAAGAAAGAGAGCTAACTGTCTGCTTGTGTCTCAGGAGTACATGACAAAAAAAAAACCAAAAAAACAAAATTGTGGAGGAGTACAGAAGGAACAAAAGTGGAATAAGCCTTTTTATAGCTGTATGTGTCCCAGATGTAGCAGTGTTGCAGGACAACTACAACTGGATCTTTAGTTTCTGTGGGAAACAGTAGTGGTGATTGTACCCCTTGTGTTGTGCCTGGCTGTGCCAGGTGGCAGTGAGTCGTGGTAGGAAGGACGGCACTTTGTTGCTGCATTTCAGCTATCTTTGCTGAGAAAATCATGTATTTTTTTCCCAACGTGGTAAACCAGGGAAACCAAGCTCCAGACCCCCACGGTAAGACAAGGCGAACTAATGCGAGGAGCAAAAGGCAGTAATTCACTGCAGTTGTGCTTATCAGCCAAAAAGGGAATAACATAAAAGCAAAGCGTTGCTGATGTAAGCGCTTCTCTGATGGGGAAGCATTAGAAGGCATCTCTATGGCACTGGTAACAGTGGGATTCTCCAGTACCTTGAGGAACACAGGCAGTTCTGTTTCTTTCTCTGCTTGTGACTCCCTCTCAATCTCAAAATAGAGGAAGTAGAATTAGAATTGTTTTTAGAGAAGAGATACAAAGATGATAAAAGCATTAAGCAGCTTCTGTATGAACAGTGACTAAATAATCAAGGACACTGCAAGTCTGCTAAAGACAGCTGAGGGAAAATACCAAAGAAGTCTAAAAAATCCCAGGTGACACAGAGAAAGTGGGTAAAGACAGGAGACATAAAACTTTTAGTCTGTTAGCTGCCTTAATCCATTAGAATTCTGTTGTTATTCCTTTGTTGTTCATTTTAAGAAAGATTTAAGATTCTGAAGGTAACATTAGTGCCTGAACTCCCACTATTGTAGCAACTTTAAAGAAAATATCCTTTCCCCTGGTGCTGGAGACTTTAGAAGTGCCACGTCATTGACATTACTCAGGGGTGCATTAACTACTCTGATGTGAGTGCACCTATTTTATGCATTTTCCCCCAACTCCATGGAGCAGAAAATAACTTGAATCGATAAATCAGGCTATGTCAATAGCTGGAAAGAAAAAGAGCACCATTTCTGTTTCTGGTGTTCCTTTTGGAGCCTAAAAAGGAATGAAGGAAAAGTTGTCTTCTCTCATTTGCAGAGAATGGTAATTATTTCAGGACAGCTCAGATAGACCACGATGAGTTTTGCTGTTGAAAGAAAGGAATTCATACCTTTTATGGGATGCAGGCTAATTAGTGATTAATTAATCACTCTGCTCACTTTAGTAGACTGGAAATGGGTTTGAACATTTTTCTAAGGTATAAAATCTTAATGGTGCAGATGTCAGAAGGATTTGATTAGAAGTTGCTTCTTATTTTCATCTAGTGCATCTTCACATGTGCTTGAGTTAAGAAAATGTATGTGCTATACAGAAAAGTGTAACAACCACTGCTTTACACACTCTTTTCTTTATTACAGTTGCATATATATTACATGTATATACACACAAATACATATTTATTACATATATATTGTTGACAGATTTGATAGTCTCAGTCTTAAAATATGTTTTACTTATTTTATGTAGTTTAATTTAATCAGCTCTAATAAAATGCAACATAGTAAAACTTAAAATAACTCGGATGACAAATTGTCATAGCCTATTCAGCAGCTGTCTAGAGCTTTGCAAATACTATTTAATCTTCTCGGAACTGATTTGCAGTGAGATAAGTAACTTGAGTTTTGAACAACGGTATCGGGGAAGTTGGCAAAGTCAGGATGGGAATGTAGGAGGCACTGAAGACTATAACACTGTGGATATCCACAGTGTGGGATTCTCTTTGTTCTGCAGATGTGAAGTATTATGAATAGACATCATGGGTAATTAAAAAAAATAATATGGTTTTGTACTAGTTTGTTGACAGAAACTGCTTGTTCTAATTACTTAAAATATTCCTGTTTGGAGCCCTTTTGATGTGTCCCTGCAATAGAAAGATTTTTGTCCTTCAGATTCACTAAAAGCAATGCATTTCAGCTACTGACGATAAGTCATCTGCAAAGAACATACTGCCTCTACAATATCATATTAAATGAAAGAAATAGACTTAAAAGTAGTGACCGTTGTGCAATACAAATTGAAATATAGGGAAAATTAGATAGTGATAATATCTTTCTTTTCTGCAGAACATTTCACTGCTTCCTTTATCCCACAGAAACCATTCCTAGTGTGAATAAAAGAAATGTCACGCCTTTTAATGTTTGCAAATAAATGTGTGTGTTACTGCCAGACACTGCACTATATCCAGTTCTCGTAGTTCACCACAATATTCATACTGAAAGTACAAGAGCCACACTGTTGAAACATATTTTTCAAGATGATGGAATATTGTGGCTACAACAATTGTAATAATTTAGCAAAATTGGATATAATAAGAGGACTGGATTTGCATCCAAATCTTGGATAGACCGACAATTTTGGATAGGGTATATACCTTTTTGCATCGGATTAGTCTGTATCTATGGCATTGGCTGCTAAAAGCAATACCTTGCCAAGGTTTGCCTCAGAGAGAGTTCTGTGCTATGTGGAAGTTGGAACTCAGATTTGTTTGCTAAGTCTAGCTACTAATGACAATCAGTGCAGCTGTTTCACTCCCGTATCCGATTGTATGGTTTGGGTTTTCTTGAGAACGTCACCAGAAAAATGAAAGAGCTACAGAGAAAAATGGATACGGGCAATATCCCACAGGGATTAAATTCCTGCAGGGTATTAGGAAGGGAAGGAAATATTAAAGGGAGTCAAGGACCGGGAGCTTTACACGCCTGGCTTTGTTGTGAAGACAGTTACCTTAGTGTTAATGCAGGGGATGCTTTAGCAGAACCTTCTCATTCCAGTCCTTGTAACATACTATTCATTAACTGCTTTATCTTCAGCCTTTGTCATTAAAACAAGTTGTTAAAGTAACGTGTGTCGCAGAGACAGGCCAAAACTGCAGCACCAGTATTAGAAACTTGTCCTTTTCTTGGTCCACTGTGCTCCATTTCAACAAACATGTCGGTACTACTAATAATAGTGTCTTAATTTCATTGATCAAATGAAAAACGTTTTTGTTTTACTTTTAATCTCATATCACAATTGTCAATTGCTTTTAACAAATCTATCAGTTTATAAATTGTTTATACAGTAGATGTCACCAATGCAACTTCTTTCTTTAAAATAAGCTTATCCATTTTGAACTTTTTTTTTCCAATCGACCGCGACCATGAAGATTAGAAAACTGGTGTAGATGTGCCATCAGTCTAGAAACCAACTGCAAAATGGGGCAATTTGCTTTTTTAAAGGCTGTGTTATTCTCCTCCTTTAACTCATAATGTATGTAATTTGAAGTTTGCACTAGTTAACTATAGGACTTTTGGTGATTGATTGTCTTGGTTTTGAGATGTAGATGTTTTCTGATTCCTCTAGTCAGAAAAAGATCTTTCTAATCATGCCATAATGCAACATATGCTCACTCTGGAGCTTGTGTATTGCTTGGTTTTGATAGCTTTTTATGAAGGCCTGAGATAATCCATATGGTGCAAAATATGCTGTATTTATTATCCTTCAGAATATGCTACAAAGCTCAGATTTTCCCTAGGGCTTTCAAGCAGGTAAGATAAAGAGATGATGGATAAAGTGGTTAGAAGAAGCTGCAGATGCTTCTCTGGGTTTCCTGTTACTTGTGTTTTAAATTCTATTTTTATTTTATCACAAAGGTGATGGCCTTGATTTTTAACATAACAGCGTATACATGAAGAGGTCATCCATCTGTTGTTTCATGTACTCTGCTTAGTGAAAACATACTTAATGGGCCATCTCCTTAAAAAACAGTGTAAGCCACAAGATATTAATAGCAATGGCTGCTGCTTAATTAGAGTAGACAAGTATTCAATATTTACATAGTGCTGTTAAGAAGTATATTTTTAGTATGAGATAGCTTTATGTTCTTTTCATTTTCTGGGCCTCTCCCAAGGAAGCTATCAATGGACTTGCATCAGCTAAAAGACATTTATTGAACTACTTGGACATACCCAGGGAAAAGCCTGCTTTATATTTATTACCAACACAAATTATTTAGGAAGTTGTTGGACCTCTAAACTGGCCATGGTTAGGGTCCTCACGAATATACTTTCTTAGCTATGGATGTGTTGGTCTTTTATTCAGTCCCTCCTAAAGCGCGTGGTGCAAAACTAGGAGGGTATGAAATCCAACACAAGTGCAGATTTATCTCATCGTTTCTGATTTTTGTATAGTCTGAAACTTTTCCCAGCTCAATGGCCTTACTTGGAAGAAGTCCAGTTTAGTACATTTAGTCCAATTTATTTATGATTTATTAACACTGGTAATAAAATGACATGTTTCCTAAATTTGACTGTATCTTGATTCTTAATTAGGTTATATCAATGTCTTAACTGTCCAGAATCCATTGCAGAGAGGCTAAGTGAATGAAAACAAACTGATTTGAGAATATAGTTTAGATGTAAAGGCATTTTTATTTAAAACAGAACTAAATCTATGGAAACTTGAAATACTCTTAGTAATGTCAAGACCTGGATTTGTAAAGTGCAAAATAGGAATGAATTGATCATGAAGTATCAAGAAAATTGGAAGGATTCTTTTGTGTTTCAGCTTGGTTTTTTGGACAGAGTTAAAGACATTTAACTTACGGTGACTATGACACAGACAAATAGGAAGAAGGGAAGAATATTCCCCCAAAAGGGTATTCTGGAATAGATCTGAAAAGAAAAAAATACTGACTTTGCAACAATAAAAAATGGCTATTGGCACAAGTAGCTTAAAAAGTGGAAAATTACCTTCTAGGTGCTGAAGATTCTTGTTAAACAGAGACACTGTTATTGCCCACTTACCAGAGCATGACAGTGCCCCAGAAAGGGCAATACTGCGTTGAAGCAAGAGAATCATACGAGATCCTGATTTATGAACTGTGAGATTAAAACCAAGTATGAATCAAAAAGTACTAAATAGAGGAAAAGTTTAGAAAACTTGCTAGTCAGAATATATCTTTATGTTTTTTCCAGTTCATTCTGAGCAGTACATGTAGAGAGAGTTAATTTTATTTTAATCCTTTCACAGATAAGTAGAAGGGGAGCTGGGTAATAGCATTCCCTCCTGTGACTAATTTTATTAATTACTTTATCTCATAAATACTTGATGATTGAAAAGTAGATTAATGTATCTTTCTATTTGGAGGTCAAGTGTAAAAAAAATGGTGATACTTTTTAAGAATAAGCATTCAATCAAGAATGGTTTTCAGATTATAGTTCTTTTTTTTTTGTCCAAGAACTTAAACCTCCTTTTTTCATGCCAGAGCACTATGGAAGTGAGACTTTGTAGCTGCTAGAGAGGAAGAGTGATGTAAATACAAATACAGCATCTCACAAAAAATCTGCATTATAGTTAAACAATAATAAACTTAGATGGGCAAATTGGTCTATACATAGGGTGAATACTAAGAATGCATTTATGATACCTGCTGCTGAAGATATATTAAGAAAAGTGATAGACAAACAATTAAGTTAGACTTACCCAGTTTGCTCTGTGAGTTTGCATTGATTTTGGTTGCTGAAGTTTATTTTTGTGTACAAATACCAGAAATTAGTTTCATATACAGTGCATATATGTAATTATCTATGTATTTATCTTCTGTTAATCTTAGGTAGTTTCAAAGTACCAGTTAGTTTAAATTCTATATTTTTTTCTGGAAAGAAAACATCTCAAACTTCAGTAGTACAACTACTTTACCAAAACTATTAGCTATTCCTTGAAGTGTCATTATTGTCAAAAACAAAATTAAATTTTTATTTCTAGATATGCAAATGGTTAATTTTTTTCTTACAATTGCCTTTCTCTGTCTTCAGGAGAAAAAGCAAAGAAACAACATGCCTTCTCTTACTGACTTCTGCATATCACTTAATTCCGTGACTTTTAGAGATACTGTCTCGACAATTTATGTATTTGCCAGAGGCTTTTCCTCAGGACATGTCTTCAGCTGGCTCTGTTTAAGCATATTTAAATCCTGTTCTATCCCATGTGATCTATACTGTAACTCAACTCCATTCTTCACATTATTAATTTCTCATACTGTTCATAAGTTCATAATTTTATTCTCATAATAGCCTAAATTGATAATTTTAAAAACAAATTGGTTCCAGCATTGTCTGACATTTTATACATTTGAAATAATTTTCCTTATAAAAAGTAATAGAACATAACAACGTTCTGTTTCTGAAAGTTTTTTAGTTGAAAAGCAGACCTAATATATAAAATGCACACAACCCAGTAGTTTCTTTTATATGTTTAAATGTGCTGAGCCCTTTGACTTCCCAAACAAAGTGATTTTCAGTTCTCATGTTTTCACGTGATGTCAATGTATTGTGTACAATTTATGCATATTAAGAGTAAGTACACCAGATATCCCTGTTTCTAGGGATAAAGCCAGTGCTGGAGTTAGAGAATATTTTGTAGAACTTATTTTCCCCTCTATGGATGAGCACACTACATCGTTTGAACACTACCATTTTTTTCTCAGCTGAAATTTCTAAAATTTGTTGGGTTTAGAGTTTCAGGCCAGAAGGGACCACTCATTTGACCACCAAGGGACCACTAGGTTGACCTCTTCTATGTCACAAATGGGCAGCATGTTGTTCAGAAAGCCACAGATTTCAGTTAAATCAAACCCTTCCTTATTCTTAAATATTTTCCTAAGATATGTTTTATTATGGTCAACTCTTCCTAAAGCTAGAGTAATGGTGAGGAATTTATAGAATCGTAGAATGGTTTGGGTTGCAAGGGACCTTAAAGATCATCGAGTTCCAACCCCCCTGCCCTGGGCAGGGACACCTCCCACCAGAGCAGGTTGCTCCGAGCCCCATCCAGCCTGGCCTTGAACCCCTCCAGGGATGGGGAAGTGTTATCTATAGATGAAGACAGAGGAAGATCACAAAGATAGATAGATATTACCTCTCCAAATAATTCTGGCTGGCAAAGCCCAGCCAGTATTTCAGTGACAAGGTGAAAATAAAAGCTGGGTAAGGATTCCTTTCTGACCCTGCTGACCCTGACTGTATGAACAAGCGGCGGCAACCATCTGAGAGGTGTAATTCATTCTCACCTCAAGGCTTCTTTTTTTACCAGAAAGATACCTTTTCACCACGACACTCGAGCTCCGCTATTTGAAAGATGTCCCAGGGAACGGAGAAACAAAAAATAGTTAGCCAGTTCTGCACTGGGAGGAAGATGCTGTTAGGCACTGCACGTCGCATCCAGAAGCCTGAAGGCATAAGTTTCATGAAAATAATTGTACCGAGGCAGATGCGAGGCGGCGTGAGTATGTGGAAAGATGATGCAGGCCGTCCTTCTCTCTCTGAAGGAAGAGGGATAGGCAGGGAGGGAGAGAAGCAGTAGAGCTGTCTTGTTCATTCAGACGGCGCCGGGTGAACGCAGCGCACTCCGACTCCCTCTCAGTAGGAAGGGAGCTGCCTTCCTGCGTTACTCCCTCGCAGACGGAGTCATCTGGAGGCAGGGAGAATGCTCCTCTCCTGCAAGCAAATGAGCTTTGTCTTCCTGAAGGACACGATGCAGCTTGCAGAGAGTCTGCAGCGGCAGCGCAGACTGGGAAAGTCCTGAAAAAGAGAAAAAAAAAAAAAAAAGGCAAAAAAAAAAAAAAAAGCAGAGTGTGGCTGCTGTAGGAAGCCAGCATTAAGGTGAGCCTTGTGAGATCATGGAAGGAAAAAGAATACAGTAAAGAATTTATTCAAGTTAGAGAATAAATTTTCTTTCGAGCCTTTTATTTGATCTATCACACTTATTCTACATTTTGATTATTTTAAAAGTTGCCCTTTACAGATCTGCTTATCATCTTGTACTCTAATTAAAGTCTGTCTTTAAAGAGGGGGCTCCTTTTATGTCTTTTTGGAGAAGACATTTCAACAAAAGGGGAACAATTTGGAATTCCTTGAAGGGGACTTTTGGCATCAGGGAGACTTGGTTGTTTTTTCCATGTTCAAGCTGCTTTGTTTTCCCTCTCCTTTTTTTTTTTTTTTTTTTAATCAGGCTGCTGGCTCATATGGTCAGAGCTCTTACAGAGAACTGATCCAGATTTAAATATATACTTTTTCTGTTTGTTTTCAGCTACATGAGCTCCTTAATGCAAATTGCTGTGTGAAGAAGGGAGGAGGAACATATGAATGCCCATAGAACAAAGGCTGGAATTTTGGCCTTTACCTAAATTGCCAGTCAAACCATGCCTATAGATGCGTAAGAAATGACAGTGAGATGATCCAGGCTCCACCCTATCTACTGTATATATTCACAGTCCTCCACTTTCTGAAGTTTTCTATAAATGTTAGCTTTAAGCTTGTCTTAAAATGAGCATTTTAACTTTCTTTCAGAAACAAGCTTTCTTTCAGAAACAAATCATGCTGATGCTGTTGCACTGCTAATGTTATATGAGCATAGTCCTTTTGAGCACTGAATACTAAAGATCTCAGTTCTGCATTGCCAGACGTGTCAGAGTGCCCTTTGCTGTTCTGAAGTCTCGACAACAAGTGCTTTATTCATGCAACAAGAACTAAGATTTCACAGAGAAAGTAGCAATAGTCGAAATGGACAAAACCTAGAAATGATGACTGACAAATTTGGCATTAGTATTTTCATATCTTGCTGTCTATCTTTCGTATCTTCATATCCCCCCGAGTGGCACAGGGGGACAGGGAACGGAGGTTGTGGTCAGTTTATCACACATTGTTCCTGCTGCTCTGTCCTCCTCAGGGGGAGGACTCCTCATACTCATCCCCTGCATGGGGTCCCTCCATGGGAAAGAGTCCTCCATGCCCTTCTCCAGAGTCCTTCTCACAGACTGCAGTTCTTCAAGAGCTGCTCCAGCCTGGGTCCTTTCCATAGGGTGCAGTCTTTCATGAACAGTCTGCTCAAGCATGGGTCCTCCGTGGGGTCAAAAGTCCTGCCATAAAACCTGCTTCATCATGGGCTCCTCTCTCCATGGGTCCATGGGTCCTGCCGGCAGTATGGGCTCTTCCCATGGGGTCACAGCATCCTTCAGGCATCTACCTGCTCTGGTGTGGGGTCCTCCATCGGCCACGGGTGGATGTCTGCTGCACTGCTAGCCTCCACAGGCTGCAGGAGAACAGCCTGCATCACCATGGTCTTCACCAGTAACTGCAGGAAAATCTCTGTTCTGGCACCTAGAGCACCTCCTCCTCCTTCACTAACCTTGGTGTCTGCAGAGCTGTTTATCTCACGTGTTCTCACTCCTCTCTCTGGCTGTAATTGTGCAGTTTGGGTTTTCCCCCCTTCTTAACTATGTTATCCCAGAGGTGCTACCACCATCCCTGATGGGCTCAGCCTTGGCCAGCGGCAGGTCCATCTTGGAGCCAGCTGGCATTGGCTCAGTGGGACATGGGGAAGCTTCTAGCAGCTTCTCACAGAACCCAACCTTGTAGCCCCCCTTCTACCAAAACCTTGCCACACAAACAAAATACAAGAGAATAAGCAACTGTTTTTTTTCCTAACAATGCAATTGAATGCAATAGATTTAATTATACTAAATTGATCATAATAACAGCTAATAGCTATTTAATACCACCAATTAGTTTGATACAAACTGTTGTTTCACAGCCTCTTTAAGATAAAAGCTTGATTAGTTAGTCATGCAACATCTTGGGTACAAATCACATTCTTCACCTTTTCAGAACTCTGCCATCAAAGGAGGCACTCCGAAGGTGAAATTCAGAATCATCAAAGAGACAAATCTGTGGTGTAGAGTGAACTATTCTTGCCCAGATTAGTTAACCAAATAGATACTAAAAAAGTTTCTGTCATTGCTACTTTCTTTTACTTTGGATCTCAAAAGACCTCGTTAGTCTTGCTTCTAAGAATGAAAATCTTCTACTTGAACTTCTGAAGCAGCTTATTGCAGGAGCAGAAATATAAAAACAGTAGAGTAAGACTCTAATAATAGGCAACATTCCTAAAACTTTGTTCTCTATCTTTTTCTGAGGAACACCAAAGGGCGCTTACGGATACTGAAGGGGGTTTAAAGTTCTGTGGCTGCCTCGGCCCCATGTCACAAGCCTAGAAATGATATTAAGAACACAGACAGAGCAGAGACCAGAAATGATGTTGGCCTGCAGGGTTGATGTAAATGTGAATTCCCGCTGTGTAACTATCTTCTTATTCAGTGCAATCTTCCAGTTTCACCTCAAATAAAATGTCAGTGTTGCAAGTCTAGATCCAACTCTAAACTTGCTGCTGTCAGAATGCTTGAAGACAGCACTCTTACTCGGGCCAAGCTGTTCACTAAGGGACACTTTGTTTACAGCTAGCTACAGCAACTTGAAATAAGTGCTTTTTTTTTTTTAAGTTTAATTTCTGTAAATAGCATTTAAAGGTATTACAATTTGAGCAGCAGGAAACCTGAATCTCTCCCAACTGTGGACAGATTTGGCCAGAGTCATAGTTTATTGTTTTTTTTCTCTATCTAAATCTACAGCAGTAAATAAAACCGAAATCTGAAGATTGTTTTCTGGACCTGAGGCCAACTCACAGGTCCCAGATATAGATATATATATACTTCTTGCAAAATAGGTTGGCAGCATTTAAACTATCAAAGATTCCTGAACTGCATGTACCAGGGAACGTTTTCAGTTTCAGACCCGGAGGTGGTAGCTAGCCTGGGTGGCAACTCAGGGACTGTGAGAACTTCATAAAAATATGGATGATTATGTGTCAGGAGTTGAACTCACATTGCAGACCTTTTCAATTTAGTAATGTAACCTCTGTGAAAGGAGTAAGGGGGTAACATATCTATTCATTCCTTAGAACACAAACCAAAGATTATTTTTCCCTCCCTATTGTTAGAGCAATTTACATGATGCCTTTTAATTAGCTTCACTGCTCTTATTTATTTAGTTGAATTGCTCTCTAATACCAGAATAAGAACTATGCTCCAGGTCCAGGAAATACAAATCTGCTTTCAGAGGGAATGAGAAAAAAAATGGATTCATTAGTCCATCTGCCCCGTGGAAGGGTGCATCACTCGGTGTCTCAGGAGGGCACAGCCAGCACCAACAGATGGGATCAGTCTGAATTGATGCATTTTACTGCAGAGTGAAAACGTAATGACTCTGGATGTAACTGGTATATTTTCTATCTAAATAAATCTACTGAGGGTGCTTTCAGTACTTAAAGGGAGCTTATAGGAAAGATGGGGACAAACTTTTTAGGAGGGCCTGTTGGGAGAGGATAAAGGGTAATGGTTTTTGAACTAAAGAGGGTAGATTTAGATTAGATATAAGGAAGAAATTTTTTACAATGAGGGTGATGAAACACTGGCACAGGTTGCCCAGAGAGGTGGTAGATGCACCATCCCTGGAAGCATTCAAGGTCAGGTTGGATGGGCCCCTAACCAACCTGATCTAGTTGAAGATGTCCCTGCTCATTGCAAGGGGGTTGGACTAGATGACCTTTAATGGTCCCTTCCGGCCCAAACTATTCCATAATTCTATGAATATGACATTCTGCCTTACACTTTAAATGTTATGAGTATGGTGTTGTGGGTTTTTTTTTTTTTTTTGCTACAGAAAACTGTTGCAGGATGGTAAAATCATAGGGTAATTCAGACTAGAAGGGATCTTAGGAGGGGAGGGATCTTTGGGTCCAAACTCCTGCTCAAAGAAGGCTCAGCCCAGGGGTCAGACCGGGCTGCTCAGGGCTTTATTCGGTTGGGTTTTGAAAACCTCCAAGGGTGAAACCTGCTCACTCTCTCCCAGCACAGAGGTCTAGATGTTTCCGTCTCAAAGTTGTCTCAAACACCCTTGCAAAGCCTGAGGGTTTTTAAAACCAGTACTGGGTCAAAATTGATCCTGCCTTTTAAATGTGCATAAAGAAAACGTAATTCTTAATTGTCTGTGACAATAGGTCTATTGTTTTGTTGCAATTTTACAAAATAAAGCGTTCTGCTACAAGAAGTAGTATGAAACCAGAAAATTAAATCTAGCAGATACTGAGTGAAAACAGAAGGAAACAGTTTATTTTTTTAAAGCTAAGAAATTTGTTAAATAATAGTTAAACAGTGAAAATGAAGTATTTTTCTCAGCTTTAATTAACCAATTGAAGTGGTCTTCAGTAAAATCAAGGAACTTTGGGATTGTTTTCCACAGTATATAATAATAAAACTTCTATTTATTTCTTGTAATTCACAACTGGTATTTAATATGGCTGTTTGCAAACCTACTTTTGTTTTTGTTTTTGTTTAATAGACTGAATGCTAATATTACATCCTAAATAGTTCAAGGGTAATTAGTGAATTGTTTATTGCTGTTTACATGATCACGTTCAAAGTGAAATTGCTGAAGACGGGTGAAAGTTTCAGTCTTGTTTCTAGAACAAGAGACTTGCCTTTCTTATCAGGAAAACCAGATTAAAGCAGCTTTATTCCCAGCAAGGCTGCAAGGCATGACTGACATTTAATACTTTATCTGGACAGCCCCCGTTCCCTCTTCCTCTTCCCCCAATTGTTTTATTACCTTTTTAGCTTTCTATGATAATCCCAAACACGTCAATTTAATCATCACTAACAAATGTCAGCGAGTGAGGACATTATGCGAAAGGATTTGGATTTCATGCAGACATTGTCATGTTTAGGTACTGTTATCCCAACAGTTACCAAATTATTATCTGACCTTTACATCCTTCCAACCTGCGAGGCATTAGGCAATGGATTTAATACTGTTTAGACAGAACTCATCTTCAGGTTATAATTAATAGGCCAGTATTTAATCATTACATTCATGTGAGTAGAAATGAGGAATCTGTGAACTATTACTGCCAGGTTGGTCTGAGGCACAATTCCTGGCAGCTTACCCAGCAAAAGTGCTTGAGAGCTGCTGTATGCGTTTCCACATTTATAATTATGCAAAAAGCTCTGTCTTCTTACTTGACCTTTAAAGCACCCAATGTGCTGATTGTAGAGTAAGTATTTTAAACGCCTGATGGAAATTTCATAGAGTGTATGTATGACCCTGTAATTGTATCATCAGGAAATGCTAAACAATAATGGTTTAAGGTTGTTATTCTAGTTCAGCCAGACCCTGCTAGATTCAATCAAGCACAATCAAAGGTGCACGGCTGACATTCTAACAAGCTCAGGGCGAAGGCAGCTCACGCTATTGAATTGCATTAGCTTGTTTTCTGACATAAAATACTGGGAATTAATTTCAAAATGTATTTATATATGCACACAAAAATACCTCTGCATATCCATCGTATCAGCTATTAAAGACAAGCATCTAACAAATAGGTCTAAAGCTAACAGGAAGAAAATTGCGTCTGTAAATAGGTTGCTTGTGGAATGGAAGTACATACATGGTCACATAACCAGTTACAGTGTTAGCACCTGTAGAAGAAAAAGTAATTTAAATAAATAAATAAATAAATAAATAAAAGAAGTAGTTTGGGCAGATTTCCTTCATTTAGTACATCTGTTAATTAGATTAAAAATAATAAAAAATGCCTGTCAGTTGCCCTCCTGACTCTCTTCCACTCCAATCTTAAGAATTACGTTGATTTAAAACAAGTCAGATTTAAAAATATTTCAGGACTGCTATCTTATTTTTATACCTTTTATCATAAATATTATGTCCTTTTATCAGAAAGAGAAGAAATTTTAGATATTTAGAAATCAATAATTTTCTCCTTAGAACTCTCACCAAAGCTTTCTGCTGTAGAATTAATATAGCCAAGATGTCACACTGGGTTCAAGCCTTAGGAAAAACTGATTAATCATTGCAAACAGGGCTACCTGAGGATACACAGATGAGTTCCACACATCATCAGCAAACTTCCTTTGTAAGCAAATAATGAAAATGGGGTGCTGCAGAGCCCTGGGTATGTGCTTAGGCATACGACCATTGCAGGATACCTACAAAACATGGTAGGAGAACATTCCTTTCCTTCATTGCAGTTTTGGTTACATTTTTCTCTTTCTAATTCATGTTAGCTATTTAGCAAGTTTTAAAAAAATAAATTGTAAAAAATGAGGTGAAAACAAAAAAAAAAAATCCCCTGAATTGATCCCTTATATAGTTTATATTTAGCCCATATGATTAAAAGCCCAATTTATTTCTCTTCTTCAATGTTGATTTTATCAACAAAACAAAAATTTACATTCTACATCTAAAGATCTTCAAATGAAATTTATATTATTCATCTGGAAAATGTATATTCTTCATCTGCAAAAAGTTTATAGTCCTTCTGTTAAGAAGCTAATAGCATGTTTGCAGATTTTTCTGAAAGTATCACAAAACCAGAATTATACAGAAACCAACCAGAGAGAACTGACTGCAGATGTTGCTAATGTTAAATCTCCACCCTCTCAGCTAAAAAAATTATAAAGACCTTAAATACTATGTGAGAAATCATTTATATATCGTTATCTGACAGAAGATAGTGAAGAAAACTCTTTCCATGCTCTTTTTGTAACTAATACATTTCAGAAGCTAATTTTACATTAAAAAAGATAAACTGAATTCCTACCTTACCTGTAGCATCCTAGCTAAATTACAGACTGTTGCTTTTATGGTTTTGTTTGGTGTATGCTATTTTCACATAGGTTTTTTGCAGCACCTTTCCTACAAAGGCACTTTTAAACATATGGCTGATTGAACTCTGATTTGTTTTGTGTGCAGGGAGAAGGATAGGCTGAAGGGAATTCCTCTGCTAGAGGCTTGTTCAGTTGTGGCATTTCTTCTTGGTGCTCTCTTGCATGAAGGCAAGAGCGCTTGCTGCCAGTTGGTTATCGGAATGTAAATGAGCTTCACTTCATTAAAAAAAAAAAAAATGAAGAAAACCAAATTGTTTACTTTGCACCTTTTGTTTATTGTTAACAATTTATGCATTCTGTTAAGAGTGATGCCGTTAAGAGGGTGTGTGGACAGGGGGAGGGAAGAGGCAATGTATGTATGAATTTCATGCCTACTATTACTGCCTTCAGTTTTAGGAATGATGCTTTTGAAGATAAGTGTTACAGATTATAGCATACCTGCACTCTCTAAAAATGCAGTTTAATTTAAATTGCTTTTCCTGATTATCTTTCTTTGTGATGAAAAAGAGGGATATTTAAAATATTTGAAGTCAATAGATGTCTTTTTTTTAAAAAAAATTACAAAGCCTTCTTGTTATTGTTAAAAATTGTCTTTTTTATTCAGCCATTATTATATGCTTTGGGCTTTTTAGCAATTGCACTGCTCAGATTTACAATATGGCTTCATTTTAATGGAAGTTCAAACCCCAAAGACATGCCAATTTACGGCTTGTTAAACAGCTTCTTTTATGTTTATAGTCTTTAATGTAGCAACAGCTATTTACTTGATTTTCTTTCCTTGATGGTTTAGTAACAGCCTAGTTAATTTTTCAGATAGACGGTAATGTAAACGATATATGGTTTAAAATGTGCCTATTTCTAAATTTATGCAGGCAAGGCATGTTACCATGTGAAGCAGAAATGTCGATCCAGAGGATATCTGCAAAGACAAGTGTACCTAGAAATTTCTGGTTCGGTCCATCTTTACTTGAAACAGGATCCATATTTGTTGGTGGTTTGCCTCATCCTTATGCATTTAAACAGGTAATATTTTTTGTAATTTTTTTATTTAAGATGTTTGCCATTTTGGGAGTGGCATAGTGATAGGATATAACTGAAGAGATTTAAACTAAGAAAAAAAAAAAAGTTTTTTGAGGGTTACATCCAAGGTCCCTTGCAGAGTTTTCACAGAATCACAGAAACTTCATGGTTGAAAGGGACCTTTGAGATCATTGACTCCAACCACACACACACACACACACTCACACAACAATCTCAGGCCCCAGAGCATGCCCTGAGGTGCCACGTCTACACGTTTCTTAAACCCCTCCAGGGATGGGGACTCCACCACCTCCCTGGGCAGGCTGTTCCAGTGCCTGACCACCCTCTCAGGAAAGTCATTCTTCCCAAGATCTAATCTCAACCTCCCCTGCCCCAACTTCAGACCATTTCCTCTGTCATGATTCCCTTGGGAGAAGAGGCCAACCCCCACTCCCCCCAGGGAGTTGTAGAGGGCAAGGAGGTCTCCCCTCAGCCTTCTCTTCTCCAAACTAAACATGCCCTGTTCCCTCAGCCTCTCTTCAGCTGGTACGTGGGACTCTGGTAAGTGAAGCAAACAGAAACAGCATTCTGGCCTGAAGTTACGATCTGCCATAAGTAAGCAGAGTCAAGGAGCAAATGACAAAGTTTAGTGGAGGTACCTGTTACCTCCAGTGGTGGGTCTGTTAAGATGTGAGAAGTATAACTTCACTGGGTTCCGTAACAAGAGAGGTTCTCTGCTTGCATCCTGCGCTGGAACAGGCAGGTGTGTGTGACAATGAACCAGGGAAGAGCGAATTTTAACCTGTGGAACCCCATGAATGAACGAGAGGTTTGGTGTCGGAGCTTGGATGTGTGGGGCCCTGTGTTATGCCAGGGTAATGGCGTAGAAGTAATATGCAACAGGGCTAGGGAATTAGAGTACGCACAGGGTCATTGTCCTGGGCTGAAAGACACAGGGCTAACTTTTCTTCTGATGCTGGGGAAATGGCACTTTTAGAACACTCTGGTGTCTGAATTTGTGACAATATTTACTCTCTAGCCAGCCAGGCTCTGTGGGATTCAAGGCCTCGGTGTTTCCCAGCC